>VWZY01008555.1:14342-26313 GCA_013399075.1 Chloroceryle aenea | reverse complement strand
GGAAAATAATTAAATAAATGGAGAGAGATGCCCCTTAGCAGCCAAACATCACATTTTGCACTACCAAACAAGACTGCACAGCGCTTAAATGTCAAATTCTCTTTTTTCCTTTTCCTTTCTGTCTTAAAAAAAAATAAAAAAATAAAAAAAAAAAAACACAAAAAAAAAAAAAAAAAAAAAAACAAAAACAAGGAAAGCCTCAAAGAGGGANGGCAGAATGTACCACAAGGAGAGCTAATATTAAGGAGTACTGTACCGAACTGAAGGAATTCAGTAGATATCAAAAGCCACATACCAGAAAGCATATTTATAAAGCAAAAAAACGTAATATGAAAAAATTGAGTGCTTAATGTCAATGACATTTTGTCTCTGCAAAATCATACTTAGAAACTGTAGAATTTAAAAATGACAGAACAAAAAATTAGGGAAGGAGGAGAAAAGAATTAAAAAGAATTACAACTGTGAAAAGTCTTCAAGACCTTTACAAACTTAAATGAGTGATCATGCGAGCTCCTTAGGAAAACTAAGAACACATTAGTTCACTAGAAAATATATTTAAGAGAAACTAAGCATGACTGATGCAAAAAAATCTTGCTACATTTTCCCTCAAATTCCTTTGGGTCTACAAACTGACTCACTTGTCTGGACATAATATGTATACTTCATGAGGACTTCTTCAGTACACTGCTAGCAAGAAATTCTGAAAGGTACAAAGACTTTATGTAGATATTCTATTGAATATTAGCGTTGATCCAGCTGAATGTCATTAATTTTGTGTCTTCACAGTTGGTCATTAAGTATTAGGTATAGTTAGCCTCAGAGAAAAAGAAATAGTACTTCCATTCATCTATAATGGAGAGGATGTGTATCAAAGTCCAAGGAGGTATTAAGCAAGACTCTTATACTCCCTAGTTCTTGAAATTTCATAATGAACATCAAGCTAAAAAGCACCTATTTGTGCTGACAAAGCTAATCCTTTTTTCTCTATTGGTCTGAGCTAAGAGGCAGAAGCTCTTCCTGATTTTTTCCCATGAGAAAAAGTGTCAGGACAAGCAGTGTGCCTCCTGCAGAGCATGACTGGGAGATGGAGCAGCACCACAGTGGTAACAACACAGATAACTACTGCTGCTGCCACTGACACCATGGCATAACACACTTTCCCTCTGATGGTAACAGTGTCTGAGGAAATGAAGTTGCAGAAATAGCTGGGGAAAGGGGACTGAAAACAGGAATCCCTCTTAAAAACAGATTTCTTCTTTCTCTCACTTTTTTGTAGATGTTAATCTAGAATACAGTAGAGAAAAGAAAAGAAAAATTAGTTATGTTCTCCCTGGTCTTTCCAAATTGGAACTTGGATAGAGAAAGAAAGCAGGAAACAGCAGAGAAAGGGATAGTGTGATTAAAAACAAGAACAGAACCCAGGAATTGCACAAATTTAGCGCTACAAACTGACTCAAGTAAATCTGAATGTAGATCTATAGGTTTGCTGAATTCACCTAGATTGTGAATGGTGGCTGAGGAATGACCTAAAATACTATCAATGGATGTTATCACTGAGAAGGAACTACCTCCTCATGAAAAGTAGCTCTTCCAGCTTCTTTACCTGTTTTCCTTCAGAATTCCTTTTTTTTTTTTCCTTTTCCCTCAGTGTCTGTTTATTTGATACACACAAATAGCAATGTCTGTCTCTTCCTTGCATCTGAGTACACATAACAGTTTTCACAAACCAATCTCTGGCTCCATACAAAAGTAAAATACTACTGGAAATAACAAAAACCCCAAACAACAACAACAACAACAAACCAAAAACAAACCAAAAACAAACAAAAAACAAACCCACCACAACAACAAATTCTTACTGAGTTTATGTGTGATTAAGGTACCACTTCTCCAGAGTTATGGATTTATGTCACATGGTAACAAGCCACCAGCCTGACCCTCAACTAAGTTTGAATAACTTCAGTAATGTTTCAGAATTTTATTACAGCTATAGAACACATGACTGAGGTTTTTAAAAGTTAGTGCTTCAATTTAGTGCTTTTCATCCATGTTTTAGTATTTTGATAAATGGTTAGTTATTGAATACTGTTAATCTGCCAGAATTTCTACCTTAATCATGATTCTAAGTAGTGCACATTACATATCTACTCCAAGTATTACAATAAATATGGTAATTTCACACTCACAGTTATTCTTTTTCCTCTTGTAAAAGGGAAAACAAATCCTGCTGAAACTGCCCTGAATTGCACCAGGACTCCTGTACTCTTACATTTCATGTTTGTGTATTTCATGAACTATTTATCTGTCTAAGGTACAAATGCGAATCTTCTCTCCTTAATTGCCAATATGCCACTGTTAAGACTACATATGCAGCTGACAGGCAGGTCCACCATTTGCTGCAAAGGGAGAGTGTTGAGAAAGCAGCTGTCACAGTGATATCAGTGTTCTGGTCAGGCAGAGCAAGCAGACCAGGCATGCACAAATTACATTATCTTAGCCTTATCCTTAATCCTACTGCCCTACAGAGAAGGGTTGTTACATGCTCAGCTAGCAAAGGCCCCAGCTGCAGTGTCCTGTTAGCTACCATCAGCTGCTGGCCATAGCATCCTCTTTGGGAAACTGCTAGTCCACTGCTTTCATCTACAGATATTAAATCAAATGTATTTCAGATTTTTGGTTGTATTCCCCAGGGAACCACCAGCTTGGTTTTATTACATGTTTTAAAGAGTCCTGTTCAAAAGATGGTTGACTATAGTTCTTCTCTACAGTTAGCCGAAATTCAAGGAAGTTCGAAGGATCTATGTGGTCAGCATTGTTCGTATGGGTCAGGAGAGGAGTATTTGGTAACATGTGTTGAATGTCTTTTTTGAGGGAGCCTAGCAGCTTGAGGGGTTGCAGGATGACTGGATCAGCTAGACTACTGTGCTTACTTGGTTTATTACCCCTTTAGGTTCTGTAGTCAATGTGTCTAAGCGCTGTTGCAGCTTCCTGACATTTACAGATGAAGGAATTGTGTAGCCTCATTTAATCTTTTTACTTCTTCAGAGATCTGCATACTTTTATAATCTCTATTACTTCAGGATCTGTGATTGAATTTAACTTCTTGCACATTAAACTAGTGGCAACTGTCATTGTTTGTATACTTTTGTTAAATTTGTTCTGGTCTATATGGGAATATGAGACAGAGACACAATAAGTCTATTAAAAGTTTACCACAGAAAGACTGATGGACTTAAGATCTGGAATTATTGCTCAAAGACACCTAAGTTCACATTCTTACTGCACTTGTTTTAAAACCTCATACAACTGATGTCATCCTCTATGGCCTGTCTCTCTAAGAGTTACAAATACTAAGCAATATAGAATTTCATCATGATGAACTGGTATCTTTTCCTCCCTCCCTGCCCATTCCCCCCATCTCCTCATGTCCCCCAGTATAATATCAGAAAGCTTGTGGGTATTGCTGGTTTAATACCTCTGGAAAATTACGTTCTTTATCTACAAAATAGGCATGGCAAGGACAGACAGAGAAACTACATCATAGCCTCTACGATTTGATGAATTGTTACCAGATGAATTGTTTCTGCCAAGAGAAGATGAGGTTCATGCATCACTGGCTTCCTTGGGCTGCTAAATGCATTTGTCTGGTAGTAAGTGAAGAAACATTTTTTGTTGTTTTACTTTTATTACATATCCAATGACATGAAACTGTTTTGGTTTTAAGATAGTGAATGCATTAGATAAATCATTTCTGACTAACTTCCCTGACATTCTTCTGGTGCACATCCATCTTCCATCACAATTTCTGCAATCTTACTAGTCTAACTTTCCTCCCCATCCTGTGCTTCTTGCTGTGCACCTACAAAGATATCAGCCTAGTCACATCTGATGGGCCTTCATGGGAGACAAGTGGCATGTAATATTTGCCCTTGCCTTCTATGATCTCTTGAGGTCTCTTCCAACTTGACATTCTGTGATTCTATGTAAATAAAACCACTTCCTAATCTTTGGAAGTCATCCTTAGAGTATAACAGTCCAGCACAAGATTATCACTAGCAAGTTCTAGTATGCAGATCTCTGCATACTAGTCAAGTTCTGAGATTCGTGAGCTAGAATTCATTGATTATTATAAAACTGAAACCTGCCATTTCATTTCTCCAGAAAATCTGAGTTGTTTAAATTTTAAAATGAAGATCTATACAGAATGCATTGTGGTTGAGAGAGATTTATGAAAAAAAAAATTATAAAGTTCACAGAAAGCACAAGATTATTCAGGCCACAGGAAATCTTTACATAACATACCAAAGCTCAGTAACCAGCTAAGACAATGGCACATGAAGCAAAGTGCTGAAAAAAAATATATGGTAATACATATTTTAAGGAACAATTTTATGTACACAAACATATTGCAAAATAGGAAATGAGTTTCCATACTTCAGGAAGATATACTGGTTAAAACTTGAGCATGCACTGCACCATACTTCAAGTACACTGTGAAAGTATGAAAATGTTTACTAGTGACAGTACCTCATCACCTGTCCTGAGTGAAGTGCAGTAGAGAAATTTGTTAATGTTTGGCCAATTATCAGTTAATTCACAAAGGAAGAAATCTCAGTTTATTTTCTTAAAACAACTTCTTTCCTTCTTCTGCCACATGGTAGTGCTGGCTGAGCTATTCAGGATTGGGAGAACAAAGAGAGCAGTGGTAGCCCCACTTCTCTGTTGCTTCTCTGGTGCAATCCTTCCCATTTAAAACTGGAAGTATAACTTAGAGACACTGGTTATGGAGGTTATACTCTGGCATCTGTCATACATCTAAGCACCAGGACCCTTTTTTTAGTCCTGCATTCCCTCTCTATTTTAGTGAAATGTCCAATGTTAAAAGCGTAGCAAACTGTTGAAATATGAACTTTTTAATTTAGGGTGGAAAAAAACAGATTTCTAGTTACTATTTAGCTGCTACTATATTGATTAATAAGTTAGGGCTATTAAACTGTTAAAGGGACCCAGCATTGATATTGTGATGATATCCAAGGGGAATCATTTTTTCAGGAAGACTCATCAATGCTGAGTCTTGTTAAGATGACTGAGTGAAGATAAGGAAGGGAAAAAATCATTTTAGATGGAAACCCAGAGCCACATCATTGGTGGCTACCACTGTTCATTACCTTTGCTGTTGTTGCTGATTCCCAGATGTGGAATGCAAATTATGACGGAGACATCAACATAAGAAATGCACAAAAAAATACCAGACAAGGTATTGTCTGAGGGAAGAGATAAAGAGTCTGAAAGATCCAATGCTCTTATCTCCTGGTCTTATCTCCATTCCTTTAGTCATAATTTTTTACCACTGAGATTGCTACTTGTAAATAGTTCAGTTTAGTCTTCCACTCCTCCAATCCTCACCACTACAGGGTACTCTGTGATCTTTAACTAGTAATGCAGACATCTTCAGATGAAAGAGGTATCTGCCAAAGATTTTTCAATGTCCTGACCACTGCCTGACTGCTACAAGGCCTGTGGAAGACTAAAGATCTGTCAGTCCTGTGGTAATCCTCGGACGGCATAAGCAAAATCAATCACCCTGAGACTCTTCTGCCTACCTTCTTATTTGTTTCTGCTGCAGGAAATGAACAGCGACGAATCCTACCCAAGAATTTCACTCAAGAGGGATGTAATTGGTATCAGTTCTGCCGACAAAGATAACACCCAGCTAAAAGCAAATGAACAATTTAACTAAAGGCAAATGAACAATTTAACAAGCCTTGGTTAATTACTCAATGAACAGCATCTACAAAGTCTTCTACTCTGTACTCATTTTTTTGGGCCAGAATACCTTTTAGACCTTAAGAAGTTTTGTCTACACTGCAGAGCAGATGTGCTACAATTTAAGGTCTTCCTGTTGTGGTTGTCTGTGTTATACACTAGTTGCCTCCCAAATCCCAGCCGAGGAAGAAACTTGATTACACACCTGAGGTAAGCCAGGTTGTACAGGCTTTGCAAAATCGAGTTCCTTGATGTTGAAGGTTTGGTCATTGGGCTGTGAATTGCCTCCCACAGCACAAATGCTGATAGCAAAAGCTCTTGAAAACAATTTCTTTCACTTAAATTGAACCAAAGAGTAGGGGGGGAAAGCAAGAACTTAAGTGGGATATAAAGTGTCTGAATTTTAGTGCTTGTGTGTTTGACCCCCCGAGTTATAATTTTTAAGGTCATAGAACATGTCCCACACAAAAAAAAATAAGCAACACATATTCCCTAATAAAAAATAAGGGATTCTGAGAACATGACCTCTTCCATAACTTACTTGTTCTCCTCCTCATGCTGTTACCAATGGTCCTGTTCTGAAACAGTACAGGAGGTAGAGGGGCCACTTGCTCACACATTGCAGGTCGGTGGAAGGAGAGATAGTTTACTGTTTGATCTTTTTTTGAGCTTCATGTTCCTGTCTTCAGACAGAGCAATGCAAATAATACATTTTGTGTTTGTTTTTTTGTGTGTTTGTTTTTTTTGTTTGTTTGTTTGTTTGTTTGTTTGTTTTTATTCTACTGCATTTTAAACTTTTGAAAATAAAGATTTTTATAACAAAGAAAACAGCAGTATCTACTCTAGGGAGAATGGAAGTTGGAACTCTCTAGCACGCATTGTGAATCATTTTATTTTATACTAGTCTATGGGCTTAAATAAATGGCTCTATTGATCTGCCTCCTTGCAAAATAAGCTGCATTGTTGCACAATGAGGTATGCCCCACTCTTGTTCTCTTATCTCCTGTCAAAGCTTAAATGTACACTACTATAAAACAGAAAGTTCAAAATACTGTAAAGAAAAAACTTGCTTATTGATGATATCTTAGGTTTGTTTTGTGACATCAAATTAGAGAGGACCATGCTTGAAATTATAACCTTTTTGCAACTTTAGGTAGCATGAAAGAAATCTGTGCTTCAGGTACTTCAGAGTAAGCTTCAGAGTAACCTTTGGACAGTCGGACAAACCAATTTGGAAAAAAAATACCTACCAATAATAAGAAAAGGTCAGCTACCTAACCTTTATATTATTGGTAATGTCCTAATAACACTAGCAGTATAAATGTGCTGTTGAAAAGGTTTTATCTGTACCAGAATATAAGAGATTTCTGCTCTTTTGCCTTACAGATGCCTGGTAAACTGAAGGCAAAAGATACCACATAGATGAGATATACTAAGCTACAATTCTGAAAGCATTTCCCCAGATATTTTCTATGATAGCATTTTAGAAGAAATATATAACTCACAAAAAACTGTTTAGCTTTATGAATCATGATGTTTTACANTGCACCCCAGGATACCATTGGCCACAAGGGCACACTGCTGTCCCATGGGAAACTTATTGTCCACCAGGACTCAAAGGTCCTTCTCCATGGAGCTGATTTCTGTCAGGTCAACCCCTAACCTGTACTGATGTTTTAAGGTCTAAAACTTTCAAAAACTTTCACTTTTCTTTCAGTACTATTTTCCTTAAATGGAAATTGTGCATTTTTCACCTTAGGAACTGTACAAATGTCAAGAAATATGGAAAGTTTGCAATATGGTTACTTTCAGTTCCACTGCAGTTACCCAGAAGAAATTACTCGGTGAAATGCATCACTCAACATTATTTTAAAGCAGACAAAAATATGGTCCATGTGCAATTAATGGACGTAAAAGAATCAGCCATGTTTCTAAGATTTTGTCACTATTGCATTTAAATCATGTCCAGGGTATTCAGATCAACTTAATAAGTTTTATGAACTGTAAAGCCTTTTTCTCTTTAGAAGGATAATTACAAGTTTACACTCTTTGTACATGTTTGTATGTTTGTACTACAGTTTTTTCTGTTGTTTCCCATTTAACTAAAAGCACATCTTTATATGAGAGTTGAGATAAATACATAGCAGGTTATGGACTAAGTACAGAATGGAGCTGGAAGCTTGAGGAATATGTCACTGGTTGGATTGCTGTGCTTTGGCCTTGATTTGGGAATTACTCACTGGACACTCAGTGTCAAGCTGCTGCTTGGGTACTTGGGTCAGTCAGAGATTTATGAACTACTGATAAATATATCACTGATTTCAACTATTTGGCTAGCTAAAAATATTGTACCTTCTGTAGTTGTAATGACCTTGGAAGAAGAAACTTGCATGTAAATAACTTAAATGAGGGTCAATAGCTTAGAGGGAAAAAAAAAAAAAAAAAAAGGGGGAAATACAATACTTAATAATTCAGTTACAGATTAACAGAATTATTATTTTATGCAAGCTAGAGGTGGGGTGGTAAATTGAAAGGCGTGTTTTCCCCTGAATTGTTGTTTCTTGGCTAACTTTATGTGAAACAAGACATGATTTGTCCTAGATCTCTTTCAGGTAGGTAATCCTGAAAGATTAAGGCACAGTGACTGGACAACTCCTGTGAACCTTATCCTCAGGCTTCATATTATCAGCAAGACTTTGCTTAGCAGCTGTTTTGTCATTTTGTTGCAGCCACAGCGGTTTATGGTTAGAGAGATTAAAGAATATGCTGTAATAAATAAACTGTACTGCTGAAGGTAGAAAGGCAATATTTTCCCTTACCCACAAGACTTCAAGTATTCCTGGTCTTTTGTGATACAGAATACCAGGTCTCTCCATCTGCTTGGCATAGCTCACCCCTTGTCATTACGAAAGTGCTTCTGAATTCACATCATTTTTTGACTTGTGATTGTAATAAAATTAAAATAATCCCTCATGCTCACTGCAGTCCCAATGATCTCTGAGTAGGGCAGACCACCCTGCAAGAGGTGATCAGCATGAGTCTGCCTCTGATTGTTTTCTGAGCCTGATAGAAACAGCCTTATGAGGATGAATGCCTCTCTGCTGCAGCAGGAGTTAGACTGAAAAAAGAGAGGGAGGAAAGGAAAACATGTCTGGTGTCATCAGCCAGACTTCACTAGGACAAGAATAGGTTATTTTTTATTCTTTCAGTTATTGACAAACTCTTTATGTCCAGATTGCGCTGTACCAGGTAGTCAAGTGTAAGAGCAAATGCAGAAATTGGTGATGTTCTACAAGCTGTAAGATTTCTCTGCATAGTTATTATTTTGCACCAGCATCCTATGAATCCTCTACCAGATCAGCACTAAAGATGAAGTAGAGGGACATGATGAAACCCAGAAATGTTAGAGGGCTGACAAAACTATGAGAAGGAATAGTAAGGTTCAAATCTGTGGCCCTGTACTAGCAGCCAAATTCGTCAAATCAGTCAGCAAATGCAAGGGATATGGATTTCATATCAGCTTTCAGCTAATGCAAATAGGAACCCAAGGTGTTTGTTACTGATTTGAATAGGAATAGGAACAGGCCTATAGAAACAGATACAAAGGAATCTTATGTCTTCCTGGGATGAAAAAATCTTAAACATGACATTTCAGGAAGGTAAGTAAAAAATCACCATTCTTAACTTGACTATAGAGAATGGGTCAGCTATAATTCAATTAAAATCATAAATAATGTTACAGTTGTGTAAAATAACAGGTCGGTGAGCTGATAAACTACTTATGCCAGCTTTTATGCACTCCATTGAGCTAGCAATTGGACAATGGACAACGCAGAGACTTCAACTCTGTATAATGGCTCTCAGGAGGTACCACAGAATAAAATAAAATTCTAGTGTACTTTAGCAGAGGAAATAAGTGATATCACAGTGTCAAACAGGAAACTATACATAAAATGTCTAAATGAAAAAGGATGGCTTTGACATAAATAGACAGACAGTTTGATGGGTTGATGGCTGTATTGTGTTCCTCCAGATGGTATATCCTTTCTTGTCTAAACCAGCAGAGGACCCCAGTATTATGTAATTAGGGTGTCCAAGATGAAAATGAAAGTAGAAAGCATTGAATTAGCAGCCACACTGACTTCCAGAGAATGAAAGATGAGAGACTAATCAAACAGATTAATTTCTATGGTATTTTCTATCTGCATCCCAAAGATCAAAGAAATGTGTTCTCTTGTTCTATAGTCAGGGAAACTGAGGCATAAAGAGATCAAGAGATTTATCCAGGGAAATATTATTCCAAAAGACTTCAACTCAAATCTCCCACAGATGGGATAGTCCTGAAAATAGAATAATAATATGTGAAATAAAAATATTTACAACCAAGGTAGCTGAAAAAATAAAGATGTGGCTACTTTGCTCAGATCTTACATATGCAGTTGTTACTTAGATAGGCTAAAGGAACCTATGTAAAGAAACAGATACTTTGTAGAGCGCTGACACATGCACATCTTTCTTTCCCACAATTGCACTTAACTATGGAAATAGTAGTGATGGATATTACTGATTCTTTTTTTCTATGAGAGGAAGTGGCTAAGGCTTTGCCAAAAAGTCCTTCCTCTGTAATACCAGACATGTTGGTAAAACATAGCTAGAATTATCTTTTTGCATCAGAGGAGAGGTCTTTAGATAAATGCACCAAAAGTGGTGTTTGTATAAGCATAATGTAGAATACTGGCCATGAAAAACTGACAAGTTTTCTCAAAGTTGAGCAAGAAAAGAGGCATGATGTTTCTCAATTCTGTCATGGTGATAGCTATCTTCCATACAGGTTCTCATGTAATTATAATAATTATTGAATCATTTTTTGTGGGGCTGTTTGCTGTCCTCAGACAACCAGTTATCCTTCTTGCTCTGAATTCTTATAGTCACAAGAATCTCCAGCTAGTGTCTTCCTTTGCTGCTTTATAATATAATGCTTATCCATCTATGTTAGTGTCCAATAATACTGCATGCAGACCTATCATAGCACAAGAGATTCCTATTTTCCACTGACAAAAATTGTAAATGATTATACAGATGGTAAATCTGGTTGTATCTAAAAATGTCAGGAAATGTTCAGAATCTGATAGCATCATTATATCAACCTCCTAGCAGTAAAATCATAACTCTCTGAAGAGAAAGAAGAGTCAAACATCATGAGAATCTACAGCTTACAGAAAATGTTACATGAAAGCATTAGACTAAAGTTACTGCTATAAAGTAACTCCAGGTGACTTCCATGGCCCTCTGCAGAGACCAGCTAAAGGAGCAGTTAGAACTTGCTCCATTATTGATTGCATTGGTTAGACAGGATTTCAGGAGATTGATGTCAAAATAAATGGAGGGGGGGGGAGATTTCTGAAGCACAAATTCAATTGATTTTAATAACAGTGGAGCCTCTATTTCCGTGAGAAATGATGCAAGTTCACTGAATTAGTGCTTCCACCATCTGTAGTCTAAATACCAGCAACACAGTGGGACAATTACTCTAGTCTTCCTTTGTGCTTGGAATTTTTATTTGAACAGTCTATCTGTGTAAGTCTTTCACAGGCTTTAATCATTTTCACAGCACCCATATTATCTTCATATTTATCTTTAGTTCATATGGTTCTAGATAAATATCAGCTCATATTCTGTGTGGAGTGAGGAACCCTGTAAAGTGTCACAGCATGTAGCCGAACAGACAGCAGCATAATGAGGGTCAGATAGTGACAAATCAGCTGACCAAAAGTCTCTACAATCCACAGGATGTCTCATCATTTCAAACACAGCCAGCCCACATCTTGGCTTCCTAGTCCATGTCTAATGGTCAACTGAATCATGTCTTCTGGTTAAAGCTTGTGCCAATATCCTGTGTATTGTTCAGAAAGAAAAAAATATCATTTTAATAGAAAAGAAAATGAGCTTCCAGTCTATAGACTGACATTCTTTAATCTGTATGTAACAATGATCTAAAAGACCATTTTAATAACTCAGTTTACAGGATTGTAAGAAAAATGTACAAATTTATTACACATACTTAGTCATTAAATCTGAAGGCACCAAGATAGGAAAAATAACAGGAGCTTTAAGAAAATATCATGTAACAATGTTAAAGCCACAGAGTTATTGCAAACCTAAAATGTGAAAAGCAGACCAAAAAACCCACAACTAACCAAACACT
>VWZY01008554.1:285258-308852 GCA_013399075.1 Chloroceryle aenea | reverse complement strand
CTGACCCTAAACCACAACAAGAATGTATGTATTTTTGGCAGCTAGAAATATGTGTCAGAAATTCTGTATTCTTGACAATTCTGATACACTTTTAGTAACACACAAACGATGAGAAGAAATGTGCATGTTCTTCCAATACTGTCACATGCAGGACTGCTGAAGAGTTAGCACTCACAGTGTTATTCCTCGTGTGGCTCTAAACCTGCCCTTGCTTTTATGAACATCCAAAGTCAGCTGTTTGACAACGTTTCAAGAGGGCACTAGGCCATTTGAACAGGTGGCCATGAGCACTGACACAGAAAGATGCTCCTCTCGTGTGCCTGCCAAGGGCACGATTTCCTGCTGGACCATACTGAGGTCATGCACAGTTAGAGGGATGTGCACTCATTAATCCAGCTCTGACCTGTATTAACTTTAAAAATAGCTTTTCTGACAGTATGGTGAGTGTTTCTGACCCATTTAAATATAGCAGAACAGCATATAAGTAAGAGAGATTTCTGGTAAGCCTTTGGTGCTCGGCAGAATGGATCAGAGGAGTGCAGACTAATTTAGTCCAGCTAGCATAGAAGCAGTTACTAGTGCTTCAGAGTGGAGAGGAGAAAGATCATCAAGATTTGCAAGCAGCCTTGATACCCTAGTAGACAAAGGTGATCTCTGAATGCATTTATGCCACTTGGAAAGGAACAGTGTATTATTAACATAAAACCCCATCTTGTAAACATAACTATAGTTTAAATGATAAAGGAGTAAGAAAGAGATAAAAAGCAAGAACATATTTCAGAAAAAATACAGTCATACTACGACAGAAGTTTTCATTCACTAACAGGAGCAGTTTCATACATTTTTCGTACATATCATTGTAATGTGATATGTCTATAAATTCATATATATTGCTGTAATCTAGCCCTAAGCAGTAATGTAAATCAATGTAGCTTCATTAAAAGGATGAGTTTCCATCATCATAGCAGCAGAAGCAGGATTACCTTCATTGCAATCTCTCTGTATTGCAGCAACTGAGGTACTGGTCCTTGCCTATATCCTCAGTCTCAAATACTCCAGGAGGGAATGGGAGAAGTCTGTGAAGGTCATTTCAAATTATGTTATGATATGTAAAGCACACTGTCTTTTTGCTGTACCCATAGGCCTGGTTGCTCTAGGGGAACCCATCCCTCACCAAGTAGAGCAGCTCCAGAGATACCACTATTTCAGAGATTCAGCCATGCCAAAGATTTTGAAAAATATTAATGGAGTCTCTTCAATGAAAAGTCACTGGTATCAGAGAAATGACATCTATTTTGAAAAAAAAATTTCTTTTAAAATCATATTTCTCTAGATTTTCTTCAAGCACATGTACTGCTCATCTTCTCCTTACATATTTTTAATATAGTATGTGTCATTTAAAAGTTGTTTCCACCAAAAGCATCTTGACATTTCAGAACTTGTTATAATAATAGTGTCTGTGAGCTAATAACTTCTCAGTTTCACTTAGGTCTGTTGAAAGACCTATTCTTGGCTGAATCTATTCTAAATTCAAGCCACTAGAAGGCAAAGCAGCAACATTTGTTTTTCCAGGGTAGGGGCTGAAATTTCTGCAGAAGTGTGTGAGCATTCATTCCTGTTAGCATTGCATACAGGTGTTCTCTGCTCTCCCTCTCTCTCTGCACATGGAGCTTGCTAATGTTTAGGTACAGAAAAGAAAAAAATGAATGCTATATTGTAAAGTGCACGCATTGATGACACAACAGTTCAATGGGGTCATCTCCACACAGGAGTCCTACCAAAAAGGCTGATGATGAGACTTAAGTATCCCTTGCAATTGCAACCATATACACTTGTACTTACCTTGTGTCAGTAGCTCTGGAAGTAACAGGCAAAAATACACTAATGTTAAGATTACAAGGGATTTTAGTGGCCAGGCCTGAAATACGGGATATATGTCTCACTTCAGTAGTTGATTTCAATAGCTGTAATTAAAATAGATAAATATATTTTATAAGTCCCTTCCAACCCCTAGGATTCTGTGATTCTGTGATTCTGTGTGATTCTGTGATTCTGTGAAATAGGCCTGATGGTGATTTAAGAATAGGAGAAATGAGAATCCACTCTAAAGTCTAAAAATTGTTCCACTGCCTTCACTTTTTAATATTGCATCTTATTTATAGACTAGATTTCTCTCACCTTACCTTCCATTAGAGGCTGTTACACATTTGCAGGATAGATTGAAAAATTATCTCTTCTCATGTTTTTCTTATAGATATTTATAAGCTATGTCCCTGAACCTTCCTCCTTTCTTTCAGTAAGTTAAATGGATTGAGCTTCTTGAGCCTTCTATTATATGAATGTTTTCTAATTCTTTATCATTCTCAGGGCTCCTTACAAAACTTTTGTCATCCTTCTGGAATGCAGATACTGGAACAAGAGCAATTGGAGTGCCATCACAGGGGAGGGGAGGAAGGAAGAAGAGGTTGGCTATGTAAGTATTTTCTTTTTCCTTTATCATTAAGTCTGTGCATATCCTTCATCGTGTAAGGCCTTCTGATCACGTGTTTTCACTATGAGTTGAGCCTTCACTGATTTCCTGGTATGATCCCAGTTCTCTTCAAAGTCAGAAAGGTGGAGTTTCCAAAACTTGGAGTGTGTTTGTTAGAGTAACTCTTACTTTAAGTGCAAGCTGAGCATTAACAGAAACTCTCCATTCATCTTCATCCCCTGGTGTCCCTGGGCAGAGCTAAATGTAGTCAGAAATGGTAATGACCAGTGTTACAGAGAAAGTCAATGATGTAGGCCTGAATAAAGGCAGTAAGAAAATTGCCGTTATTGTTGCATATTAAAAAAAACCATAGACAGTAGTCTGTATTTGAAAAGTTATGGCTTCTTGTTGGCCTCAGTACTCCTACTGTTAGACTGCAGCCTAGTTAACAACAAATTCAGATTACTTAGTGCCTACTAGTCCGGCATTGTACAATATTAATTTTCTATAGTTCTACTTTTAAACCCAAAACTGAATGCAATAACAGGCACTGACCAAAGTATTCTTTTATTACCCAGGCTATCAAGTTTTATATCTCAGAATCACAGAATAGTAGGGGTTGGAAGGGACCTTTTTGAGATCATCTAGTCCAACACTCCTGCCAAGGCATGTATGCCTATATCAGTTTGCACAGGGACATGTCCAGGTGAGTTTTGAAAGTCTCTAGAGAAGGAGACTCCACAGCCTCTCTGGGCAGCCTGTTCTAGTGCTCCATCACCCTCAAAGGAACTTCCAGTTAGTGTCTGTTACTCCTTGTCCTATTGCTGGGCATCATTGAAAAGAGACTGACCCCATCCTCTTGACATCCACTCTTTAGATATTTATAAACATTGTTTTATAAACATATGTTTTAGTGTAATGAAAAGGATTTATTTTAAATGGGATAAACCTGTCAAACCTGTCAACAGTAGATTCTCCAACAGAGTCTGACAGACTGGTGTGAAATAGCCTCTGACAGCACATATTGCAGATAAGATTGCATATTCTTGTGATAATGAATGAAAAGTATGTTTTAAAAGTGCATGACACACATGCACCTTTTTGTAAGCTTACTCCTGAATAAGCATGCCTTTTGTTGCCTACAAAAATAATTATGGGGAAATTTCTGAAGGATACTTCTTTCCACCTGTTACAGAAGCCTCATTTTCCATTTCTTTTGCTACAGACAAATGATGTCTTTAGATTTCTCCTGTTTAGGTACAACTTTAGAAAAAAGTTAGGTGCTCTATATGCTATTCATAGTGTGAAATAAATGGTAACATATTGTGATTTCTAAAAGTACATTTCACACACCAGGTCTGCTAGCATGTGATGCCAGGAATGAAATGCTGTGACTAGGTCCAAGGCACACAAAATGCATTGCAGAAGAGGCATTACATGGATCAATTATGTTATGTCCTGCTGTGGCACTGAACATGTGAAAGCTGAGATAACTTTGGTGCCTACCAATTGGCTAGGCAGTGCATTAGCACAGGATGTTATAGATAATAAATCCACCATGGGATTAATTAAAAAACCTTGTGATTCAGTACATGCCACCAGTTATACTTTGTATCTAGTGATACCACTAGAGAAAAAGATTATGGACAAATAAACTCTGTCTTGAGTTGAAGACAGGGTAATGGACTTGTCTTTATGCACAGAGGAAATGGATCTGATGATATGTAAGGAAACTGTGAATTTGAGTTCCAAACTACCGAGAAACACTAGTTTGGCCATTTAAAAATGCAATAGATCTCTGTGATAAGTTGTTTTATTCTTAATGATGTTTAGGAGACTGATGAATGTTTTTAATAACAATTGTAATGTTTGCTTGAGTGTGCTGACCTAACAAAATATGCAAGGTATTTTTTATAGAGAAGTTATATCTTTTATTGGAGCAAGAAAGAATGGGAAAGAAAAAACTGACTAGCTTTTGGTTAGAGGATTATTGAGCTGAAAGTTTGTTCACTTTTTCCCACTCTGTCAATGAGTTGGACTAATAAAAGATGTTGCTCTCCCCACAATACTCTAAACAGCAGCTATGACATGGGTCCCCATAGGAAATTTTTAAAGGTCAGCAGGAAGAGAGCATAAAAAGAGAGCACTAAGAGAATCTTATATTGTAATCTTATTATTTAAGATGGAAGAAAATGAGTCAGACATAAATAATACCCCTGAGATATTCTGTAGTTAAAATTATGAAGTTGCAGACCTATGGCTAGACAAATTTAATCTATCACTAAATGCAGCAATCATACAGAAATGCATTAATGAAACAGTCAAATGTGGTAAGTGAAGAGTCAAATGCATAAGTCAAAACTGTGATATATGATCCTTGGTTTACTCGCATCTCTTGAAGAGCTTTGGTAGGAACAAAGCCCTCCAACTGAAGTGTTACTCTGGATTTAGTCTTTGACAGGGACTAAGAAACCTGTTGAAGCTTAATGAACTTGAGATACCAGTTGTGATGCAGGTCTGTAGCAGCACTGAGCACTGAACGTTGCCATTTAAATTTAGGAACATTCCTCTGATATAGGTAATTTTTGGTACAAGATTGGTTATGCATATAGCAGACACAGGGAGCAGAGTATCTTGTGCTTCAGTAATGGTCTAATGACTTGTTTTGTGAAAAGGCAGAAAGCTGCTCTCCCCTTATTTTCTGTTCCCACCAACCATACCCATTTCCACCTTTCTCTCACTCCTGATATCAGAAGCCCAAACATGTTCCTTCCTTTCACTGGTTTTAGCATTCATCCCTCTGCAAGCCAATCCAATTCATTTCTGAGGTAGAAAAATAGCCCATGTCCTTTTCTTTGTTCATTTTCTACCACACTGGTGAGTTAAAACAGCTCATGGAAGGGACTAAAGTGTTGTACTCACACAACATAAATAATGGAGCAGAGAAGGATAAAGGGGATGGGACTGGGAGAGGAAGAAGACTGACCCTTTTTGGCTTCAGTAAGTTGTTGATTCATATGATTTTTGTCTTATGAAATCTTAGCCCAGGAGGAATCATATGATATTATCCAAACTGCTCTGAAATCTAATGAAGTTTTAATCCTTTTCCATTTGAAGATCTTACTTTTAGTAAGAATTACAACAGAGGTGCAGAAGTGAAATACAAGGTCATGAGTAATTCTCTGTGCAGAATGTGCTTATGAATAGGCTCTGCAGAAATCAGCACCTTGACTGTTAAACCATTTGCTATTCAGTGGGAAACACTGAGGACAAAGAGTTTATGTTACACTTTCTGCTCAACCAGTGTGCTTTCTTTCAGAACTGAAGGATAAATTCTTGTTCTTCAATGGGTGTTGTCCTTCCTAAGATGTTGAAACCCTTGCTTTTCTAAACTGAACAGGACATTATCTTTTTTTTTTTTTCCTCTGGAGGCCACAGGGGTTTTACTATTTACCATTTTGCTGTTTATGAAAAATAATATGAGTGCACATTTGCTAAAGCACTTTTTTTTTTTTTTTTTTTTTTTGGCACATGTATGCTCCATTTTCTTCTTCTCACCTATGTGATGTGAAGTCATGCCTCCCACATGTTTAAGCTGCATAGATCAGAAGTGTGTGTGTGTGTGCATGTATACAAGTAATCACAGTCCTTTCCACAGAAATTTTTTCTGGATTGCACAGATGAAAAAAGTACTCAATGGACCATATAGTATAAGGAAGGGTCACTTGTTGGTAGTCTGGCTTGGGCACTTACCTACAACAACAAAAAAGTGTGGGTGCCTGTCCTTGCCCCAGTGAACATTCAGGATGCAAAAACATGCAAGTTTAATTTCCTACTGCATTTCAAGGAAGCATTATACTTCCTACTGATGTAGGAACTGGAATCCAGACCTCTTCTCCTTCTTGTGAAGATCTGCACTGAATACCATGCTCAGAAGCAGAACTCCAGCATCTGGGCAACTTTGCTGATAAAAAGTAGGGTCCTTCAAGATAACATCTGAAAAATGTTTTTCAGCATGTGCATTTTGGACTTTGAAATATAAAATTACATTAATCATTTCAGTTTTCAGTGTAGCTGTAGTGTCATGGCATATATCAACTGCAGAATTTTTCATAGTATGTTGCACATTTTCTGCCAAAAATGAAATTCTCTTCCCTTTCAGCACCAGCACTGGGAAAGGTTCTTTATTTTAAGTTCTTCTGCTTTATCTGAATCTCTACTTGCCAATAAGTAATTCAGATGCACAGAGGTTTCCAATAGCACTGTGGGACTCTGTAGTCCCTTCAAGGAAGTGAGTACCCTGGAGAAAGACTTTAGATAATAAATGTTCCCATGAACAAGAAATGCCTGTCTGAAATGTTTCATGGTCTCAGTGAGGCATGGCATGGAGGTCATGCTTCATGAGACTCCAGAGAGTGAGTGATAGCTGGGTTGTTCCACCCAGAACCAGCAATAATTTGTGCCCTGCAAGGCCCAGGGACTTTATTCTACAATCCACATCACTCTGACTTCTCTGTCCTTTACAGTCACTGCCAACATCTCATCGGCTTCCACAATATTTCCTACATACTCCAGAATTTCAGAGATTTTGACTGGTTTCTCTTCACAGGTTCACAGAAGCTTTTAGGTTGGCCTCTGGTGACCGTCTAGTCCATGCCACGTCACTCAAAAAGAGTAATCTAGAGCAAGTTGTCCAGAGCATTGTCCAATTAGGTTTTGAGTATGTCTAGGGATGGAGACCCCATAGCCACTCTTTGACAACCTGGTGCAGCATTTGACCACTCTAGGAAAAGAGCAAAGAGCTAAACAGGAGTTATTTTATGATTTTGTAGAACATTCATACCACTCAGCACATTTTCTTCTTTCAAGTGTGGTTAAGGAAAGCTGTCACCAATTAATTTCAACCTTCTTTGAATGTTGAGAAAAACTTGTTACATATGCCTTCACACACTCTCTAGGAATAGCTGCACTGAAGCCAATGAGACCACAGCAAATTTTAGAACAGTTCATGTCAGGAACTCATGTTGGCACAGTAAAATGATGCTGCACACCACTGTGCTCAAATTACACCAAAACTCTATTCTGGTGTCAGAAGATACATCATCAGGTTCTGCAGTGACTAGATTGGACAACTAAAATAAATGAGTCTCCTCTAAAGCATTTAACATATCCTTCACTTTGTAAGTATTGTATAAATTTTAAACACTTCAATTGTGCCTGACCACTGCTCATGACAGATTTTAATGAGTGAAGATAAAGCAGCAAAGTTTTCTAGACAGCCAACAGTCAGCTTCATTCATGTTAATTGTAGGAGGAACTTGAAAATTACTTATCAATTTGAGTAAATGATGGGGAAGACACAACAGAAAAGCTTCATAACTATAATAATGCAAACATAATTAAAAACCTTACCTTTATCATACTTCCTGGTTTTGTTTGAGTTCTCCAGAAAAAGGGTCCACACACTGCACTACTGACACATCCACCCCAGCCCTCTGGCTACTCCAGTGCTCAGCAGGGAGCTGGCAGACACTTCTGGCTCCACCAGGGACAAATTGGCATTCCTTGGGGGAAAAAAAAGCAATGCAGTATCAATCGTTTACTATCTGCAACTGAAAATGGTAAATATTGCATTAAATAAGGCAGTAGAGTTATCTTTGAAACATTTTTTAAATAATACAGACCAGTGTGTCAAAACACACATAGTAATACAACACTATTGAAAAAAGAGTTTATGTAAATAGTGTTAGTTGGTTGTCCCTTGCAATGGACATCCTTTAGTATAAGTTGGCCTCTCAAAAAATCCAAAGCATGTTTGCAGATGTACTGTAGAAAAGTTTTCCAGAATAATTTTTCACTTGCTTTTTTACAAACTCCAGACTTAAATCACACTTGTTAATCAAATCACAGATATCACAGTTCTGTGGTGAAAAAAAACAGATATAGATTACTTGCATACTGAGGTTTATTACTGTCTTACATACATTAAATTTACAACTCTGATGTATTTTACATGAACAAAAATGTACTTGTGACTATCCAGCAAAATATCAATTGCAACGTATATCTTTAAAACTAGCATACCTATGGTCATACAAAATATATAATTAATAGCCTGTATATTAAAATAGTTTATAAACCAATGTTGTTTATATATATACATGATGTACAGAAAACATCAATATCTTAGGAACTACCAAGATACATATTTGGTATCATTATATACAGAGTGTACAGTTGTCACAGTATGTATGTTAGGTATTTTAACACACTATGCATTTCAACACTTAGGTGGGGGATTTGCAGGGGGATAGGTTCTTGTGATGCATTTTGTACTCAAAAGTTCTTACATCAAACAAGTAAAAAAAAAAAAAAAAAGTGTGGATCTGTGACTCCTAATGCAATGCATCAATTTTAAGGTTAATTATTTTATTCAGGAATGTAAGCAATGAATTTTCTGAAGAGATTATTTCCAAACAAGTCATTCCTTCTCTGTAAAAATCAGTGGCCTACAATGAATAGAGAAGTAGTAAAAGCTCACTGTACTTCTTTGTACAGGAGTGTATTTCTGTGTGCAAGTACAAACCACTAACACAAAAACCAGCACTCTGGCTGACACAGATACGACACCTGCCCTTCTGAAAGGTCCTTCTTCATTTGTAGCCATAGTACTCACAGACCCATTAACAGCCGTTCTTTGGGTGCGGCCTTCAAGACAGTTCTTTATCCACTGAATTGTCCTTCCATCAAACCCGTATTCTAGCTATCAGCTTGGAGACCAGGATGCCATGCAGGACAGTGTCAAAGGCTTTGCTCAGGTCCAAGTATATTAATTACAGTTTATTGAATTTATTAAGGTAATTCATTTGAAATTAACCAGTTATCCAGTGAAATTCCCTTTTATTTGATATTGACACAAGGTGATTTGAATCAAGGTTTTAAAGCATAAACATCTCTCTCATTACTAATCTTCTGTGATTTTTTTACACCATTTCTTATTTTTAAAGAAACCCATGAAATACTAATGTCACCTTCTAGCTTCTGTTTGAGATGAATGCCAGTAATCTGTGCATTTCAGCATATAACATTGATAAAAGTACTAAAATGAAAATCTTTTTAAAGGTGCTGGTGACTCATCTCCCCATGTTGTTGTAGAAATTAATTAGCTAATGCCAGTGCAACATTTTAAAAATGCTAAGTATTATTGTTGACAGACTAATGCTGTCAGTGCTGAGAGGCAACATGAGATTTCTACTGCCAGTTGGCTCCCTCTCCAAGCAGAAGAGACCTGCTCTCAGGAATGAGATGGTAAATCACTCTTCCTCACTTTTCAGTCTCTGTCATACCATTTCTGAAGATAGTATTATTACAATAGTGTGTTTTTGTGATGCCAGTCCAAGAATTCACAATAAGCTAAAATTCAATTAGGTAGAGTCCTCTACCATTAAGTGAGTCATAGAGCAATATCCCAAAGAGAAAACCATCAAGTCTCATTTGATTTCTGTTCAGAAGCCGTGCATTGCACAATCTAGGATCAATAAACTAAAACCTGGAAAGGGGCATAAGGCACATTTTTGCTGTACCAGACATTTAGAAACTGATGCATTTATGGTTCCAGCCCCCAGAAGGAGTCAATGCAAGCAGTTGTAAATGTATCTTCAGCTCATATTCCAGTTGCACAAACAGTGATCAGTAATCTTAAATGATGTGTTTCGGCCATGACTGTTGAACTACTCTAAGTAGCTACTCTCCAGTGTGTTTATATTTTTATATTCTAGAATGTACTGTGACAGACACTATTTTCTTCAATTTATATTATTGTAGAAAATATAATCAGGGGAAGTAATGGATTTGCTAGAGATGCAATTAAAGAGGTTAGAATCTGCAAAAAATTATGAACATCCATGTGCACATGAGTTACAGGGCAGCCTCTTGTTCCAGCATACATATTGTGCTGAAACATAATTATTTGAAAACTTCTTGACTTCTACTGGGGAAAAATAATGAGACTGAACATTACATAGAGTTAAAACATGGCAGACTACACTCCCTTTCATTATAGGTTCCTCTCTCCCTCATCACTTTCTAAATGTCTTAATTTTACATATTTTCCATGTTTTCCTCTATCAAAAGTTACCTCTTTGCCAAGTACCAAAAAGTGATAGCATATGAGACACATCAGCATATCTCACAGCAAAACAGCAGTCAGGTTTTCATTTTTCACCTGAGAAGGCATTGGGAAAAAAGAATATATTAGCAAATCCAGTCTTTAAAATTTCCTCATACAAAAATGCCCACCATATTTTATTTTCTGCTAGTTCCCTTTGACAACAACAACAAAAAGGTGAAAATGAAGCTTGTCAGTTTAAGTCAAAGAAAACACAAGAGAATGCCTGTTGAATTAAAAATACAGATCAAGCCCTATTCTTTTGACTACCACCTCATAGACTGTTCAAAAACAGCAACTCAGACAAGCAAACTGCATTTAAAAATGCACACACAATAAGTGCTTGAATAGGAATAGGAAGTTAAGCCATCACCTGCAATGAATTCAAAAGTTCTGAGGAGAAGAAAAGAAGTCACTGATTGCATGAATCTTAACATTTTTCTGATTGTTTCAGCATCAAGCCTGATTTAAATGTTAATCTAGAGATATTAAAAATAGATGAATGGATGTTTTCCTTTGAAGCATTTTCCAGAAGGTGATTACCTCAGTGTTGGAAAAAAAAATCTATTATTTCCAATTTAACATTACCTGTGTTTAACTTGCATTTCAGATTTTTCATTATGCTGTTCTCTGCTAGAATAGAAAACCCTCCAGTAACCACTATTTTCTTCCTACTTGTGGTGCTTACACTCTGTAATTAGATACTCTGCCATCTTGTTAATAAGCTAAATAATCTTTACAGTAATTCCATTTTCTTCAGTCCTTGAATTATTTGAGGTTCTTTATTATTGAGACACCCTGCTCTGTGTGACATCACCCATACAATACAAAGGAGGATCAGTCACCCGCCTTCTACTATTAGGTGTTTCCCTGTTTCTCTTTCCAGTGTTATACAGTTTTAGCCTCACAGCTAAAATTCACTAATCACTTTTTGTCATCTCGATATGCTCTGTAGAGATCAGAACGCTGTTTCTGTATAGCAACCAAATATCTGGGGACAAAGCTTCCATTTAATTTGTATTTCTTTCTGCACAGGCAGTTTTACTCTGATTGTACTAACAGATATGTTTAACTATTTTACTACACAGTCCAGGTTGGTTTTTATGATTGTCCTGCCCTTTTCCTTAATTACCTTTCTGCCCATCTTTTCTCATCTGCATTTTTTCAGCAAAATTAAACACAGCATGATGCTGTGGCTTAGTATCAGTTTCCGCAAAGCTTCACTAAAAGCATCTCATTTGAAAGCAATTCTCCTTGGTGATTGTGGGCTTGCCAGTCAGTCAGTTCTTAATCCATGTAATGCAGCATGCTTGAGTTACTCTGTATAATGTTAATTTTTTTAATCAGAAAGCCATGTAGTACTAACTAAAGAATATGTCCAAGCAGATTACAAGTTTTGTAAATAAAAGAATTTGCATGGAAGCAATGTCCTCAGAGAATGAAAACATATTTGTTTGACCATTTTCTATAAAATAACAGTGTTGTACTGATTATACATGTATTTTTTCAATCAGTTATCATATTGCTTGATAATGAGGACATACACAATTCTGCAAAAATATCTGGGTTGTCCTACCTTACATTTGGAAAATTGTTACAATATTAGCACTCAGAATTCTTTAATATTCCTACTATACCACTACTTAGTAATCATGCGTAGATCAGGAATTACTTAAACCACTTTCTTCAGGCTAGTGAATGC
Organism: Chloroceryle aenea; assembly: GCA_013399075.1. NCBI lineage: Eukaryota > Metazoa > Chordata > Aves > Coraciiformes > Cerylidae > Chloroceryle > Chloroceryle aenea. The sequence goes on along the minus strand of VWZY01008554.1, from coordinate 296,513 downwards.
AAGTTGGCTGGCTCTATTCACTTGAATTGCCAATATAACCACAAATATGAATAAACATTTCTACTATGTCAAGGTGCTGTACCCTAGTCCTCTTCCCTTTGCTAGTCCTGTAACTTCCAATGTGTTTCTGTAGAAGGTAATGCAGACAGCTGTGCTCATGTAGCAGGATAAAAAATATTCATGATTGAAGAAGTAGTTCTCCGGACACAAACATGTACAAGCACCATTAGTCCACTGATTAATTTATTAGCTGTACTTAATGATTGAGCAACTGAACAGGAAAATACGCAGATTTAAAAGTTCCAAAGTCTGTGCATTTTTTTCCAATAAATTCCTAAGATGTTTTGCTGTCACTATGACATTCACTTCTGAAAAACAGTGCCTACTTCCTAACCTCTTTTTAATCCTTGTGATCCCCAACATCCTATATGGCATTGCCTTGATGCCACATCAGCTAAAACACTGCCTTGATCTCCTTCATAAATTCTCTTTGGTCAAGGTCTCTTGTCCAAAATTCTGCTTTAAATCTTACACTCCTGGATTGCTGCATATTCTAATAATTATGCATCATGGTTCTTATCCGTTCATGATTCACCTTAATGCATTCAAACAAAGCCTTTTTTGTGCCATTCTTTTCTGCAATTTATAAGGCACACTGAACATACTAGAATTAATTTAATTTTATGCACTATTTTGTGAAAAGCTGGAGTGAATGTTGCTATACAGAAGACTGCTTTATGGTTGTGTGCGGCACAGCAAGAGACCACCACCTTTTACTTGGAGACGAATGTGTGGGCTTCAGTGATACATTGTCAGGGGATGCAGGGTGAATGTTTTCAAGATGAGATGAGGGAAACAATTTGTGGAATACTTCTGTATCTCTCAGTTAGTGTGTAGGCTGCTGCCAAATGCTGGTTATTGTCTTCCTTCCTGAAGCAGTACCGCTCAAACACTGCAGCACAATGCTATTTTCAGCTCCTTGACGAGATGATTACAATGTAAAGTCATGCTGCGTGACCAACATGCCAGGTGTTTGCTGTTCTAACTCCACTTTTATTACTTTAGGGATGAGAGAATGATGAAGGGAGGGATTGGAGTTACTTAGGAGATTTTCCAACAGCAGGTCAGCTTAGATAGCTGGTCTATTTTTGTTTGAGGCATTGGTATACTGTATATGTCCTTTTTTGTCTTCCATTTTGTAAGCAAAGTGCAACAATAAAATTAGCCAAAATAAAATGCAGTATGTTAAGAATTTCCAAAGAAAAGTTTGCACATCTGAAAGGTTAAGATGGTGACAAACACGTAGGTTTTTTCCTCCACAGAATAGGTTTTGAGAAGGCTGCAGTGGAGCAAACTTTTTTTTTTTTTTTCAGGTTTAGGAGGTTAAATACGCATAAGTAGTCCCAAAGGAAAGGAAGCACTGATGATATTAGCCAAAAAGGAATTCAGAAATCCTTTATAAACTCATCAGCTTAAGGCTAAACTGGTAAATGGAAAAATAAATGCACAGATCTGAAGACAATAAAGATATCTGAAAAACAATAATAATTCCCAGACACATTTGTGATACAGTACAATAATATCAACAGTTTATTAAATTTGAGCCACAAATTTCAATTGCCTTTGAAAGAAATTCCAGAAAAGTTTCATTACAATTCTAAACCTGAAGAATCCTCTAGATCACAAAATTATTACACAATTTAGGAAAAAACTTTATGTTGGTACAGGCATCAGAATGGAAATAAGATTTTTAAAGATCTACCATTAAACTATGGCCTAATAAAGCAACACCAGTGACCTACCTCCCATTGACACAAAACGCTTCCTTAGAACAATCATAGGCATTCAAAAGGGCTCTGACAGTGACCAAACCACCTCAGCAGCCTGAACCACGTCTGTGTAGACTTAGGCTCAACTCAGTGCAGATTTATGGCCTTCTAATCTTACTTAAGGATATACAGCAACAGAAGTTGGAATTATCTTTGCAAGGATTGAGAGAGCCAAGAATAAATTCACCAAACCTACTAGAATTTACTTATTCACCTCCACAATCACAAGGATCACTCAGGGGACAGATTTATGCTGCAGTCGGTTATGGTGAAAAAGGAAAGACAATTGGAAATGTGTGATGCCTCAATTCCTCACCGAGCTGGTCACATATATAAAGTGAGCTTCTCACAGCTGAAGAAGTCTACAGTTTCAGCAACAAGCAAACTTGATAAAATATCTCCCATTTTCAAACAACTGTTGTCCTGACCAAACATTTAGCCAGCAGTTATGATCTTGACACATTGGTTTCATCAGGCAAACTGTGGATTTTGGGCAGATGATGTTTCTCAGATGAAAGCCTGTATTTGCAAGAATGCACACAAGCTCCTGTTTCCTTGAATGTGGTAAGAACAAACAGCAGAAGGTTATTTCCTTGCTCAGAAATCCAACTCCCCTTTTTCAGTGGTATGCTGCTTAACAGAAGCTTTTTCTCTTGGCTTTCTCCCTGGGCCACCCACATTGCCTATTTGTTTTCCCCAGCTTTCTGATAACTTTCAAACACATAGCTTCTATCAGTTGATGTCTCAGCCAGTGAATATGTAACAATTTTCCAGGAAAGTTCTTTGTTCTCTTTAGTTCATGCTTCAGCTTTCCTTGTAGGATAACTGCCTGGGTGGTGGCTTCTTTAGCAATTATACTTCGTATAGGAACTTAGGTGCTGCTTCTTGTTTAGACTGAATGGTAGGTGCCCACCATAGCCAGGGAATTAATGAGGCCTGGACTATTCTGCAGATCAAAGACGAACTTTATGGCAGCCATTAACATCTTCCAGCACAGTAATAGCATTCCTGAAAAAAGCCAAAGAAAAGCTCATTAACAATTAAACCACATCACCTAATCACCTGTTCCTCCTGGTTGTAATATTTCCCTCAGGTTATGCTTAGGACAGAAAATTAAGTGAAAAGGAGGGGGGAGGGTTAAATAATTTTAAAGGTAACAGGAAAATAATACTGAAGGACATATAACAGAAATTAAAAATAGACCTAGGAGGAAAGGGAGACAAATAATAGGATTGTAGATTTCCATAGGTAAACTTCAGCAACCTTGGATTCTGATATATATTGGCAATAAATGAAAAATGGCTATCTTCAGCATGTATTGTTATTTAGTCTTCTCCCCAGCACCCCTCTGAAAGTGATTGCTTCTTAACAGCTCCTAAACTATGGTAGTTTGGGGCCTAGTTTCATACAAACAGCAGCAATTGGAATTGGTTTATCAATTTGTAGCTGAAGTGAGGAGAGAGGAACATTCCAGCAGCTCAGGAGCTGCCTGTGAAGAAATTAAGTCTTCCTCATTCAAGAAAAACAACCTCTGTCAGAGAGATGGAGATCATACTCAATGCATCATTTGGCTTTAACCCACTGGAGTATCTATCAGAGTCTTAAGATGGATATTTCCTGGTAAAATAAAATAATAAGTGAATAAAATGATCTCAGCCTTGGGAAAGGAATTAATGATCTCTGCCATTCCACCTGTCTCTGAGTAATTGAAAGAAATAACCCAACCCCCTTTCACCTTCCTTTCCCTCCCAAAAAATGCCATGGAGAAATAGAAACAGTGCAGAAGTCTCCTAGGTAGAAACCTAAATTGTATTCCCCACATGCTTCTTACTTGCATGAATATAAGACCAACAATGGTTGCAACGATGCCACTGGAAGCACCATTATTCCTTGATGATGAGCACAAGCAGCACATATTTGCTGTCCATATTCCATGTGCATGCACAACACATTTGATAGCCTGGGCTTGCCATACTTGGTCCAAAACTCTGCCCTGGCGGCTACCTATAAAGTTATATTATCTGGATGTCACACCAAATAGCCAGGGCCAGAAAGCCCTAAATCCATGCATTACGAACACCAGTGAGTGTGGCCACAAAACTGTACTTTGAGGAACATGCATGTACAAGCTGTCTCTGAGTACTTCCAGAAGAAACCCAAAAGGAGCAGAAATACAAGTTGTTTTCCCCATGATGTAAGACCAAAATCCTTTCTTTTCTTTTTTTTTTTTCAGTGAAGATAATACAAAAGTAATAACAACTAACAGGACCACTTATCCACCATTACACCGGTAATTTTGCTCCTTGGCAAATTAGTCTGGGCAAAGCAGTAATAGCTATACAGCGCTGTGCTTGTAGTAGCACTAGTTCATATGACAAGTTTATTATTCTTTTACAAAGTGTTGCATTCATGCAGTGATAAGGCTTTCTGTGAGCTTGATGTCCAAAGTGACATGTATGGTCTAGATAAGACTAAGAATAACCGACCAGCTATTTCTTCTTTTGTTATTTCCCCAAATAACAAAATAAAATAGTAGCATGCCTTACCTGGGCACTTTTGTGCAGTTCTGTATTGTTATTTTCACTTAGACAAGTAATTTTTTTCAGTTAACTGCCTAATCCAATGTCTATTCATATTTGCAAAGAATACAAGTGAATGAACAGAAATAGATGGTTTTTAAAAATAATTTAAAAAAAGTAATCATATTGCAAGTTATTTCAGTTTCAAATAGAAGTGTAGACAGATAGGCAGATTCACAGATTCAAACTATGCACAGCAGGATCAGTCTAAAAGGGCTTATGTGACATTCATGGTTTGATGTCAATTGTTTTGAAAAAACTCAAATTGGGAAATAAAACTACCTTCAAATATATTAAAAAAAAAGAGCAAAGAAAGTAAATAAAAATAACTCTTTAGTGGAATGCTTATTTTTCCTATAATTCTGTAAGGAATGTTCTCGTTAAGAGTGGTTAATGTTTTGTTGTGAATAAAAAAAAAATCTATAAATCTATGTCCAGCATTTAAGAGCACAATGAGAACATTCAAAAAGAAAGTGGGTTAGGTTTCAACTATGTTAAAAGGAAAGAACTTTGATTTTTTTCATAATTTAATCTTTTTATTATCTCAACTCTGAAGCAGGCCTGTTTGTATGTCTTGTTGGTACTTTTTTTTGCAAAGATTTCAAAAATGACTGAGGCTTGAGAAGCATGAAAAGAATCTGTTAAAAGCAAGAATAAGTTCGTCTAAGGATTCCACCAGGTGGACCATTAAGTTTGCTGAGTCTCAATGAATCTTTTAAAGTTGCCAAAGCAGTGGTTTGGCTGACCTGACTATACATACTGCCTAAGCTGTAGGTAAGGTATAGCCATAAGCATGCCAGATGCGTAACTGAAGCAGGAAGCATCAGATATATTAGTGTGGATTAGTTGAATGATTTAGTTATTGGTTCAGAATGACAGTTTTATAGTCTCCTGTGAATGATTGAGAAGCAATGAGAAATAATCATCTCAGCATGAAGGAAAAATGTGGTAAGACAAGCCCAGGCTGTTCTCTCTCTCAGGTAATAAAACAGCAACTCCATGTTCCCAGATTTATTCATAGGTCTATGTGAAAACCACTCTTCTTAAGCATGCAGTTCCCACTGGAGGTACAAAAGAGGAAAGGCAACACACAGGTGAAGCAACACACTGAACACCAGGCCTGCATGGCAACATGAAAAGGCAATTTTACTTCTGCAAAGTGCTAAAAAATCAGGAAGACACCTAGGGGTGGGGTAGTGAGAGAAATGGAGTAAGTTTTAGGTAAGATATGAGAGTTGCTGGGATTCCTTTTCACTGGTTGAACTGTTGAATAGCCTGCCAGAAAGTATTAAATCCAAATTAATTTCCTTCTTCTGCCAGAGAGGAGTTCGACTCCCTCATAACATCTCCAGGAACAGCTATAATCATTTGTCTAAGTCTGGTGGTTGATAATTGTAAATATTTCTGACTGTAGGTGTTCCAGTTTGCCTGGATTGCTTGAAATGACACAGTGAGCATGTGAATGAAACACATGTCATGGTCACACTTACAACATTTAAAGGAGGTGGGCACTTACTCAAGTCAATCATCATCTGCCCAGATGAAGAGAACCAATAAAAAGATTACATGCCCCTGTCTAATGGATTCTGTCCACCCAGATGGCCTCTAAAGCTGGCTGCTGGATGGCTTAGGTTATAACCTTAATGGTCTAATTCTAAGAGCATTTTCATTCACAGACATGAAGAACTAAGAATAGCCTGGCTATGTCTGCTCAGCAACCTCCTCATGCATTTTAGATGTCTGCTGTTGAAATATTTTGAAGCTTTCTCTTCCCCAGCTGTTTTGTGAATCTATCTTCGGGAATGTTTTTTTCAAAATAAAAACTATTATTCAAACTTATACCAACGTGATTGCAAAATGTTAGTAATCCTTATTTTGCACCTACAGTCTGCACAGCAAACTACTCTATGGAGCATGTAATCTGGTCCCAGGCCATGCACAATCATGGGGAAAGGATGAAGAGGTCTTGTCGCACGGTGTTCATACTGAATACCTGGAAGAAGGACATTGACTTTTTTTATTCTCATTCTCATTGTAACCTACAAATAGGACCCAAGGCTGTCCACTGTCTGAGTTTTCTTCTGTCAGACTGCCATCTGAGAAGATGGTGCAGGAAACAGACATAAAAAATGTTTTTCTTAAATTTATACATGGAGTGGAACTCTGAGACAGAGGTTCAGGCCAGATTCCATCTCTTTTGGTCATGGAAGGACTTGGAGTAATTGTGACCTATATACATCACATACATATATATATGTCATCCAATTTTCTTTGACAATGTGTGTTTTGGATGTGAGTGGAATATGAGAAATCAGGAACCATGCTGTTCAGTAAGAGTATGCTCTAGTGAAAATCCAAGATGTGACAAGCATATACCACTTGTGTAAAATGTATGAAACTGAAGTAAATTCATGGGAAGTGCACTTACAGAAATTAGAGCAAAGTCTAGGACAATAACTACTATAACAATTTTTATTTCTACCATCTGCTCTTATGCAAAGTAATTAATTCTTCTGAGGACAAGCACTTGTCAGAAAGTTTTAAACTTCTTAGGAGAAAATAATATGGACAAGTACATATAAATATGTCTGAAGATTAATTGCCAGTAAAGTCTCCTGACCTGCTTCTTATGAATTTTGATTATTTAAAAATATTTTTGAACACAGAACAATATATTTCTCACTTCTACCCCCACTGTTTCTATGGACTTGGTGCTGTGTACCTTAACTATACAGTCCTACTATTGCTCCACAGAAGCCTCATCCTACAGGTCTTTGCACTGTTGTTCATTCCAGGAACACACTGGGTGAGTAATTAGGCACCATCTGGACAAAGCAGGGAGTACCCCATGTGACACACTGTACTTTATATCAGTAAGGTGCTCAGCTTCAGCTTCATGGAAAATTAAGGAATGAAACCTGTAGCTGCTGGAGAGACTTCATAGTAGTTTTGGGTTAATGACCAGCTTCAGGCCAACCATCCCATTATCCCTCAGGATATTCAAACTGGATTGTCATTTTCAAAACTGTATGAAGGGCATAAGTCCCATGTGTCTAAAGGACTTTGGACCACAAGCAGCTTACCTAATTTTACCACCTCATTCAGGCCTTAAGTTAATTAATATAAGTACATAGGTCCCAGGGATTCATCTAACAAGTGAGTGAAGTTTTCTAGCGTATAGTTTTCTGAATGTAGTTTGCTTACTGCTGCAGTTAGATTGTGTAAGCACCAAACTCACATTGCAAAAGAAGTGACTAAATTACAAGTCTGTATAAAAGTGTTTTTATGTTTGTTTACACTATATATTCTCTTTCTTACAGTCTTCAGTCAAACAGAATCTGAAATTCATGTGTTTATTGAATTATTTAATAAAATAGTTCTATTAAGACTAATCTGACACTTGGAAGTAATATAATATGAAGCCCACCATGCATTTAAAAAATACTTCAGAAAATCTTTATTGTGGTTAGTTTTTGCCCAGAAGCTTCAGGTGGGGGCAAGAAGCAGGGGAGTTTACTTGTTTAGAGGGCATATATTGTTTTGCTCCAGGGTATGTCCCTATGGCCCTGGAGTGATATTTTGTTCTCACAGGAGTCTGAAAGTCTTGACAGAACCGGCATTAATTGGATGATGTAGCTGTCTGAGAGGAGGATTAGGTAACAAGAGTGTGTGAAATCCCTGTAGCTTGAAATCCCTCCTTATGCTATTTAGACAATACAGTAATCCCAGTCACTGTTTAGGAGCAAATTAAATGGGATGGCACATTATAAACACCTGCATAAATCCTTTTTTTCCCCTAGTTTTGCTACATTTTTAAGGGAATCTACAGAAAGAAAAAAAAATCTACTGGGAGAGATGGGGAAGAAATCTATTTCTGTAAGAGTTAAGTTGAACCTAGTAGTTTATGATTGTTTGCTCCTTATCTTCTCTCATTATCATTTCATAAGAGCTGTCTGAAGACAAGAAAGCTGTGTCTCCTTCTGTATGGCAGAGAACAGCTTGTTGGCACTCAATAACTAGTAACTAACTAATAATAGTGATAGACAATTAAGTCCTCAGCAAGGCTCACCTGCTAGTCAGTAATCATTTAGCTGACAGGTAGTTGACAGATTGCCGTGTACATAGCAATCTAAGGTACCTGCTTTCTGGGTCTTTTCTCTCTATTTGTTTGCTAGCAGGTGTCCTTCTATGCTGGCTTTGTTTGGAGGAACCAGACACCATAGGGCAGAGTATGGGCTTGCCATTGGCATCACTGGGCAATGAATATTGCCAATGGAAAGCTCAGGGACTCTGAGAATCTGTTACAGCTGAAATCAATACCAGTACAAGGTTAAATATGCCTGGAATGAGAAGGTTATCCTTGGTGAAAATCCTTTCATGTCATTCCTTGTTTTAAGCCATTGTAAAAGCATGGGCTAATGTGTTTAATCAACGACTCACAAAGAGCTGGTGGGACACAAGGTTACAACTCCTAGTGTGATCTTTTAAGCAATCTGATGTTTCCTAACAATGGAGAGGAAAAATCAATTGCAATGCTTCTTGCTGTCTGTCAGTTACATAGTTCCAGCCTTTCTCACCAGCTATAACATACACAGCTGACAGGAACTGAGAGATATGAGGTGCACAAAGCAGCTGAGAGTGTCCAGTTGAAAAAATCTGACATGCATTAACAACTGTGTTTCACATAGGCTGAGTAAAAGCAGGGAGACTTCAATAGCAAGATACATATTAATCACTTTGCCTTTTAATTTGCACAATTTTCATAGCTTATTTACACTTGGATGGCCAACTTTGTTGTATGGATGTGCAATATGAATGGACATCCCGTGTGCACCCCATAATGCTTCCCTGAAGCTCTAGAGCCCTTTATTCATGTACCTTAGCGATTTTGCTTCATGAGATTTAATGCACATGGATGTATTTTCTACCCACATTCACTTATCTGTATCTGAGAAGTACTCAGGAAAAACGAGAGCCAAGAACTGGCTGCTGTAGCTGTCAAAGCAATTTGTGCATGATAAGAGCACCTGGTTTACATGATAATACTGCCAAGGAATCCCATCAAGGAATCCCTATGCCTTGGACTAGGCACCATACAAGTCCGTGTGGAGAACCAATATTATTCAAGAGTTTTAATTTTAATTGAAAATAAGAAAAAGTGGTTGAAAGAAGAAAAAAAAAGCTTGACTTTCTGCAAGTCAGTTAGACAAGCTGTGCCTCATTACATATTTCTGTATTGCATCAAAGTTTCATTTTAAATTTTCCACAAGTTATTCTGAATACCCCACTCTGCAGCTCTGTTGTGCCCCATAGAGCAGGGCTTTGCTATAGAGCACAAATCCATTTTGCTGTCAACTTCAGGCCTTAACTACAGCAGCAACCATGTCAGCAACCTAATCACAAATCAGGTTTCCAAAACTAAGGTCAACTCAGAATTCTTCAGTGAAAAGTCATAAGAGCCTCTGGCACACTCATTTCTCTCTTCAGCTAAGCATAAAGACTTACTGTGCTCTCTTCTATCCTTAGGGTAAATCCAAAGTATCTTTACTGAGATCATTTCTGTTCCTCTTCTGCCCTCCTGATAAACACGAACAGAATAATTTTATTATTATTATTTCAAGAATATTTTTACTCAGCCTAGAACATGTGTTAAGCAATAAAACTCATTGAGCTATCTCAGAAGAATATATATATATATAACTGCATCCTAACAAAATCCTCTTTGGAACAAAGTGACATTAACAGCAAGTTAAAAAAAAAAAAAATCAACACGAGAAAGTAAGATTTTCTAGAGAGTGTTTTGTAAGGAGACAGTAAGCTTTTGCTGGTGTCAGATGTTCCCATTCACAAACCCATAGGAAGCATTTAAACAGGAGGAAGGAGAGGCTGCATGTTCATGAAGTGTACAGATGGCCTCTGTATGTGTTTCTTACGGATGACAATTTGTGATTCTGTCCTACCAATCCCTCCCAAAAAGAGCAACTGAAAACAAAGCTCACATTAGAAGTGTTTGAACATCACAAGTTTCTCAGTAATAAAATCACATAATTAAAAAAAGGACACTTATTCCAGTGTCTCCTAATCAGCACTGCTGGGTCTACCTGGCATGTCTGTAAAGTGGAACACTGTGTAGGAGAAATGATTTCCAGGGAGCCTTAATCCCTAAATCTAAACCAGGATTTCCTCACTAAACAGAGGCAGCTCAATTCCTAATACCACCCCCGCCAGCATAACTTTCAGCAGTGATGCAACCACCAGATGGTGTCATTTCCACTGCATAGGTATTGTCACAGCATTTGAACTGGAGTGTAATTAACATGGTTCACACCACTGGTACAGTGTGTGTAATTTTCACTATAAAAGGCAGCAGTGTTTTAAAAGGTTCTATGATTACAAAACAACTGGCAACAGTCCTGCAGGACAGGCTCAAACTGTTCATTCACCATTTCCACAATACCAAGCAATATTAGGAAGGTAGCAATTGTGTGAGAAGACTGCCAGCAACGACAAGCACAGAGGACCGTTTTTCTCCTGGGTTACCTGATGTCATCTGGGTCATGCCCCTACTCACACAGATGTCTCCCTCTTCATTAGTAACTGGAGTTTTCATCCATCTCAGGAAGAACTATTGCTTGGGATATAAGAACTACAGCTCAGCAGTGAAAACAAGGAAGAACCTCTTTATCTATATATCTACAGTCACCTTGATTTCTTCTTCCTGAGAAGTCCATCAGTAGAGTACCCCACAAAGGTACTTGATGTGGACAGTAGAGAACAATTTGATACTGCTCATTCTGAAGCTTTCTGCAAACTGCCACAAGCATGCTCTTAAAAAAAAAAAAAAAAA
>VWZY01008554.1:249037-285228 GCA_013399075.1 Chloroceryle aenea | reverse complement strand
CTAAAAAAAAAAAAAAAAAAGACCTTTATAGACTTACTTTCAGGATATTCTCTTGCATCATTCTTATGTATCATCAGGGGTTCAGAAAGCTGTAGCTAAGAGCAACAGTGTGGAGAAGCATTATTCACCTTGACATTTTTTGGAGCTGAGACTCTTTTCCACTTGACATCTGTGAAACAGTGCTGCCATCTTTCTAAATTTTTACTATCTTCTATTGTAACTTCTGGTGTAGTCTTCGGAACATAAGGCTGGAAGGGTCCTCCTGGCCATCAGGTGCATTGGTGAGAAGTTTCCTACTATCAGTCCCTCAATAGTTGCCCCTACCATTTCCCTACTTAGAAGCCATTATAAGATGTTAGTCCTCTAATGGTTAGGAATTTCCTTCTGGTTTCCAGGCTAAAAAGTTGGTGTCCAGTTTGTACCCATTAGTTCTTGTGCTTATGTCAATGGTTGAGGTCCCAGGGTTTCAATTCTCCTTCCTGATTTTTCCTGCCTAGATTATTGCATGAGATGATGCAATGCCATCCAAATACAAAAGATAAATTGGCAGTTTTCTACGATCTCAGATCTCTAAAAGCTCCTAGGGAACAACTCTTATTGCTCACTGTTCCCACTCTTCCACTTTTCCTCACACATGTATTTACTCAGGAACGTACACTCTGCATACAGTAATATGGAAAGTGTTCTTTCAGCTCCTTGCACCTCTGACACAACATAGCTGCACCGTCAGAGCTTTCTAATTCAAAAAGGGTTAAACCAGAAAAAAGAGTTCACCATTATCTCACTTGTGAGAGGTGGCTTTCCACAGTTCTGCTATTGTAGCATGTGATTGCATGAGAAGCTTTTTGCCAGTAAAATACACCAGTATTCTTGTATCAGCAAAGAACTCCTTGTGTAAATACAACCTTGTTCAACATCCTGGCAACCCTGGCACAGAATGAATAGAGCAAACAACTTGCTTCTTCACCCCTGAAAATGGACCTGAGCACATTAGCCGGTGCTGTTGGGCAGCTGGAACAGACATTTCTTGCCTGGTACTTCCTGTGTCATTAATAGGTGATTTCAAACTTCAGGGCTGCAAACAGGAACACTGAAAGAATACACAATTAATGATGAACATTTTAGTGCAATTTAACCAAGAACCCATCAACATTGCTTCTTTTGTTGCATTTGTTGTGCTGTGCTCCACTGCCTGCTTCTCTGTGTTACACTTGCACACTAGGCGACAGAGTGAACAAGGGCATGGAAATCAACCTAAAGATTACTTACCTGTCACTAGAACAGTCTGTGCATGAGAGGGACATGCAAAAACTTCCTGAAAAACTGTTTAATAAGAAAGGCTCTGGAAATCTAGAGAGAATAGGGGCATAGGGCATCCAGTGCCTTTTAGTAGGATATAATGGAATTTTGGATAGACAAAAATGACTCCCTTATTACTGAAAATCACAAAAGCAGGCATTACTTATCCAGTTTAGCCAATCTATTCCTTCTCTTTGACAGCCTTTACTGACTCAAAGGAAATGAATCTGCAAATTGTTGTTGCCAAACTGCGGGAGCTTTTATGTGGAACAAGGGCAAGTCTGGTCTCTGCTTCTCCTTCTCAAGTAAACTATCTGTTGATACAAGAAGCAAATATGCCCATGGGGACTAACCAGATAACAGCAGATTTTCTTCTGTAGATTTTATTTTGTTTTGTATTTTGTACTGCAGCAAATGAGAGCATGTCCCTCAGAACCTGAGGAATATGATTTTATATTCACATGAAAGAGTAGAGCTCAGATAAAAAAGATCCCTCCAGGTATGTTACACTGCACTCCAAGAGCAGAGTGCATTGGACACTTAGAACATGCCAAAACTTTCTTCCCCTCCTTCAGTTAATGTAGACAAGTAAAGTGCTCTTGGGACATTAAAGAAAATTAAAACTTAACCCTTCTGGAGCTAACATTAAAACCCCTTTTTATTGCAGTGCTGCCTTTATTCTACTTTACAGCTGGAAAAATGTCACAACGGCATGGTAGATTGTTACTGTCAAGTACTATTCCAGTTGCACTAAATTTAATCTCCACTTCAGATAGTCTCTTACCCTTCCTCCGCCTGTTATCACAGACACATGATATGCCTTCCTTACCTCAAATGATAATGGACATCCAAGCTTTCTATCATGTGTTGAAGCCACCTGTCCTTATCTTTTATATTTTGGCACTTGACCCAGGAAACCAGTGTATAAGAAAAAGGGCCTGTTTTGCATCACTTACCCCATTGAACTAGTGAAATGATACGTTAGCACCATTCAAAGCACTGGAAATAGTGTTATTTTCTTTAGCAGGCCAGGATTTCCCTTTAAAAGGTTTGGCTTTGCCAGTTATCCATTATTTTCCATTTCGTTATACTGAAATAATTTGTTCATTAATTCTCTGTCTTTGAACAGATTATCATAAGAACTGTCTCCATTTTGCTGCAGCCTATGATGTAAAGTACTTAGGAAGTAAGTTCTCCAAAGTAGTCAGTAAATTCATTTCTGGGTCTGATTTCAGGTTGTCATTTGCTTTACAGAAAAATATATCATGTAACTACCTATAAAATTATCTTTAAACTCATTAAACAATAAAAATACCCTCAGGACTTATCAACACAATGAACCTGGGATTGTGCGGTGGCAACTAGATAGAGTTCATAAAAAATATAGAAATTATAAAATCATTAATATGGAAGTACCAGTCTTATAGAATATGATTTCTATAGACATATTTACTGACATAAGCTGAGTAATGTCTCTGAAAGACAATGATTTGCAGTCATCTTTTCAGGTGAGAATACACTGAGCAACCAGTTAGCTAAATCTAGAAAAATAAATAAATAAATAAAAGGCTTTCTTTACTGCTGAATGTGAAAGTAGAAAATCCTAAGTAATTGCATTATTTAAGAGCACAGAGGTACAGATCAAGAAACATCACAGAATTACTCAGTAGTTAGCTAAGTGCGGAGAGAGAAGCAGCTGGAGGATTGTGTTCTATTTGGCTATCAGAAATGGACAAGCAGGCTAGAAGGCAACAGAGAGGAAGAGATTCAGTAGCATGGCATTTTTGCCCCTCCCAGATCTGCATGTTTTCTATGTTAGTAAAATAAAAACTAATATAATGTTTAATCTCATGTGAAATATGTGTGGGTGTCTGCACATGTCCACACACCCTTAAGAAGCAAGACCACTGAGTTGAGGCTCTGAGAAAGGTACGCCTGAGCCCCAAGGCAGACATTACCTTTTGTTGGAGCACAGAGCAGCAGAGCTTTCCTCTCACGAAGGCATATGTCCTAGATCCAGGTTACCAGCAAGATCAGTGCTACTGTCTACCTATGTGTATTGAGTCTGGCTGAGCCAGAGCTAATTTTCCCCACTAACAGCCCTCTCAATGCTGTGCTTTTCATTGAGAGCTGGAAAGGTGTAACACACCCATGTTGCTGCTACTGCTGAGCAGGGCTCACACAGCACCAAGGTGGTTTTTTTGACATTTCTCCCGCAGTGGGATGGTATAGACAAGATCTTAGGAGGGTACACTACTGGGACAGCTGACCCAAACAGACCAAAGGGATACCATATGATATCAAATGAACTATAAAAGCTAGGAAAAGGAGGAGGGGTGGGAGCATCAGTTTGTTCTCTGAGCAACCACTATGCGTTTGGAGCCCTGCTTCCCAGAAAAGGGGCTAAACATCACCTGCTGATGAGAAGTAGAGAAGTGGTGGGTTTTTTTTGCTTCTGCATGTGTCATTGCTTTTGTCTTAGCCCATGAGGTTAATCTTATTTTCTTCTCCCTGGTCCAGCTGAGAGGAGGGGGGAAAGTGATAGAATATCTTGGTGGGTATCTGGCATCCAGCCAATGTCAAACCACTACACTAAGCAAGGGAAGGCTGAAGATCATGCAGGTGGGTGGGAGTGACAAGTACATGATAGCCTGGCAAGGATCCAGCTGGGAAGAGCATTGAGAAGATTAAATCCTTACCTAAGGTGATTAAGCAGAGTCCAATTTACTTCAGCAGAGCTATAACATTTTACATTGTGTGGATATGGTCCCATTTACTTCCTTTGTTTCATGTTATTATTCACAGTCCATTGGAAGGCTGAGATTATGATCATATTATGCCTTGTTTGAGACCTGCAGACCTGTACACCTGCTGTTACTCACTGTACACCTTCCTTTCTAGTTCACTGCACTTTTAATTGTGTGCTTTCTTTTTATGCTCATGCAGGGACAAACATGTCCCTTTAATTCTACCTATTAGCATTGTCCTCTAACCCTACCCTTAAAATAGAAAAACAAAGGCAGTAAGTAAAGTCTGTTTTGCTTGATTGAATTGAGAATGTATTTTTTTAAAGGTAAAACACCAGGTTTTCATTAGCGGAGCAGTGAGTCACCCTATCAGCTGTACACAGAATAAATAAGAACTGCATCCATTGAAAATAAAACTATGTGCTTTCCCTTAATGGGCAAGTGTCTCTGAGGAGAACCTGGTGGACAGCTTTCTGGGATGTCATTCTTTTCTCTTCAGATGTGAAACTTTCTGATTTTTTTTTTTTTGTGTTCCTAAAACATAAAAGGCACATAAAATACAAAACAACACTCTCTGTTTGTAATTGTTAGAAAAAAGATCTCTATCGCAAAACAAATTCCTACCAAGGGTATTCCTACACTCATTCCTGATATCACATCATTTGTTATCCTTCTTGTTATTGACAGTATTGTTTTTAGTGCAGCAGTTTCACTGCAAAACACTGTACATGAACACATAGGATAATTCCTGTTCCCTAGAGTACATAATGTAATGACAATAAAAACATGAAAGCCAAAAGAAGTAAAAGTGCATACCAGAAAAGGGCCAGACTCTCACATGTTTGATCACCTTAATGAAAAGTCTGTTATCATTACAGTAGTCCCACTGACGTCATAGGTATTTGAGGACTGAAGTCTTACGAGCATATGAAAATTTCATTGAAACCATGGATTAAAATAACATGATGGAAAACTCTTTATCAGTTGCCTATCAAGGATCAAGGCTACTAAGAAATCATACCAGTTCTCCAGAACCAGACTTTGGCTGTCCTTTGTTGAAATTTTCACTAGTACACAGATGTGTATTGTAAGGATACAGTATGTGATTTAACTGAAAGGACTGGCAAAATCATAGGTTTGTGTCATTGTCTACTGACTCTTTCATTACTTGCTTGCTTGCTTCAGAAAGCAGAAGCCAGTGAAGTTACTTACATGTTCCATTTAACGCATTATGCAAAAAGTCAAAACCAAGTACTTTAACAATGTAGTCATAAAATCCATTTTTTTCATCTCATTATTACTATTTTGAAATTAGATCCAAATTTATTTAGAATTGTAAACGGTTTACTTACATATGTAGTTGTTATTGCACCTACGTTACCTTCAGTAACAAATTCAGTGGCATGCCCAGAGCAAAATACACAAAAGAAGTCTTCTCTAGCATGGCAAATGCAGCCTCTTCAGAGGGTATCACATTAAGCAGACACTTTAGCTTTGTAAGGCTTACAGTTTTTGCACTTAAAAATCCCTGGGCTTGGTCTGTTTGCTGGACAGTCCAAATGATTTACCTAAGATTTTGTGAAGTTATTTAAAATTTCCTTCTAGGAAGCTCAGCATCTTCTGACTTATACTATTTGTGTATGCACTTGCTGTCATAACAAACCTTGCTGGCTGCCAGCTGCTGTATCAGTTCCATGAAACAGCAGACAAGCAGGACAAGCTAGAGCAGTCAGAAGGTTTCTCTAATTGAAGATGGGACACTTACTTGGCAAATGACTTCCTGACTTAGGGCTAACTATTTTTGCTGACTCTGAATTTGCCACTGCCAAGGAATGTCACCATAGTTGTTAGAGGTGGAGAATCACATTAGAGCCTTATTTCAGCATAGAATTAATCCTAACTGTATATTTCTAGTGTTTTAGTCAGTCTTACCACCATCTGTGTATTTCTGTACAAAAATGCTCCATGTGATATGTTTCCTTCATTAAATAAGTTACCTTTGTTCATTTTTTTAATGAAAAATTTAATTGAATTAATTGAACTTCTCAGTATATAACAAGACTGCTTAGGAAGGTTCTAAGAGATTAGGATTCTCTTTGTGGTCTGAATTATATGTTTAACCCAGATACTTCTAGAGTTTTTTCAAAAGAACCCCTCAGCAATTAAATTTTCTTCATTTATAGATAGCTAACTCTTCACTTATAATCACATACTAATCTAGAACAGGTATACTAAAACTTCACCATACAGCTGCTTTTAATGCATGCATCCATAAATATATGCCTGTGTTGAGAAATCACAGATTTCATTTTCAGAACTGTAAAGTATCAACACTACAATCAAAAAGGTATAAGCCAGACCCTTGTGGTACCTCAAGCTTGATGTTCATAACCTGAGGCAGATAATATGCATGGATGTATTTGGAAAACCATATTCTCTTCTGTTGTGCGAGCAACAAAACTGGTCTGTCAATCATTACTTCCTCCATCATCTGTAATATTCTCCTCAGCATTCCTTCTAATCCTGTTAGGGTTTGTGGCACAGATGACAGGGGATTCCATGCAACAGTCAACTCTCAATAGCAACCAAGAAAGAATAGCTTCAGGCCAAATGTTCCCACAGGTATGTATAGTCAAATCCCTCTAATAGCGATCTAAGCCTGAAAAAAATATTTTAAGTGATGGAAGTCCCTTTGAGCATGATTACAGTCATCATTTGAGGCCTGGAAACTGCAGGATATATTTTTTCCATTTTGGAATAATTCTTTCAGCCGTTTCATCATAATCTAAATTTTATCTAAAGTGGACTATGGCAGAAGAACTTGATTATGAGATTCACTTTGGGATCTCCATGTTTTATTGTTAGTTCACTGTCTTTTGACATATCTGTTAGTGACATTTTGCAACATCTTACGTCACTTGTGACTGCAAGCCAAGACATTATGTCACTAACAGACAAGGGAAGTCACACAGAACGAGATACAGCTAAGTTTAAATACCTACCTTACTTAAAACATATATTTTTGGACAGATTCATGAAAAACTCTTTTTCTGGAATGGTTTTGACTACTCATTTTAGTCTGTCGAGCTTCAAATACATTGTTACAAGCTGTCTCCATCTGTCAAATCTCTCTTAAGTACTGCAGAGATCTACACATAGAGAAAAAAGAAATGCCAGATTTTCCTTAAAAAGCTCTAGACTAAACATTATTTTAAAAATTAAAGCTGTTTATTTCTGTTAGCTATTTTTTTCCATTTTTTTTATATTTTTTTTATTTTTTCTCTCAGACACTGGTAGTTACAGTTAAATTTTCCTATATCCAGACCACAAAAAGGGAAATGTGCCTAGAAATACTTTACAATATAGAAAAAGGCCATCTTCTATATTTGCATGACCTGCTTAACTAGCTTGTGTTTTCTACAAGACAGTAGTCTTGTATTCATTGTTAGTAGAAAGCCTGATTTTAAGATAAAGGTAGAGGTAGTTACTGGGTTATTCCAGGTTGGAGAAGGTAAATGCATTAAATCTTTCTATATATAGTTCTCGTTTCTTTGAGTGTCTTTTCTTAAAGGAAAATCCATAAAGTTGAAAATGAGTAACAGAAATATTTTTCTAAGCTTTATTGAGTTTTCTAGTATATCTTCTTTCAAGACTTCTACCCTGGTATTGATTTCTGACAGTGTGCATATATATGAGGTATGCACACACCCCTGTGTGACTCAGTTGACAAGAGAAAGGGGTGACAGCAACAGTAGGAACACTGCCTGTCACCCCCTGCCTATACACTAGCTGCTGAATGCATTTGAAGATTGCTGTTATGTCTCATAGCATAACAAAATAAGCTCCAAAATCAAAAACAAATGCCCCTCAGCAAGCCACTGCTGAGAAGTGTGTTTGCTTTCTTTGATTAGCATCCACAATATAAGTAGAAAAGCAGCCTCTAAAAATAAGTTGATGAGGTCATGTTACAGAGGTGTTTAATCTGAAAGCACAAAACCATGTACTGATACTCTCCCCTTGCTGTTTAGCAACTCAAGGCTATCACTACTGACTACTGCTGGGTAGCTACTTCCTTTTCTTTTCCTTTTTTTTTTTTGCTTTGAGATCACTTTGTGTCTTCTTTTCTGCAATGCCAGAAATGTAAGCAGTTTTTCCTGATCCATTCAGCAACCTTGTAATAGTTTCGTTGCTACATAAAAATATTTTCGCCAGCTTGTAAAACTCAGCAGATTTCCTACTGAGAGCAACTATTCATTCAAAGAAAATAGTATCACTATCAATGGAAAAACAGTGTGAATATCAAGTCTAGGTAATTCCAACGAGAAAGAATGACAAAACACCCCTCAACATCTACTAAAACCTGATATTCCTTAAATGTTAAGGAAAGTTTTCTAAATGATATCTTACAGGAAAAATATACAGACAGGATATCAAATCCTGAAAGACAAGCATTTTCTATTCATTTGTTAGTAAGTTTTTTTGCATGAAAATCTCTTTCATATACCAAAATTATCACTAAATTGTTGTGAGTTCCTCCATAGCAATAAATAGCTTTGAAACTTCTGCATTTAAACTGTTTGATAAGCAGCCTTTTGTCACATACCAACATAAAATTTATATGGTTGAAATGTGCCTTTAACAGAAACCAGAAGTGAATGGATCAAATAAATCTCTGATATAATTACAGAGATTTCAAGTGAGCTCTAGCAAGATGCATTTGACTCAGGGATATATATTTAGCCTGGTAAGAACCAGCCTGATCATCTTGATATGGACAGACCCAGCACATGTGCAAACACCACAGCTTGATGCAGATGCTAATAATTCAGTGGCTTTGTATCCTGTGATTATGCACATGCTGTGTGGTGGTTCAGAATAAAGAGTTAAACAAAGTGCTTCTCCCCCCCCTCTTGGTGGAAAAATAATTCAAACCCATCTGATATTCACAGACAGTTGGACGGCAGCTGAGGTTTCATTAGGAATCCCACATATGGCCAGAAGCAACATACACCTCGGTGTTTCCGGGAGCCGCAGGCAGCAGGAACAGATGGTAGAAATCATCATCCCCAGACAGTCATCAGGGGAACCTCAGGCCACATGCTTGAATTTTTCTCAATGAACCACATACAAGGCAGGCATTCGATCCATGTGACGGCAGCTGCTGGGTCCTGGGGGAGTGGGAGGCAGTGGAGTGAAGGAAGGCTCTTGCAGGTTATTAACAGGTCACACTGTGACATTAGCAGTCCGGAAACATCACTTCTCCCAGGGGCTGAAACAAAAGCAAAGGAGGAGTTCCTCATAATTCAAACACAGTTCAGTTCTTACAGATTACAGCACATAATCTGCTTAGCAACAGCACAGTGCACAGAGACATTCTGCTATCTGATTTCCCTCTTTCTTCTAGCTGTTTCCATTAGAAATGTCAGAAGGAATCCTTGATGCAGTAAATATCCTATGCCAGTCTCAAGGCAGGAAGAGCACTGCTTCCCTGCAATTTTCAGAATGAGGACCAGAGGCAAGGCTGACAGTGACGACTGAGATCCCTCATTTAGATGTCCCCAACCTTTCTGTTCTGTTTGTGACATGCTAGACACTTCTTTGCTCATTGATCATGGCTGCCTGTCTGAATTGCCAAGCCCCTTCTGTGAGCAGAGACTTGCTGCAGCCATGTGACTCATCAGAGGGACAATTTCCTCAATGGTATTTTGGAGGCATGAAGGTTTTTGGAGGAAAAGACTCAAAATATTGCATTTGACCAAGTAGGTGTTTTTTTAAAAACATTATCACAGCCCTACAACTACCCACTCTTTCTGTCTCGTCCCAGCCCTCCCATGGATAGCCAGCCATGCACTATTGTGATGCAGATGGGAAGTCTCCAAACCCTAGCCCTGCTTTAAACATCTTCCATCCAGTGCTGACAGGTCAGGGTGATAGTATTTGGCCAAGCACTCCAGAATTACATCCTGGAGAGCACAGTAATACAAATATATATGTGGGTTTGTGTGTACAGAAATAAGTGAGGGGGTGTGTGTATGTGTATTTGTAAATACAGTTATTTCATACCCGGAAGCTACTTCATTTGTTATTGCTTATACATTCTAAATATTAAATGGAGTTTATCAGGTTCTGAAGCAGACAGATAGAATCAATCATAGAATCATTCTTTTTGGAAGAGACCTTTAAGTTCAAGTCCAATCATTAACCCAGCACTGCCAGGTCTCCACTAAACCATGATGCTAAGCTTCTCACCTACATGTCTTTTAAATACCTCCAGGGATAATGACTCCAACACTTTCCTGGGCAGCCTGTTCCAGCTTTACAACCATTTTGGTGAATACATTATTCCTAATAACCAACACGAACCTCCCCTGGAACAACTGGAGGCCATTTCCTCTCATCGTATCTCTTGTTTCCTGGGACAACTACCTCTTTTCAGGTAGTTGTAGAGAGTGATAAGGTCTCCCCTGAGTTGCTTTTTCTCCGTAATAAACAACCCCAGTTTCCTCAGCCACTCCTTGTAAGACTTGTTCTCTAGACCCTTCACCAGCTTTGTTGCCCTTCTTTGGACACATTCCAGCAACTCACTGTCTTTCTTGTAGAGAGGGTCCCAAATTGACACAGTATTTGAGGTGTGGCCTCACTAGTGACAAGTATAGGGAGATGATCCCTTCCCTAGTCCTGCTGGACACACTATTTCTGATACAAGCCAGGATGCTGTGGTACTTCTTGGACACCTGGACACACTGCTAGTTCATATTCAGCCATCTGTTGACCAACACCCCCAGGTCCTTTTCTGACAGGCAGTTTTCCAGCCACTTTTCCCCAAGCCTGTATCATTGCATGTTTTTTTTGTGACCTATGTGCAGGACCTGGCACTTGGCCTTGTGGAACATCATACCACTGACCTCAACCCATTGATCCAGTCTGTCCAGATCCCATATGCCTAAATATTTTTGTTGTGCTCAATGAAGTTCTTCACCAGACACCTTTCTCTGTAGAAAAACTTCATTGCATACCTCCTTTGCAGGACTGTTATGAGGTCTGGGTTTTTTTTTAATTTGCTGCTTTGCACAGCAAAGAGCCCCAATTTATAATCACGCTCTGTTTTCTTTTCTACTATGCTGGATACTGCATTTCCTACTTTCTTGCTTGCCTATTCAACCCAGGTAGCTCCTGAGCAAGTAGACCTCACCTGATGCTTCTCAACTTCACCAACAAAATGCAGTAGTCACTGGGCCATTACTTATGACAGCAAATCCTGAGTCCTGCCCTAAGAATCCTTTCCAGTACATCCATTCTTAGTGTTGTACAGGGAAACCATGAGTGTGGACTGTGCTGCATCTGATACATGGGAGTTTTCCAGGATCCATTGAACTTCACAAATTTCTTGTCCAAGCAGCAGAAACGTGGGTTTCCTATGCAAATACTGACCGTTTATCTAGGACTTACAGGAGACAGGAAGACTGGCTAAAGAGGGAGAGAAGTAAAGCTGTGCTTGGTACTGTAAGTTGATTATGGTGCTCAGCCGTCAAATTTTCCTATTAAAACCTTTTGAAAGCATTTACTCGTGCCTGCAATATGGGTTGAAAACCTGGACCCAGAAATTACTTTGCCACTCTGTTAAGACTAACTAAGCCAAATGAGCAAGACTACATATCTGCTTATGTTGTCAGTCCTGTGAAGAAGTGAGACACGGTCTCTTCAGCAGCACTGTGAATTCAACAGACATGACGGGAGGTCTCTCTCTGGTGTTATCTTGGATCCCTGACATCTCTTAGAAACTGGCAGTGTTCCAAAATAATCTCTAGAAGTGACCAGGGACAGTTTAAAAATGGTCATGTGCTGCATCAAGTTTGGGATACTGCACTGAGCTAGACCCTAAAGAGTGACTCTAGGCAGGAGCTTCTGCCATCATTGCAGCTGCAGGAAGGCTTTCCTAGTCATGAGGAAAGAGTCAAGGTTTGCACAGAAAGGTAATTTCTTTTATAGAGATGGAAAAAATGATCAATGTTTCATGCTCACAGGACTGAAGCCTGAAGCCAAAGTAGGAACTTCATGTGTGGGAGCAATTAGTTGCTAACAGCAGTTCTTAATTTGCACAACCACTAAGGTTTGTGAGATTGGAAATAACGATTCACTACAGCCACGTGCCAAAGTCTCACACTTGGCATCCTTCCAAATCTCTTATTGTCTGTTCATACATAAAAGACCCTGAAACTTGTGCTGACTTATAGTTTATGCACTGCTCTCCCACTGGCAACTTTTTTAGAAGAGTATGTGGTGGCAACAATGACCTTTTTCAGGACATCAGTTTAAAAGGAAAGCAAGTGAAAGGTATGGTTTTTTATCTGGGGCTGCAAGAAGTGTTCAAAGTTCAGCCATCACAAAACGTTACTGAAAAAAAAAAATTTTTTTGAAGACAGTTCTATTAAAAATACTTTTTTCTCCTTTAGCATATAAATTACTTCTATCCTAGTAAGAATTACCTCTGCAGTACTAAGTCTAGACATGTTCAGAGAATATTTTTGTATAAGCCACTTTCAGAAAGAGCCTTTCATGTTCCACCAACTAGTAAGTGTTAATGTCGTTGCAAAGAACAGGATTTTAAAAGAAAAAATTTAATGATGTGGGATGAAATTAGCACTTGTGAAAGAAGTTAGACTGACAGTTCCTCATGAACTCCATATTCAACCACAGATGGATGCAAACCTACTGGGAGTAAGGATCTAATGAAATATTATATCCCACCCTTTTCCCACCCCTTAGTACTATTTGGTGCTGCATGTGTTCTCTAGCCCAAAGTCCCCAGTCACCATCTCAGACTGCGTTCCCCCTAGCCAGTCCAATCAATGATGCAGCAGCATCTGCTCTGCCTCAGGTAAACCCAGCATTTTTGCATGCTGTCCCACCAGCACAGCAATTGCCCTATTACTTCAGATGTGGTACATAAGCCTATCCAACAGTAATCAGGACTAAAGGTATCAGAGGTGAGTGCAAAACCAACAGATATGAAACACTAAGCACTTAGGTATGCCTCTAATAATTCTGACACAAGGAGGATGTTTTTAATTTAACTCTAAATTTGTATTGACCATGTTCCCTGAAAGCCTTTTTTTCTAAGCTAGGGTACCTAAGCTGATCATTATCAACTTCCTCATGTTTAAAGTCTCCGGTGGGGTGAAGTTTCACAGGTTAATTTTTTTCTACTGTATCTGTCTCTGTATATCTATCTATATTTGTTACATTTAATACTATTGTTCTTGTACTGCTGTGAATAGGAATGCTAACTGACTTGAGCTCATTCAATCTATGACCTTCAACTTGCATTCCATCACCATATATTCATTACCTTCCTAAAATCAGTTTTTACAGGGAAAGCCTTTAAATGGAATCTTCTCATAAGCATTTTGTGTTTCTGCCTTTTAGACTTGAAGATTTGCTTCAGAAATGGGGAAAAAGGAAATGAACACTCTTTTCAAGTGGGAGATCACACCACTTATTTTTCCTAAGTGTAAAGATATGCACTTTTAAAATGTGTATTTTCATTCTCTGATTCAAGATGACAGCTCACTTATGTGTCCATTCATTTTCTTCAGCTGATAGAAGCAGTATTGGGGAATCAGTGGGAACTGGACAAGGCTGTTCAGCTCATTTTACCATATGCCACATCCTCCCAGACACGACAGCACAACATCACGTCTTTCCTTCTAATATCAGCTGAATGTCCAAGTTTTATCCTGAGAAGAGCTCATAGAAAATGAATAAATGCATAAGTAATAGTCTTCATTTTGTAAACACCTGCATGAGGTACTGAGACACACAAAATGCTAAGAAAAATAGTAATAACAAGGCTGAGATGCTGGATCACAGCAAGAGTATGTGGCCACAGACCATATATTAAGGGAACAGTCTGTGCCAGTCCTGGGGCATTAGCGCAATATAAACATCCTGAAGCAGAGCCATGATCAGCACATTCCCTTTGGCTCACTATAGTGGAGTAAAAGGACAGGGATTCACCAAAAATGAATGGGTTCATTTGCAGACAAAACAGGGAGGCTATTACAGCTTCTGTCAAAGCAATGAATTATGGAAGCCCAAGAAGGAGTAAAATAGGCCACAGTGGGGAAAATCTCAGAATGAGTTTATGCTATTTTCCTACCCTGGCACAGCAGTTCAACAAATCTTCAGAAAGAAGCAGGATGAGAAAGGTGATGGGAGGATACCAGAGATGCACAATTATTGTGTGATCAGTGACTTGGTCACTGAGTTACTGATTGCTAAACATAACCCTGCACCTTCAGACAGTATAAGCACACAGAGAGCTTTAAGTAAAGCAAAGGTACATTAAAAGCATGCATAAGAAATGCAAACACTGAGAAAATAATAAGGATAGAGAATTGTAAACACAAAAAAGGAAGCAACAGAAAAAAAGGCAAATATGCACAGAATGAGCAGTGGACGGAGAGAAAAGTAAACCCATAAGCAAAAATTAGTGGTTAAAAAAAGGTTATCCCATAAAACATTCTGGATTTCTTTTTGAGTCTCTGAAGAAGGAAATCAGTTGTAACAATGATTTTACAACATGAAGCCAGAATGAAAATGAAAACCTGCTTTAATTAACAGCTATTCAAATTTTCTAATTGTAAATCACAGACTTCTCTTTTTATGTTTTTTGTTTTGTTTTTCACAGTTGCAGGAAAACATCTGGAGATGCAAATGGCAAAGGTTTGAAATCTATGAAGCAAATAAAAGGACAAGAAAATATACATTTTTATATATATATAAATATATATGAACCTTGGATGATAGTAACAGTGGAAATACTGTAACATTGCTTTGTTATCATTATCAATGGTACCAGCTTTTCACATATGTAAATACTTATGTATCACTGATTAACTGATGTAAGAGAAGGAGGAAAAGTCGGTCTTTTGAAATATTCTCTCATCTCAGGATGACTGGGTTATGGTTAAGATTTAGTACAACTTGATTTCCCTTTACAAAATATTGCAGTTTGCACCAACATTTCATGTAGCCACTGGAATAAATTTCAGATAACATAACCCAAAATACAAGAAAAAATAGTTTCTATACTGTTCTAACACAGTGTCAACCTGAAATATTAACAGTGACTAAAAAAA
The DNA here is from genome assembly GCA_013399075.1 of Chloroceryle aenea. Lineage (NCBI taxonomy): Eukaryota > Metazoa > Chordata > Aves > Coraciiformes > Cerylidae > Chloroceryle > Chloroceryle aenea. The sequence continues at coordinate 270,041 of VWZY01008554.1, read as the reverse complement.
ATTCATGTTGCATTTCTGAAGGAACTCCCACACACAGATGTAGGTATTTTCTGAATTGGCCTAGCAAACCTCTAAGTCAGAACTTAAGTTAATGTCCTAAAAAGTATTCTTCACAATAAGAAATAGATCATTTATTTTTCTGATTCTTTAAAAAACATAACAAAGCATCAGGTGACTAGCATCCTGCTGAACAGGTAGCTTTGACAGATTATTTTCCAAAGTCAGTGTTAAGTAATTAAGGATCTCTCTCAAAAATCCCCTAGGATTATTTCTATGAATTTAGAAAGCTATAAATGGGACCCCTAATTCTCCACCTCCTCACTCAGTGGTTCACGGGAGGCTGCAATGTCAACAGAAGTGCAAAGGACTTCCCCTGAAACAAATGAGGACACCTGCCAGTCATTAAGAGACTGCATTAGATAAAACTTTATAGACAAGCATGGGGACACTTCACAAGATCTAGTGAATAAGAAAGTCAAAACACTATGTGTCTTTTTATAATAACTAAGCTAGGAAACCACCATAAATTATTGAACTGCTTCAAAATAAAAGCAAGCAAGCTGTTCCTCTCCTTTCCAACAAAAAAAGCCTTTTATACAATGAACTACAATCGAGTCCTGCTTATGTGTTATACTGAAGGCTTTGATTAACTCAAGGTAAAGTCACTTCCTACTGCACAGCACCTTGTGCTGCTAGTTCTACTGTTAAAACCATAGTCTATGATATCACCAAGGTCATCACAGTTGGTCTGTTTGCCCTGACCGAAGTGGAATGTCTCAGGAGAAAAAAAGAAAAAAAAAAAAAAAGGGAGGACTTAAAATAATTTGCTCTGAACTCGGAGGAGCTACGCTGCAGCAACAGAAACTGTTCTGGAACCAAACTGTGACTTTAGCCCCAAACAGCAGCCTTTCAGCAGCCTGAACAACACATAGCAAGGTAAGGAACATAACTTCAACAATGTAGAACTGAAACAACGGTGAAGTAAGTCTACAACAGAGGTGATTAAGAAATATCCTAAACTCTTGCAGACAGCAGCAGAACTCCATTCCTTCAGGAGCTGCCGCTGGCAGTTATCTAGTGCTGAAATGTCCTTCCTTCCTTCTTGCCTCCCATAAACAGGCAATGTAGACGACTTTAATTCAAAAATTCTAATTAGTATATGCTGTACAGCAGGTGCTGTAGTGAAATCCTAGGCATCTGAATAAAAGCTTCAAGGCCTTGGTTTAGATTTTAACACCAGAACAGGAGATTTAAACAGGTCTGTTATGTCTGGCATATACTGAGAGTTGATTAGGTTTAGCAATAGAGATCATAATGGAAATGCTTGGGTTTGTGGGATTTGTTTTTTTCCTTTTTATGTCAGTAGCAAGACCTGTTTACTCTTTCAAGGTGATTTCTGTGCTACTGTGGGGCTCTGAGGATTTATCTTCCTCTGGTCTCTTCTCGTGGACAAATTCCAGAGTCTAGGTGTTACTGTCCATGGCTCTGCCTTTTGGATAATTACTTAAATGCATGGGTGGATCATAACTGCAACATGTTACCAGGTTAAAATTGAAGCACAACACATGTACTGAAGTAAATTAGCATTCAAAATACACACTTCCCTTCAGGGAAAACAGTATCTAAGAAACAGAATTTAAGAAAGGGCATTCCTGTATCAGGTCCTCCATTATGAACATATGCAAGAAATCCTCTGCCCTGAGAAGCATGTTTTGTGTTTATTTACTACCAGTTGATATATAACCTAATCCCAAAGACTTAAACCCCCTTGGCTTGGGCAAGGATTTCAGAATTATTCTCTCAGGTTGTGTATTGTTGTCCTGACAAATCATTAAGGCTGTTCACGACCCGAGGTGCTAACACAGATTCTTCACATTTCCAGTAAACCAGTTTGCAATGTATTAATACAGGAAGCATTTGATCTCAAGTCAAATAACTGTATTTTCCTTTCTAGATGTAACAACTGTTATTATCCTTCTGCACTGGAAAGTCACAACTTACTAACCTTTTTTATTAAAAATAAATTTATGCTTCAGCACAGTAACACCAAAAGCAACCAGTCAAACAAAAGGAAAAAAACAAGCATGGATGCCAGAAAGTATAAATGCATGGGATTTGAACAGAAGTAGCTAAGCTACTTCCACACTAAGAACTGACTTCCCAGAAGAGACATTGCGTACTTGCATGATTAGACAATGAAAGTGATTTCACTTTGGAATTAATTTATGACCCACTTTCAAATCCCTGAAGAAAACAGGGATTTAAAACGGGAAAGCTGAAAAGCCACAACAGCAGCAATGCTAATGTCTGCTCTTTTTCTCAGTCTTAAAATAGTGTCATGGCCCTGATGTTAAAAAAAAAATCAACCCACACTGTATGTCAGTTACATGCTGGATGCAATGGAAGTTATCAATCAGTAATGTTAAGTGCATTTAAGCAGCTTAATAGAGGGCTAAATTAAATTGATTAATGGTTAGGGAAGTACCCACTGACATGGAGGTTTCAAGGAATTACAATCTGATTAAAATTCCATTTTAGAAATGAAGGGATATAGGATGCTAATCAGTCCAAACCACAGATTATTAGTGCCAGCTTTTTGTAACAGCTGGGACTATTGTGATAGATTAAAAAAAAAAAAACAAAAAAAAAACCAAACAACAAAAAAAACCACGTGACTCCGTTTTGGTGAGGGTGGGATTATTCATTTATTTTGTGAACTAGAGCACATCAGAGTAAATAACATGCAGGCACCAAGCTTGCTGGTCTCTGGCTGCATTAACACCTGAAACTCCAGTTATCTTTTGGTCAGCTTTGCAGGGAAGATGGGATCTCTTCAGTCACCTACAACACAATAAGGTTCTGCATGTTCAACAGAGCCACCTCTGGAATCCCCTAAAGCACTTCAGACTAGAGGTCCTGCAGCAAGACAGGCCACAAGAATATTTGTTTTAGAGATGTTATGGTAAGATAAAGACAAACTGAGTCCTAAAAATATTTCTTCTCTCTTTTTTTTTTTTACTTATTTTAGGATAAACGTCTATCTGGGCTATGAATTCAAAAACTCAAGGAAACTTTCCGGTACCAGTAGCTGAGATATGCCTGATTGCACTTATGTCCCCATAAAGTGACAAACTCATGGGCTTCCTTGAGAAAGAGGAAGTTTTAAGGCATTATTTCTCATCAGCTCCTAAATTAAGCAGACCATTACTGTGCTGCTGTATGTGTATCATGGTTTCAGTAGCCTCAAATTTGAGTTTTTCCAAACCACGTTTGTATTGTTTCTGGAATTCAGTGTCTTGTTCTTTGTGTGCTTTCTTTCAGCTCTGCTATTGACATTATTGGTTTGTTTTGGCATGGCTTCTAGTTATGAGTACAAAGAGCTGTAACATTTCAAAAGATGTGTAAAGCCATACTTCAGATTTAAATCCTTTAACTGGAATCAAACATCTGTTATCAATTGAAGTTGCAAGCGCTCATCCAAATTTGGAGTTATTCTGCCAAATTGGGTCAATTTCTAAAGATGTATCAGGACAACCTCTAAGTAAGGAGATTTGGTTTAGTGAGAAACACACAGAATACATGAATAACTCCTAATTTCCATGTATTTGCTTCTAAAAAGAAAAAAAAAAGGAATTTCTAAATTATTTCTATGTACCTGCATACAGCATTAAAATACACAAACATATTTGTCACTTATTATTTATTATTGACTTGTTAAAAAAAAAAACCAAAACCAACATTCCCTGAGCTTGATGAATGTAAATTAATTTGGGGAGGATATCAAACATACAAAGGGAGAATTAAAAGCAAACAAACAAACAAATTCCAGTCTGTCCCCTTCATCCAGTGCAGACCACTGGCATTCAGATCTCTATGGACTAATTTAGGCAATCTTTCACTTCTGGAGCTGACCTCATACTACGAAGCAGAAAATACCTGGGGCAAAATGAACATCTGGTGGACTTGAAAAGATTGACATTTCTTGACAGACTTGTTGCGCTCCTGCCAAAAATAAAGTGCTAGAAATCACTCCGAGAAACTCAGCAATTCTACATGTGTGCCTAACTTTGCAGCTCACATTTGCAGGTAAGGAACAGTCTTTTTATGTAAGGGAAAATTTATATTCACATTATTGCCATGGGAGAGCTTCTGAATGGAGACTACTCCTAACTTACATTCTTTTCTCTGTCACCCACTAATAAAAGGACATGTCAGACTTTAAAGACCTACTAGAAAGAAAAATACATGGTAGACATGTTTCAGCAGTTAGGATGGAAGTTGAGTTTTCACACACATTATTCAGTGACACTAGATGGCAGAGCAGCTGTTTTAAATTAATTAAAATGGCATCTTCCAAAGTAGTTTGCCTTTTTTTTTTTTATTTGATGACATTAGAATTTGAAACAGTGTTCAGTTATAAATCCATAATGGCTTTTGCTTTAAATTGATTTCTTGGCTGAAGGCCGAAGTCGAAAGTACAAAAGGATCAAAATGAATTTTTAAATCTAGTCTAAGTGTGAAAAAAAGACTAAAAAAAGGGGAACAGAAAGGACTGTCCAGCAGCCATTTGGCCACATCAGCTGAATCTCTGTTCCTTGGACAAAGGAGGATATAAAAATCTGGGGTCTGAGAAGTTACTGAATTGGGGAACTGGAAGGCTTTGGACAAGACTCTGAGTGAGAAGTTCAGAGCAATACAGAAGGATCTCACAAGTCTGGGATTAGAAACAGAGTGCTGGGTCTGGGCTTCAAGACATAGAATGTTGTTCCTCCTCCCAGGTCCCAGCCAAGGCCACACACCCTGCCTGCAGGAGCCCCCCAAGCCCAGTGGGACCCGCTTCTCAGAGCTACTCACATGGACTTCTGTAGACATTTGTCTGACAGCGCCTTTCCACCATCACCACTGCCAGCAGGCTGGTTTTCACCATATCATTACCATCCTGCAGGATAACTGCTCCTCACACAAATCCGTATCAAGTTTAACGCCTGAGTCCACCATGGCCTGGGGAAGGGTGGGCATGTTATAGTTCTTTCACCCTCCATATCCCAAAAGATCATGCTATGTACTAACATGACCAATTGCTCACCCAACATTGCTTAGAACAGTTCACCTGTAAACATAGTTTTATAAGGGTCCTCATAGGAATGAGATGAGAAGAGATGATATGAATGTTAGTTCTCACTGACTTTCCAGGAACACCCACACATTCTCTAAAAAAATATTTTTTTTTTCTGGAAAAAAAGTGAATCTGGAAAGCAATAAAACTTTTCATGTTACAGCACTTTTCACTGAAGGCTGTGCTTATACCTCCTAAAGAAGGAGATGTACTGTATCCTTACTGCTATCAGACACAAGGCAGGAAGACATGACTATAAGGAACCAGTGACATGATGAGAAGCAGAGACTCCTAGATCCCTACCCACTGAACAATTCTGCTTGGTCGTCATGTTGTAAACCCCACTCAAAAGCAGAGCCACTGGGTCTAAAGCATTTTCTTTACAGCCATGAAGCAGACTTCCACAAAGGCAGACTTTCACAGCAAAATGCACTTCATTTCCAACTTTCCCTCAAATCCAGATGAACTGGAAATGTTCAACAGGGCCGTGTAAATAAGACAAACAATTTCCTTGCTGGACAAAAAAAAAAACCCAACAAACAAAACAAAAACATAAAATCAATTCAGCCAGCCTTGTACCCCCTTTCTGTCTCCTTCCCTCACAGAGCCAAGTGAAAGTGTTTTACTGAACTGAGTGTTTACAAGTACAGAATTCAGAATTGCACCATTATGTCACAGAAGAGACAGAGATAAAATGTAAGTAAGCCTGCTTTTACAACACTTCCATAAGATGAGACCTGACAGGGCCTGCCTTCTGATGTTCTGGGGTCAGCTGGAACATGAGCCAGAGCAGAGAGGAGAGAGCAGCTTGCAGATGGTAATTGCTGTCTTTGGCTCCGTGCAAGGGGTTAGGGCCATCACCCTTTCCCCTAGCAATTGCTGTTGCCAGAGGAGAAGAGGATGTACTCTGCTGCAGACACACATCTGTAAACATCACTTTGCACCTCTGCAAACTGGATAAAGCTCATAAGGAGGGCTGAAAGAATGAATTAATGAATTCAAATAGATGCTGGCATGGGAGTTGCTATGGGAGCAAAAAGAAATATTTTTAGACTTTTCTTGCATCACATATTCTCCCACACAGAAACTCCCATTCCCTCAAATTACCTTTAGCGAGGAGTGGAAGGGGAGCATCTCCTCACTTCATTATCCATTCAGCCTGCTTTCTGAGCTGATAGAGAGCCCATGTTGAACTTTGCAGTCTCCTGAGAACCTGAAAGTTGTCAAAAGACAGAAAGATACATGTGGCTGCTATACAGAAAAGGCATGAAAATTCTCTGTAATTTGAAATCCATGGCTGACTTCTGTGCATTTCTGTAACATTCATTTTTATCTTTCTTCTGCAACTTCTGGAAGTGCAACTGACATAATATTAATTCAGATATACAGATCTGCTGTGCAAGAAAAAAAAACAAAAAACATCAGTTAAGTTATATGCATTATGCAGAAGACATAAACAGCCACATGTTTATGCATAACTGGATGATACCCTAAGGACTAATTAGCATTTTGGCAGAGCAGCTTGTAACTATTTCTGCTCTTCTGCCAGAAAAATCTGATGGGGAAGAGCCTGTTACAATATTTTAGTATAGCTGCAAGATACATTTCAAGGTAGATAAGTTAGCTAGCTAGCTAGATGTCCATATTGTCTATCAACCAGTGACTTCCTTCCTCATATTTTCTTTCCAGTTTTAATGACATTCTAAAGACAAAAAGTGAACTGGAAAGAAAGTGTACCGATAATAGATGGTCTTTCTGAAGTATAGCTCCATTCCTAAAAATATACATATTTAAGCAAACATATATTTCCCCTTTAATGTTGTCATAAAAAAAAAAAAAAAGATTCAAACCAACAATCAATTCAAAATAACTCCTACAATATCTACAAGTCAGCAGGTTGTGGGGCTGTACAAAGACCTACATACAGTTTCGAGGCTGCAGATAAGGATCACTTTCACAGAGCCTCTTCAGCAAGTCACAGGATGGTGGGGAGAGAGCCCGAGATGTCTGGTTCACACAAGTTCCTCTTTATAGTCATGCTAAGAAACAATATACCTTAGATAAGACTTCCCACAGCAGAGATTTCTTCGTACATCCAGTGTAGCATTTTAAGAGCATGACACCAAGCACCCCAATGCAGCTGGGGGGTAGGCTTTCCTCCTTAATGTCTGGTTTTGCAACAGACTTCCTCACCCAAAATGAAACAAATTTCATATGCCATAAAATGAATGGGGGATGACACATTTGTTTCTTTCATCCTGCAGCTGTACGTGATAACTAGCCCCTTTTCCCAGGAGAAAGAGAAGATGCTGAAGCAGCACACAGGCGCCTGTAATTTCTGTGTTTCCTAAGAGCTTGGGAAGGCTCCCAACAGCCCTTTCTTACTGACAGAAGTACCACCGCCCACCCCACCAACATCAGTGAGAAAAAACAGAGCAGCAGACTGGAAACAGAGCATTCACTTCAGCTGCAAACATGATGCACTGGAAGGAGGAAACAGTCCTGTGATTAAGGGCAATCAAGGTTCAGGAAGAGAGCTGCTGATAGATGTCCTGTAAGACCAGCCTCATCCATTCATCTGCCAGAGACTTCAATTGTTTACCGTAGCCTCATCCTCATTGTGTCAACCAGTGTGCTTTATTAATAGGGAGAATTAGCTTGCAGGTCTCAAATTACTGTCTGACATTATGTTTTGGCTGCTTTTGATTTGATATAAGGAGGGAGATGCAACAGTAATCACCAAAAGGAGTGGATATCACAATCCATCACATGACAGGGTAACTAATGGTACTGCTTTGACCTCTGCCAGTTAGCCCTTGCCAAGAAATAGAAAATCAGCTTCTCTCTGCAGCCCTCTCTGAGACACATCTTCTCTAGAGCTGCCTCTATGCATGAGGGAAAGAGGCTTGATGTGGCTTCCATCACTGGGAGGAAAGAGAGTGAATGGACTCCACCTAAGGATCAAATATTCCCAAAGGAACAGAAGTTCTTAAAGCTTCCATCTACCTTAGTAGAAAGGAGGAATTTTTAGAGAGGCATGGTTTGTATCTGGCACCCCTCATAATCTACTACTCTGAAACATGGTGTAAAAATCTCAGGCTAAAATTTCTGAATGCAAATGACTTTCAGCTTGAAAACAGAGCTTAAGGTTATCCATAAGATACAAGCTGCGTGTCCAGGAACAATTTGCTAAAGCACGTGAGAATCAAAACATGCAGAAAGCTTTGCACAGACTCTCCCTGCAAATTACTAAAAATTTTTTCCTCTGCTCAAGCCGCCTTTTCCAGTGGGCTGTTTACTGCCCCAAGTTCTAATGGTTATACCTGTCCTCAGTGCTTTATGAATCTTAAACAATACTTTATGTTCCAATTACACTTTAAAAGCAGAGTTAGATCTCCTTCATGCTGCACACAAAAAACCCATTGCACCAGCGCCACTGGTTTGAGACAGGCAAAGTTCCCACCAGGTTGAGCCATATGTGAAGAAAATATCCAACAGATCATCTCCACTCACTGAAGGTGGAAAGCACGAAACGGAGACAGACAAAATCTATTTGTTTGTATCAACTTAAGGATCACTTGAAACATCAGTTGTCAACCCAAAATCAAGATAGGATAATGGTCAAGGTAATTCTAGACTAGCTGAAAGGCTAGTGGGAGTGGGACAAGAAACCAAAGAAAACTAGAAGTGACAGTTCTGCAACATGACAAGCTTGACTTGGATGCTGGGAACTGCTGAGATCTGCAGTAGTGGACTGACCTGAAGACCAAACAGATTCAAATGAGTAGTTTAGCAGTGACTAGGAAGGGACCACCCATCAAAAAAAGTATTTTACCAAAACTCTCAAAATGTTGGCAACAGTAAAGAACATCAATGACTGCAGCAAGTGATGATATTTTATTCTGCAGAGACACCTCGGTAGGCAATGGCCACTGGGGTAATTAATCAGATGAGAAAATCTACCTACTGAGGCCATGGCATCTGGGAACACTGTAGCACTGCCAAGGATAGTATTGCTGGGTAAAGTGTTTGTTCAACTCAGAAAAAGGCTGCATTTTTCTAGAAATAAAGAGCATGTTGTCCTGCTCTCTACTGTAGTACTCTGCTATACCTTTCTCACAGCCACATCACGGAAGTGAAAATGGATCCTTCCTGGGAGGTATTTGTCCTCTAAACATGCCAGAAAGAAAGGGAGAAGCCCCTTCAGACACAGGATGTATGAGAGAGCAGAAAACAGTGCAACAATATCCATTCCTGGGGCTGATTCCTTGCCATCCTGGGAAGGTGTTTGTATGTGGCAAGAAGCAAGAAGATTGCCATAGCTAAGTAAAATAGGATATGAATTTGCATCCGCTACCACATCACACCCACTTACTCAGTTCTTTTGTCATTCCTCAACTAATAGAGGTGAGACAAAGCCCCAACAAAACTGCCAATAATGAAGGAGCATAGTGTGGAGGAAGACAAAGTATGCATAGATCATTATCTGTTATCCATGTTTCCAGTGCAAGCCCTGCAGTTCTGAAGTAGAAGGACAAGATTGTGGTGATGTGGGAGATACACGAGGATCTGCTTGTGCTCAGCTGGCCCATGGTTACCCAGGGACACCCTGCATTGCAGCAGTAATGGCCATAGGGATAGGGCACCAAACCAAGGACTGATCTTTGTAACACAATCCAAAAGAATGTAGTGCTTCAGTGGGGTTTTTAGAGACAACTGAAGAATGCTGGTAGAACAAACAGGGCTGGGATATGTGTTGTACAAAGCATTTTAGCAGAGCAGGATCATCTGTGCCAGTGCAGAGAGAAAAAAAAGACAGGAAAAAAAAAAAAGTAAGAAATGTGAATTTTCTGGTTTAAATTGATGGCCATTGTTGTTTGGATTTTTCTTGCTTACTGCTAGCTCTCTTCCCAGCTGTCTCTCTGATAATTGCTTTCTCTATTGACCTCATCAGTCACTGTGTAGTAGGTACTACATCAAATAAAACTGTCTGCAGTAGAAGTTCCAGGCTCTTCTGTTTTTATTGTTGTGAGGAAGATAGTGTCAGTAATGGTTCATTACCCAGTTTATCTGCCTCAGTGATCTTTCCTTGACTGAAGTTAAAACTTTTGTTATAAACTTTCAGATCTATTCCCTCACCTTAGCATTGTGTGCTGAAAAGGACTCTGTGGCTGTTACAGACATTCAAAGGTAGATATCATTAAAGATTCTATCAATTCTTAAGAATGGGACAGTGCTTAAGAAACTTTGTCTCACCTTACAGGCTTCTAAAAATCTCTCATGTTCTTCCGATCACAGATGATGGTCTTAACATTGATCTGTTGTCCATCGTAAATATATTCCTAGTTAAGCCAAAGCATACGTACATTTTTATATCAAAGTGATAAGACATTTAGGACAAGATTCAGACCATCCAAGCTGGGATTGCAGTAGAGTTCAGGCATATTTATCCTAAAAAGCAGATCTAGAAAACCTTTCTGATGGCACTGCTTTACATCAGTCATGTTTACAGCTCATAAGGGAACTCCAGACTGAGCCTTGAAGATTTCAGGACCACAAGGTTTATCCACTTGGGTGCAATCACCACAGCACTCATTCTATCATTTGGGCAAAACCTGTGATCCCCGAGGAGGTATGCCCTGCATGGATGTAAGCCAGTGACCACAATGGCTGGTTAGCTGAGTATGTCTCTCAGGTTCATTGAGACTGTGAGATCTACCCTGACTCTAATGGGATCATAGATGCAGGCACTTTAATTTCAACCTGGAGCCCATCACTTCATTAACAAAAATAGCTGCTGATGGTAATATCCATTTATATATAATTACTTGTTGGTCAGTAACAACTATTCAGGGAACCAAGGACTTGTTGTGAAGTTTTGTGCAAACCCAGGAATCAGACTCATAGTCTCTGTACCTTTAGTGTATGCATAGACTACTATTCCATGTGCTATGTACTATCCCAAGGGCAGGGATGACATCTCCCTCCCAATAGGCTGAAGAGGCCGGTGCAGCTTGGGGAAATCGTAGGGAACTGTGCGAAAAGGAATCTGTGTGTGAGGTCTTGCATCAACAACCTACAACTGGGTAAGAACCATCTCCTGGATTTCTCTCTCCCCAGGACTTTGTAATGTAAAAGACAAAGAGAGGAATGGCACTGCGTCCATCTTCCAAAGCCCGCTAGAAATCCCAACCAGCAGGTTACACAAATAAGTTCCTGTCTCAGTTAGTCACTTGTTGGTCCTCTGAATCCTTCATGTAATCACAAATTCATACAATTTTACTGTAAGGCAGAACTTCAGGGTCACCATGTATCACAGGCTATTATATTTTACCTGTACCAAGGCAAATAATTTAGGCTTGATTAAAACTTATCCTTCCAGAAAGACATCCAGAGTCCAAAGTAGACAGATAACTTATTGCTTCTCCTGGAATCCTTTTTCAAAGGTTAACATCATACTCATCATTGAGAAATATGAGCTTTCTCTTTTATTTGAATTTGTTCATCTTGAGCTTCAAAACATCTGTTCTGGTTATGCTTTTGTCTAATAGATTCAATAATTTTTCCATTCTGGTCCTCATAACCACTACGTTTTTTGCTAAACTTTCTCAATATTCACTGCAGCTCAGCCTTCCTACCTCTGAATAGTTCCTGCATCCTCTTCCAGTTTTGTTAGGTCATTTTTAAATCATCAGATCTGCATCTGTTCTCGCCTATGAAAAGGTTAAATCATGACAGCTCATTTATACATCAGACATTAAGCAACATATTGCACAGGGAGCTCATCTGGAGTAGGTTGTTCTCTTTTTGCCTCTCTGGCACTCACTTCTGAGGTCTGAAAGACAGGNAGGAGAGGAGAGGAGAGGAGAAGGAAAGGAAGCCCTCTTCTGTATGAAGCTGGTCAACATGGCTCTTGGGAAAAGGGGCATCAAGGACTGGCAGTGGTGGGCACTGCCCACCACTGTCCACTGAGGAGTTGGAGCCCAGAAGAGCATGTAGAAAAAACAAGTAAATAGCTTGTCTATAATTTTAAGAGCTGGATAAACTGAATGGTTTCTGATGCAGCTCTACCTTCTTGTTCCTCTGGGTTTAAAATAAAGAACAAGGAGGATTACAGAGTGGTATTGCCATTATCAACCCCCATGCTACAGCTGCTAACAGGGAGTTAGCTGACGAAGTGCATTTGATGCACTTAATGAAGTGGCAGCACAGGTTAATGAAATTGGTTTTCATTCAGGCATCTTTTTACTATAATCCCAGCTCTGACTGTTATTCTGCTTCCAAAAGTAATTTAATCATAATATATTTCAGTTTCCCCAGTATCTTTACACTCTACCCCACCTCACTTTTATCTAACTCTCTGAAGCCAGGACTTAGTTACCACATCTTTCAGTGAAGAACCCTGAACCCACTTGTAATGTCTAGGTGTCACTTTCACCTCTTTCCTATTCTCTCAGCTCAACAGTGAAAATGGAATTAGGTGCAACATTTCTGCCTAATTCCTGGGGTTAAATGTTCATCCTATATTCAGATTTCCTCATGGTCTCCCATCCAAGTATAGGACAGACCCATAATTCCCAACCCTCTAGCTACATGGATCTAGGAATAAGTCTAGTTAGCAAATACTGTATTCACCCCAGACATCCAAAATGCCACCAGCTTCTTTGATGTGCTACTGTGGGGACAAAAAATGGCAGGAATGTATGAATCATTAGAGTGCAAGTATAATGTCGTGCTTTCTAGAACAGGCACTTCATGCAGCTGCTGGAATAGCTCCACTGAAAAACAGACTAGCATATCAATTTTCAGATTTTCAGATTTTACACTCTGCATACCAATGCATTTGTGAATTCTTTCTCACTTATGCAATGGTATTATTTTACATGTAAAATTTTAATTTATTAAAAAAAAAAAAAAAATGACACTTAAACCTACTTTTTAAATAATCCAAACGTGTAACCCCAAATGAAGGTCACAGAAGTCATAAAGGTTACTGATTTCAATTTTTGTCTGTAGATGACAGAATAAAAGTTTGCTATTTTACTCCATACACAATGAACAATGTTAGTTTTCCTCAGAGGTTTAGTATATCATAGCAGTGTTTCATGTCTTACTATGCCATCATGCTCTCAGAACACATTTTTTTATTTAAATTACAACAGTGCTTCAATTATTCTGATTACTATACTTCTAGAGAGGGAAAAAAAGAGAGAACACAGTTAATTCTACTAGGCTCAAGTCACCTACTCGGTCTGATGCTAACATCCACAATAATACTTTGGGTCTTAAAGCATTGCACTTGACAGTTTTTCATCATAAAAATACAGACAGTATTAATAGCTACTAGCATTTCCGGCATCACATTTGACTTCTGGAATGGGATCCCCTGCCACATTCCAAAATTGACGTCTGCTGGGGACAGACATCTTTGCAAGTGCCTGTTCCTTCAGCAAAGGGCCCACATCCAACATCCTATCTATCAAGCAGAAGGCACAGAGAATTAGCAGTAGAATAGAGGATACATGACAGAAAATCTTGAAAACAGCACGTCAGTCTGTTGATGAAAGGGAAGAAAGATATAGAAAGAAAAAAAATAATAAAAAGAGACAGCTTATATGTAAACAAGAATTTTGTACATTTTATTAAAAAGTTTAATGAAGATTCAGAATCAAATGGGAAAAAAAAAATAAATGCATCTGTCTCCTTATTCCTTCCCAAGTTTTGCATGTTTGTATTTTTACACATCTATTTATGGTTAGAGCAGTCTAACCCAACATTAAAGAATTAATCTTATCATCACGGAGGAAGTACTGGAAGATAAAATCAGCACTGCTTTTTGATCATTAAATGGCTTTAGAATTCTGCACACAAACAGATCTCTCTCCCCCTTATCAAATGTCAGAGAATCAGTTATGGCTGCTTGTGAAAGATATCTTTTTTCCATCTCAAACATACATAATCACATCTTCATATGGGACACATGCCCTTTTATTTTCAAGTCTTTTCCCCTCTAGATAAATTGGTTCTATTCATAGGGAGTGGGAGGAAAAAATTTGGGGTTGTTTTCTGTAGAGGAGGGAAGAAAGAAGAGCAAATTAAAATAAGAATCTGTGTCATATGGAAGTGCTTATAATCTTGAAGCATGGTTACCTACCTGCAGGAAAGTACTCTCACACCCACAGTATACACACTATTCTTCTTCAGAATATGGAGGGCGGGAGAAGTAAAGCATTATAATAATGATTTGCAAGTAAATCCATAAACAAACATGGAAATGCTTTGGGTGATGTTGATATGCATAATGAATATGCTAGTTAGGATGCATTTTAGAGCATAATACACATGTTCACTCTATACTCATACTTAGTGAGGCATCTTTATGCTTCACATTTCTTTATGATTCATGGCTGAGGCTGGGCCATGGTATATGTAAGACCATTGTGGGCAATAGTAGGTTGTCTGGAAGACGGGGGATACAGCAGCTTCAGGGGCTTTGGAGGATGGAAATGGGGATGAAAGACTGAAGTCAGGGATGGAATTCTCAGAGTAGGTGGTTAAAGTATCAACATAACCAATGTTGGAGTTTTTCTTATTCAGTTATCAGCAGCAATTATGAACTGATATTAATAACCCCAGTAGAAACCTAGAAAATTTGCCTGGATTGAATTGTGGAAAGTAAAGTAGAAAAGGGGACATGCTCATGTCTTCTGCATCAGCCCCTGTAGACTACTTCTCACTGCCAGGCATGGTAACTAAGAGAAGAGTGAAGGTGAAAACTGTTTGGGCTGAANNTTTGTGGGCGAAAAGTGAGAAAAAAAAAAAAAAAAAAAAAAAAAAAAGATTTACTGCTCTTCTATGAATCTGTGCTTTTTGCATAGCCCAGCATTTCCCTCACCCTCTTTCAGGTTCTCAACAGAGACAGTTCCTGTGTCTGTTCTGAAGTGGAGTATTTCAGAACATGATCACAAACTCCATGATGTGCTCAGCAACACCCAGTCCTAACACACCCTAACAGAATGATGCAAAAAAGCACATTGCCAGTCTTTCCTCAAGCAGATTAAATAAATTATTAATTTTAAGTTTTCAAAATTTGTTTTAATTGCAACTGTGGGGTTTGGTTTTGGTTTGTTTTTTTTTTTTTCACTCAATAAAAAGATTTTTTTTCATTCAGTACATATGACTAGCTAAAGCAGCTGCATACAGCTGAGTGGACCACTACAATCAATAAAAGAATCAGTGGGACGAAGTACTTTCATAGTTGGTGTCTATACATACCTTCATATACCTTGGAGTCTCCTTTCGAGACTTTCAAATCCCACCTGGAAGTGTTCCCGTGCTACCTGCTCCATTTTGAACCCACTTTGGCAGGGGGGTTGAACTAGATGACCTCCAGAGGTCCCTTCAATGGAATAATAGGTCACCTTAAAAGTGGTATTTCTCAGGATGTGCAAACTGCACTGAAGTGCTTATTCCAAATCTACGTACAGAATGAAGTCAGTGCAATTACACTGGGGATGAATTTTGCCTCATAATTTTACTGATCTAATTCCTATGATTCTCTTAAGTATTCAGTTGCTTCCTGCTAATTATTTTTGCATTATTTTATAGAAGGCTAGTGTGTGCCACATGGGGCCTTTGTAAAATGCTCTTTAATCATTGTCACTCAAAGCAATTTAAGTTTCTGAATGAGTTTATATAGAAAAGGCTACACAAAGAAAAGACTAAAAAAAAAAAAAATCTATGTTCACACTATGAACTAAGCTTGCAAAAGACAGCTTTAAAACTCTGGTTTTGTATTTCATATCATAGGATTTCCTATTAGTAGCAGAATTAAGCATGCATCTTGTCTCCAGGATCCCTCTATTTTTAATTTATTTCATACTGATGAGCAGTAGGACTGAGAAAATATGTAAAAGTATAAAGATGGTTGCAAAGCTAAAAAAGATCAGCCTCCATTGCGGCAAAACAGTTTGCAGCAGTTTGTACCTGGTACATGGACCAGTTTCTGTAAAGTTAATATTATGTGAGGTATGAAAACAGTGACTCAAACAGTGCAAGATTCTTTTACTTTAATGATCCTGTATTTGGTATAATATGGTTCAGCAAATGCCTGAAAAAAATGCAATCTCAAGCTCTATGCTTTCACCTGCATGCATCCTTCTCAGAGTAACTCACTCTTTTCTGAGTCATATCCTGTAGGGATTAGTACTAGAGTTTTCCATATTCCTCTCAAAATACTGCAAATATTGCAGATAATGTAAACAAGTAAACACATTAAAAAAACCAAACCAAACCAAAAAACACCAGCTTCTGTGTCATTTCCAAACACAGACAGATCATTCCCAGGATACCTTGAAGTCAGACTAATTCAATTCCTATTCCAGTGCTTCTCCATCATTTCTATGTTGTTGAAAGCTGTTAAGATATGGTCCTGCAATTGCTCCCAGTGTTGGGTAGGTGGTTTTGCCAGTAGATTCAAAAAAAGCTGTTGAACAATAGCTCTGAAACAAATAAAAAGAGAGAGTGGGAAAAAGAAACAGATGGCCTTTACCTTGCCAATGCCTTCCTTTTAAATCATTTGCAAGATACCTTAATTTTATATGACTACTTCTCTGCTTAAATTTATGTATCTGCTTATGTAAATTCTGTATTTAGTTGGAGGGCTGTTATTTTTGCCATGACTGGGCAAACGTCTTGCCATTACAATTCAGGCTTCTTTTCTATATCTGTTCCATAAAAGTCTCACAGCTACAATGACAGTTGCAATTCCATAAGACACTTCAGTAGCTGAGCTATATAATGCATAGAGTCCAGCTGATCTAGCTTTTTTTCCAAAGGCTGCATTGCTCTTATTCAAACAGCCTCTGGGTTATCTGGTGTCGATTTATAATTTACCCTACTAGCCACCAGTCCCTTGAGTATTATTTCCCAATCAGATAATTATTCCATTCAGCTCCTCTAAAATATTCTCTGCTGCTTTGAAATAGGAGACGCCGGGGTGCCTAGTGCATAGTATTTAACCTTGTTCATGCAGCTGAGAGAAGTGACTCATACTGCCAATGTGGATTTACTCACTAGGTCTGTTGTGCTAGTAGATGCTCTGGGGAAGATGACAGTGGCCAAATATTTCCTTTTTATCAGTGCAGCTATTTTTCTCTCATCTTGATACAGAGTAGCTCTGGTTGTCACTGGTACGCACTGCAATCTTATCAGATCTGCCTTCTCTTTCTTTCCTCCTTTGCTCATAAAAAGTTTCTCTACTGACTTTTTCTAAGTGTATTACACCTGCTACTTCATAATCTCACCACTTGCATTGCTAAATGCATACAAAACATTTTGGTTAATTCCTGTCCAAATCTCTCAAATAACTTGCTGATTAATATAAACAAAAATTCAAAATAATTGTTAAACTTAACTTTTCAAATCATACCTTAATGCATGTACAGAGCTGAAAAATCTGTTTTACCACTCTTTCACCCTTTTTTGTCTTCATCTCACAGCAATGTGGAGAAAAACTTCCCAGTGAGAAAGTCAAGGACTGATTTTGTGACTGGCTCCATATTCACCAAGAGAATCTGCTGTCTCCGGGGACTCAAAGTTCTGGCACTGGTGGCTTGGCTTGGTGATCCACATGGAGGTTCTGTGGTGTCCCAGACACTGTGTTGCAAACTTTAGGCTGTTCTTATGCTCTGTCTCTCAGAAACTGCAAGGTGTGTAAGCAGTTCATCAAATTATAAGACATGATTAAGTCCGGTGAGCTCTCTTATGAGTAATTACTCAGGAGTTGATAGTCAATGTGTAATAGCTGATCACTGATGCAGTTGTTTTTTCCAGGTTAGTTTGGGAGATATTTTGAAAAGCAAATTAACATTGTTCTGAAAGTAAAGGTAGAAGGATCCTGGTGGCATCATGTGCTCTTTACATAGTAAGCTTAAATAATAAGATTGCCTGTGGGTAAGGAAATAATTAAGAAAGTGATCAAGTACTACCTAATTACTTCAGAAAGCTTCTTGGTGTTAAGAATTCAGTACATCTTACAAGCAAATGATCTACCCATGTGAGTAAAATTCTACTTTTCTGTAATTGTGTTGTTGGACTCATGGTATGTGTACCAGTCCATAGTAAAGACAACTGCACAGTCTTAAAACTATCGTTCATAGGTGACACGGGCTTGGACTAAGTCAGTAAAATAGAGAAGCTGGAAGACATTGAAATCCTGTTAAACAAAAGTTTGGAATTATTTTAATTAATATTATTAATTATCTCGGTGGAGATCCTTTAATAACAAAAGGCTTGACACCTCCTCCCACCACCACCACATATCCATTGAAAGAGATGTCCAGTTTCTTTTAGGAAATCATTAGAACAAATGATCAATTTCACAGAATCACAGAAAAATAGGTCTGCAGTGAACTTTGAGGATATGTCTTCAGTGCTAAGTACCAGAGATTCAGGGAAGAAGTTTGAACACTGGAGCTCAGATTGTCCACACTGTTTAATTGTTCACTCTCTGCAGCTAGTTTGCTTCAAGACAAATCTGCTATAGAAGGAGCAGGACATGAGCCAGTCTATGTGACTTCATCTCAGGACCAGGAATCAGCCCTGAGGCCAATTAGATATAGCCTGAAAGGTTAGAGAGACATCTTTTCTTCTCAAAATAGAAAATATCATAATGCAGTAATTTGTTCTGTTTCTATATGAACTAAATCAAATCAATGACCTTTGTGGGCTGAACACTCCAGTGTTGTGCTCTGCCCAACAAATTCCACTTTTTCTAATTTTTCCTCTCCTCCCACTGACATTTACAAATCCTTATTGTCACCAAACAGCATAAATAAGTAGATGCCACCCCTCTCATCAAGTTACAGCATTCCTGTGTATAGTATCAAGTAATAGTATTCCAGTAAATTCACAGTAAAATATTCACTTACACCAGTCACAAGATTCCAGTGAAAATATTAGTGTTGGGTTGTACACAGTTTTTATCTGCTGAAAATAACAGATGTATCTTTTCGAGCTTTAGGATAGAAAGCAAGTATTTCCCTATCAAGATAACCCTATCAAGATAGATAAGGGTCTGTAATGCCAGCTCCTTTCATAGACAGCAACCCATGTATCTTCACTGTAACAATTAGGAAAACCATTCAATAATCGCAAAATTTTTCCAGGCCCATGATCCTTGGAAAACCAGTGGGAATGCAGGAGGTAACCACTGGCAGGAATCCTTGTCAAGCTGTTTGTAGACTACAAATTATAGCAGAATAAGCCTGTTACAGATAATGGTATGTGGAATCAG
The DNA here is from genome assembly GCA_013399075.1 of Chloroceryle aenea. Classification (NCBI taxonomy): domain Eukaryota; kingdom Metazoa; phylum Chordata; class Aves; order Coraciiformes; family Cerylidae; genus Chloroceryle; species Chloroceryle aenea. The sequence goes on along the minus strand of VWZY01008554.1, from coordinate 250,629 downwards.
TACTGCAAGGCATCAGTGACACTAATTTCTCAGTTAGACCACAGTACTACTCAACCTCTTCAGTCAGGCTTTATGAAATTAAATGAGGACAGAGCTTGGCCTTGTAATTCTATCCCCTAAACTGAAGGAGAAGGTCAAATTACAAACAGTACTATTAATATTCTACCCTCATCCAAGACATCCCTTCAGTAAGGGACAAAGCAATTACAATTTATTGCTAAGGTAATACAGATGTCTTCAAATAACAACTCACGAAAGCAAATATTTTCAACTCTGCAATGCGTATTTTTTACTTTTCCCACTTCTTGACTGCTACTCAGAGGAAAACTCTGGAAAAGTCCAAAGCCTGATATTCACTGTTTTTATTTTTCTTAAAGTAATGGAGGATTTTACAGTACTTCCTGTGTTCCAGACCTGACTTTCAGAAATGTTCGGTGACTGCTGCTCAGTTTATGTTGCAAGCCTTCAGTCAAATATGTGCTGTATCAGGCTTCTGAAAACTTGGGCAACCGTTTTGTTATAAAGAAAGCAACATAGGAAATTGTACGTGTGCACATATGGACATGGCTTTTATATTTTAGATGTACTGGCTTTTATCATTTCATATTTTATTTTATTTTTAGTAATTCAAATAACTTACAGGAATAAAACAGGAAAATAAAGCACATAGAACAAGATAACTTTTGGAATAAAGTAAATAATAATTTTGGGACTAAAACTTCACACAAGACAGAAGTTCCCAGAGCAAGCAATATCCCTACATGGGAATTGTACCTGCAGATCCAGCCTCAAGTCCTTTTTGTTTTCCATACCTGTGAGGCAATGGGAGGAAGAATGTATCTTGACAGGATAAAATCCTGGAGCAGAGAGCCCCCTGTCCCCAGCACTGTCATTATATCAGTTACCAGACTCCAGAAAATATTTTTACGAGGTTAGTAGTCCGAGCACCAAAAGCTCGGACAGTGTTCAACAGCTGCCACATCCTCCTCTGTATTTATCTGCCAAAGTCTCATGCTGTCCCAGGACACTTCTCAGCTGGTTGTGCAACACTCAAAGTGCCCATTGTTACAAAAGAGACACTTTCAGTTCCTCTCAGAAGGCTGCTATACTATGGGCCTTCAAATCAAGAACAGACTTGTCTTGGGTTCCTCTACTCTTTTTAACAGGCCTTTTCCCTAGAGATGCCTCCCCATATTTAAACTTCCTTTCCTCTTCTGCTGGTGCATTAGGTATTTGGCACAGCTGCAGTATATATTTCCTCCTTCCTAACTTCAGCCTGTCTTTTGTTCCTAAATAAAAGCAGACTTCAGAGCACCCACCCCTTATGGCCAATATCTTTGTGCTACACCTGCTTTCACCTCACCCAGAACACAGGGAACTATGAACAAAACATCTCCCAAAATGCCAGTGTGTAATTTAGAATGTAATTAGTGGATTATCCAATAAAGGATGGCACTGCTAGAGGGTGGTTGTTCATGTAACAGCAAAAAGTATACCTGTTATGTGAATATATAGGAATGGAGTGCTGGTACTCGTAATGGATTTTTCTGGATCATATCTTTCTGTTTTGCAAAATACTCTTAGGCTATTCT
>VWZY01008554.1:173131-245472 GCA_013399075.1 Chloroceryle aenea | reverse complement strand
TTTTTTTTGTAACTGGAAGAAGCACAACACAGCCTTTAGAAGGTTTTGTTGTCAAAGGTGTTGTATAACAACCAGATATTTATTATGAAATGAATACACTCTTGTTTGAGTGAATTCCAGCATGAATATCATATGACAGGGCTGAGAGGAAACTTGTTTATTCTATACACCAAAGTAGTATTTGTCTTAATAAAATGATAATATTGTTCATTTATCTTTAGAGAACTGATCTGAAAAGTCTATTGCTTAAGCGTTGGAGCTGGATTTTTCAACCCTGATTCACCTTGCTGAATATTTATTCATTTAACAGTCCAAAATAAAGTTCATATCATACTATGTGTGAAAGAAAAGCAGGAATGGCTTATGTCTTATTGTCTCTTCTGGGCAGCCCTGAGTCTAGTAATGACATTGACTGGGAATCTAACTGAAATAAACTAGACAGTAATGTTCTTACATTGGAAATATTGTAACATTAGCCGAAAGTAAAAACAATTAGATTTCATTGGACTAAGATATGAAAAAGCGTAAAGACAATGGGTGTTCTTCCAGTTCAAAATAAAATGTTTCAAGATGACCCTAGCAGTAGTTTACATAACAATAGCTCAAAGCAAAGGATAGATAAATTATTAAAATAATCTTCTAAATATTTAGAAAACTAGAGTAAATAAGAAAGCGATAAAATTTGAGTCCATCTGCATGGAGAGTGAGCTACAGCACCTTCTTCATTGCACTTCTCTCTGTGGGACAAGAAGAGATCAGAAATATGTATAGTATCATCATTTCTTTAATGGAAGTGTTTTCTGATCTGCCAATATTGCTCGTGCAAGAAGATCTTTGTGGAATACTCTATCCACAATGCTTAAATAAATAAGTTTCATACAGCAAATGTACACACAGGTCCAAGGGCGGTGAAAATCACCAGAAGAGTTAAGAAATTATATTTCTCATGAAGTCATGGCACACACATGACAAAGATACGGCATGCATGATATCCAAAACATATGGATCTCTTTCCTCTGAAAGGTCATGTCCAAGCCAGTGCTTGGTCCAAGACATGAGATGTGTAGCTGATCCACATTTGATCTAGATCTGAAGTGTTTTTTCTACATACAACATGCAAACACATCACTCCTAGCATTGTTTATTATTGAATTCACAATAATAACCACAGCTGCCAGGTGCTCCTACCTTCAAAGCATCACATTCAAGTAAGATAGACAAAAAATACACCAAACCAGAAAGAAAAGCAATCAGGAAGAATGCTTGCTTGATCTTCAGTAGGGCCATGTTTATTTGGGGATTTTAAAGTTTGTACATGAAAGTCTCAGCTCTGTTTTCTACACACATATGCAGCACATAGCTCCAGTTTCACATTATGAAAATGCCACTATGATAGCCTGCAGGCCAATCCACACACCATTATTTTTTTCAACTGAAAAAGCCCCTAAACTAAGGAATTATCTTGCTTTGCAATTATTTTTCTTTGCAATTATTTTGAAATTATTTGGCCCCCACAGGAGGTCCACTAAAGCAGCCCTATTTTATTTATCATTATAGATGCAGCCAAAATTTCTCTACCTTGTATTTTGACATGGAGTGCCTATCAAACTGTGATTACCACATTAAGAAGTGTTAAATTTGCATGATTTATAACAGTATTGCAAATTGTTCATTAAGATATATCTTGCATGATGATGCTACTCCCTGCATGAAGCTCTTCACCCACAGAGACAAGATTCATTCAGTATTTGCAGCACTTCAGTTCAAACCGTGGTTTGTGATTTTTTGTTCCTGAGGTCCCAGCTTCACTTTTTTGTGTTTTGGCCAGCAGGTGACTGTTGTGCTGTAAATCCACCTGGAAAGTTATGACCTGACCATGCAGTGACACAATAATGACTGTGACTATAATTCTATGCCTGAAAGCTCTTAGTAAGCTTCCTTTCTTTCACTGCTGCATTTTTAATGCCTGGGCTAACTAAGATTATTTGATTTGCTTCAAACATCTAAAATATTTATGCTGCTGTGGAAGTCTTAAGGTCATAAAGAAACTTCTCCTAGTAGAAGCAATGCATTACTGAAGTCAGTATTTGCCATTCTTAACTTTTTCTTGCTAAATGACTCAACCTACTCAGTTATTTAGAAGTGAGTATTTTTAAAGGACTGACTTCCTCACTGAAAGGGCTCTTTGATTAGATACAACCACACTAAAACAGATCCAAGAAATTGAACTGAGGGAATGAAACAAAAGGGAAAGTATAAAAAATGATACCTATATTATTTTTTTAGCCTTTCAGTATTGCGTTATATGATCTGCCAGTGAAAGTCATGGGAAAGGCAGCAAATGCAAGAATATAGATTCAGAATACATTCAAGACCTGACCTGGAAACCTGGTTTCTAAAATAGCTGAGGCCAGAAACATCTCCACACCTACAAGTGGGAACATCTGTGCTGAAGCTGTCATTTGCTCTACTGCACTGGTTTAGAGGGGAAAGAAGGAGTCGTCTTCTTCCTGGTGCAGACCTGTGCTTCCTAGTGCTCCAGCTTTGAACTCTATTAAATCTAAATCCCAGACCCTAAGAGGCAAGCAGAGACCTGGAGGTGTACAAGCTTTAGATCTGGATCTCTTATTTGCACTTCATACAGGTTTCCAACCCCAGGGAAGAACTGGAGAGTGAAAGTACTTTAGATCTGAATAACACTGCAAGTTAAATTATAACAAGTCTTTCTGATGCATTTCAGAGTACTTGATCTCTGATCCCTACTTCATCTCTCTTCCTCTGGCCCTCCAGCTCAGCAACAGGAGGAGGGCACTGTCACACAGCTCTGTACTCCACCGGCAGACACCGTGGTGCCAAGCAAACAGGCGGAGGAAATATATCTTGTGATCAGTGGAGACACGGTTCAGCAGAGTCCTAAAAGCTGTGTGTGAGCACAAGCAGCTGCTGTGCGGAGAAGCCTGAGCAAGAAACAGCTGGGAAGCAGGAGCTGCCAGTGGGTCAAACACTGCTCCGTCAGGAGTTTTCACAAGGGCAGCCAACCATCAAGTCATAGCTGTGTCTGCATGTTTGCAAGGAGGAGGCATTCATGTGTTGGGGTACCCTTTTACGAAGTTATCTTCATGTGCCTACATAAGATAATTTGTCTGGATAAGACATTGCTTTTTATGCATGCATTTTCACGGGCTATTTATTGTAGTTTTCTGTGTATGAACTGGAGGGGATTTGGAAATCCTGTGCAGGTCTCTAGCTTCATGCTTAGATGAAAGTGGAGTGTGCACCTTGTAGGGCAATCAGCTGCGGTACAGAGGGATGTAACAGGGTGAGGTTTCTAGATGTAGAGCTAATGAAGAACATCCATAAGCAACATGGATCTCTGCAACTTGTAAGCTGCATCTAACTCTTGAATTCTTGCTCTGTGGCACCTGTGGTGCACCTACACACTGCATGGCTGGCAGTGACAATGTATTTGTGCTGCTGACACCATGATTCCCCATCTGCAGAAGAAATTAATTAGCAAGAGCTACTGAGCCCAGCATATTAAACACAATGCATCTGCAAAGGCATGTTGGGAAGTTACTGTCACCTCTCATCTGTGAGCGCTTCCCTATCCTTTGGGTCTCTGAAATAAGCAGCATGTGGCTTCCAGCCCCCATGTTCTGCAAGAGCAGTCCTGCCAAGGACAAGAAGCAAACGTTAGATGTCATGTCCTGGGAAATGCCAATCTGCATTACCAATGCACATATTACACAAAATTCATGCCAGATGTTAACAGCTGTGTGCCCAGAGGAGCAGTGAGGAGACATGGTCATGCCTGTGGTCACAGAAAATCATGTGGTGAGCATCTGTGTTTTTAGAAACTGATCTCCCTGTACTACATGTAACCTGGATCATGCAGAAAAGGGTGTTCTAGTATGTGAGTCTCTTACTTCTGGAGTACAGGCCCTAGCTGATTGATAGAAAGCAGCTCTGCTGGTAGCCAGAGTCAGTTATGTTAGAGTTGAACCTAAAAGAGAGGCACTCCTTTGACATAAATGCTCCCCCTGACCTGCCTGAGGCATGTTCCCAGCAGCACTAGAGATTTTCTACAAGTGTCTTTGAGGCTACCACCAGGTTAGTGTCCATCTGACTATCACTGGTGAGCAATAATGCTGCTCATGGTAACAGTCATGATCTACTCCAAAGCTTGTCCACATATGTTTAAAAGTTCCTTGGCTCTGTATGTACAGTTGCATGTTGGCTACTGCTAATTCCATTACAAAGCTCTTCAAAGTCAGTTTATTCAGATCAGGTTAAGTATTTCCAGAATAGCATGCACAGTCTAATTGCTTACTAATTTTCTACCTCCATCTCTCCTTAAGCTTCTGTTCGTTTTACCAGGGGCAGCCTACTTCTGTCTTGAACACATTTTGAAAAAACAGATAGAGAACCTCTTTCATGTTAGCTGCATTATTTCTGTAAATATAATTTTTTATATAAGCCTTAAAATTTTACTCTGAATTTGTTTGCCACTGTCTGTGTACTGTCTTTTCTGCAGTTTATGTTTTGTGCTTTATACAGTCTTATCATTTAATTTCAGAAAAGATTTTGTGTGTGACATGTTTGCAAAGCACAGCTATATTACATCTATATCTGCCTAGGCTAAAAGCCCAAAGAAACACAGTGTCTTTTAGTTAAAAATCATCTGGCATATCCAGCAAAGATATATTTGTAGTCTCTTCTTAGAAATTCAGTCTTTATGGTTTTTAAAGTGGTTTCTTGAAATATAATGTCATTTTTGTTGTTGCATCACCACTCATTAGTAGAAAACAATTTCTAGTCATAGAGCTTGAAATTGAACTGGTTGTTCTGAAAGATTTTGGAGCACTTAAAATATTAAAAGTATTTGAGTGGATTTCCATCATTGCTTGTTATTAATGAAGATTTATTTTTACTGAAGTAACAGAGTAACTTCTGATCATAGTAATATTGTAAATTTTGTTAATTATAAAAAGTAGCAAAACTGTTTTTCAAGCAGAGGCTAAGGAGTACAAAATATGGTGCTATTTTGATAATTCTTTTTTTTTTTTAAATCAAAATAATACTGTGAAAACTTTAATTCTACAATATGTAATTTCCACTTTTTGAGTTAAACTAGCCATAACACACTCCGTCAGTGCAGACAATACTTCAACATTTGAAATCTCTTTCCTGTGAAAGCTTCCAAAGCTCAAAAATGTGGTATATCAGCTGAAGTTGACAATATTAGTGATGACTTAGATAGTCTGACATCAGGTATTTGCCGTGCTATAAACACCTTATAAATGTTGGCCTCTTAGGCTCTGCATAATTTTATTTGATAAAGGAAGCCAACATGGAAATATTTATTAGAAAATATCCCTGTATTTTAAAAATCTCTAGTATAAGAGAGAGTTGATAGGATAATTTTTTTCCAGTGGCACTGTTCTCTTCAATGAATGTGTGTGTGATGCAGCCTGTCAGGTCAGCAAACCTCAGCATGGTGAAATATTTGTGATGCTGGAACTGGAAGGGCTGTATGCCCACAGGTGATCTCAGGGGATGAATGCTGCAGTGATCCAATGTAGCCAGCCCTGGAAATAAAACACATTAACCAGGTCTGACTTTGCTTCCTTCCTTGCCTTGTAGAATATACAGTATTTATGATTAGGCTTCATAAATGAAAATCAGAGCAGTTTCTGTGCTCATTCAAGCTGCACAGTCTTATTCTGGGTGATTCATTCATCGAATCAGGCAGCCATGCATGCAGCCATTCATAAGTAATGCCACGCTTCCCTTCAGCACACAACAATGATTTACCTCCCTGCTGCCTTTCAGCCTTTGCTCAGCAAATATGCTAGGCTACAGAGTTCCTATTTCAAGCTTTACCCTTGTTTTTAAAGAAACAGTGTGTATAAATGCATGCATACAGAGTGCTGTACAGAGAACAGAGCACAAATGTCAGTAAGGAATGTCTGCATCACATAGTATCCCTCCAAAAATATTCTGTCTTTACATGGCATCCATGAGAAAGGACTTGTACTTCCAAGCAAGATTTCAGCTCCTTTTACACTCATGCCTTACCACTTTAACATTCACCAGGATGCCTAGAAGAGGATTGATAACTCACCCTAGTCTCATGCAATAAAACCTGGAGCATCAGGATTTGTTTTTCTGTTATTAGTAACTTGCTATTTTCAGCAACTAACAGGAAATAAAACCACAAAATCACAGACCAAGGGAGGCTTTTGACCTGCTCATTCTTAAGGAACTATGAAGAATGAAGATCTGACCTGAACTGTGGATTGGGCAGTAGTAACATGTGCTTGATTCTTGTAAAATCATAGCATAGGGGATTGACCTCCTTCAACTTTACACAAATAAAAGTGAGACATTAGTCTAAGCTATTCACTTTAGTTACCCTCCCCATGGAAGGAAAGCATTATGTGGCCCTGCTCATATGATCCTTGAGTCTTCTGGCAACCACTAAATTCCATTTATAGTGAAATGACAACATCAATGCAAGTAAATATCAATAAATGTACAGCTTATGGCAATCATCACAACTAACAAAATCCACTGTGCAAACACACTTTGGATGAAGTAAAAAGGTTATGTAGCACAAGCGCGTCCTCTGCTTTTTGGGATGGGAAGAGACCTTTTCCTCTTTTCTAAATAGACTTCTGAGCTGAACATGTTCCAGGTGAGAAAGCTGGCCTTAAACAATGTTTTATTTCATGTTAATCCTCAGGGAAAAAAAAAAAAAAGAAATTGAAAGTTAAAAAAGATTTCTGGATGTGACATGTTCATGCATCCTAAACATCGGGGACATCACAATTAGAAACCTTTTGTGGACATATTTTCATTAGTCACAAAAGAAGACAGCTGATTTTTTTTTTCCTGTTTTCTCAAGATTTCAAAGCTCTACACTGTATCCTTAAATGTAAGCCATTAAATTATGCTTCAGACTTAGGGAACTTCATGCTTTGAAATTCTTTTGAAGTTGACAGATGATTTTATTTTTCTGGTTTCCTTTTTTAATTTTGGTTCCTAATAAAGCAACTTCTGTTTATCTTCTATTATTATTAATTTTAATAGCTCATCAAAGGACACTCTTATGAAAAGGTGCATATTCATGTTAAAAAATAATGTTTTGAAACTCTCTGCTGTATTTTGAAATCCTTGGTTACTTTAGGACTTTAAAAATACATGTTAAATTATTAACCTTTTTCCTTTTTAATTGGATTTTCAAGGAAATTAAAATTGTTTTTCTTTGAATTTTTGTTTATTTACTTTTTGATGTATCTAACATATTGCACCAGAAGAGCAGTAATAATGTCCAGATTTTTCTGCTATCTTTTAAGTTCTGAAGCATTTTAATTTTAAGAATTTACTATATTCATTGCATGGCCATTATTCCAGGTAGCAGTGTATTGCTTATCTTAACAGTTTATAAGAAAGAAAAAATGCATTTGCAGAGAATACAGGCACTGCTATATTATAGATTTATTGAAGTGTCTGGGTGAGAATAATTTTTAAAGCAAAAGTGAATTTTCTACTAAGTGATAAATTCTGTAGAGTGGCTGGCTAATGCAGAAAATGTTGTTTGATTGTCAAAAGAATCAAACACTCCCAAATCTGAAACACTTTATTTGTGGTACTTTGTTTGTTTCTGCTTATGAGTTTTTAGTTAAATGTCACCCAACTAATTACATGAAATATGCACACTAGAGCTGTGAATGTTTCAGTTTTACTTTAAATCATTTCAGCCTGAATTTTTGTGATACAGCAGCAGCCCTCCATTGCAGTGAATATATGGCACACAGCTTTCTGAAAGAGATCCCAAACTGATACACAATGAAACAAATCAAGAGACAGCAAAATCAGAAGGCTGTGGGCAGGGTAGGAGAGAGATGAACCTTGTAGTGTACCCATGAACTTGGGATTCTGCTAGACTCATTTGGACTCAAGATTTATAACCCCACATATTTTCTATAAACTTCTCTGGACTCTGGTTATATAGACAAGTATTAAAATCCATTATACTTGACCCATAACCACTTGTCTAGGACACAGAGCAAAATAGTGCACAACAGTAATATTTTTAATTCAGTAACATTATTATGTCATATAAAGTGGAAAATGTTATAGTAAATGCAGTAGCTCCTTTTCTGGCCAATATTTTGGCCCCAACCTGTCCACTTGTCTACATAGTTGTGTACAGACCTACAGTTAGAGCATGGAAAGTAACCTCTTCCTAATTAAATAATATTTGTAAAATAAATATTAACCTGATGGAGTTTTGGTAATGATTTTATATACCTCATTAAAGAGGCTAATGTTCTCTCTGTGCTTGAGGCAGAACAGTGAAAAACGCAGTGGAAGCACAATCAACTCTCAGTGTCTTTCTTGATGCTATTTAACACTAACAACTCTTATTATTAGTATAAAGGAGCAATGATGTGCTCTGTGGCTCAGTGTGAAACCCGAAGTGAGGCTGGGTTGTCCTGGCATAGGAAGAGCTGGGCAAGATTTAGATCCTCCTAGAAACCCCAGAACTATAAATGATAAAGAATCAGAAATGATATAATTATTTGTATTTTTTCAGATGAGAAAATGAGGCAAATGAACTGAGAGTCTGCAACAGCACTAGGAACTGAACCTGGAGCATGCAATATCACTAAATCATTATTTGGCAGGTAGTCTCCTGCCAGACAGTCACTTACGTAGGTCAGTCCAGTAACACCTGCCATTACCATTTTCTTTTCTCCTTCATGTTTAGTTGCCTTTGTTCACCTTTCTGAAACCTCAGGGGTGCCCCACTCCTTCTGTCCTTACCTTGTGCTCTTTGTATTGTGCATGGCTGAGGAGAAGTTGTGGCTGAGTTTGCTGAATGCAAATCTGCTGCTTTTTTACACAAGAGTGAAGGAACCTGCCATGACTGAAACACATAAACATCCAGCATTTCCTTTCTCACAAAAGACCTGGTTTTCTTCTTTCTGAGGCAAGTTAGACTGCTTGCAGTAAACTCATATCTGAAAAAAAACAAAAAACCAACTGCTTTCCATACACTGCATGAAGGTCAGTCCTGGAAACACCAAATGCATTTACATGGTAACAGTTTTTAGCAGGATTATGATGGTGAAGACCACTGATTATTAAAACTACTCTTAACTTGTTAGTTGGCACCACAACAAATGTCCCTTTATTAATTTGCTGCATGCTATCTAAATCTCAGGCTGCAAGTCTTGTGGAGCAGATGTTGGTTTAGGATTATTACTCCAGACAGCACAGGGGTCATCACATCTTCTTTCGGAGACCAACCTCAACCAAAAGCATGAATAATCACCACTATGAACTTACAGAATGAGCATGCTTCCTATGCCAGCTCACCTAAAAGCATGAACAGCTGTCATCAACATGGTGTTCATCAAGATATTTGCAAATAACAGCTCCTCTAAGAAACAGAATATTAGTGGTTGAATGGCATTTCAGCCCTACTTTTCTCTTTCACTTTGAATCCACTTAGTCACCTTGAGGCCACATGTAGAAGCTGCAGTGACACTCATTGGAGAAGGTTGAGCTGATTACTTTCTTCTTCATGGGCTGCTGAGACTCTAGGCACCAGGTTCTTTATGGTACTGATTATGCTTGCATTTTAGCCTATTCAGCATTGTATATCTGCTGAACTATTCAACTTTTATTCACAAAGCTAAAAAACTGTGCCATCCTACAGCACTCTGCAGATGTCCCAGATATTACAGCAGCATAATCACTCTACTGTTTAGAGTACTTTGTTCCTGTCTCTGTGAATTTTGGTGTGTCACATCATGGCATATGTTTCTGAGGTAGGAGCTAACCCAACATGACATCATATAATGGGATACAGCCTGTGGGTTCAGGGAGAGGGGTGGGAAAAGTTATACAACTACACCCATATCTGGTGAAAAATCAGTGACCAAAAATTTAGCCAAGTAGTTGCTTGTATCTTACCAGATTATTCAAAAAAAGAATCAATTTTTTGTTGCATAGTGACCTAAAGGCAAAGTAATTTGATTACATAGCTGTAAAAACTTAGAGTCAAAATATTTCTTTATATTTCAAATAGCTCATAACTTCTGCTGATCCAAAAGTTACTCCACTTTGTCATCATTATCAGCCTCTGCATATCAAAATGTTCTGCAGAAGTCCTTCAGTTGTGCCACAGTTTGTAATAGACTAGGGATGGCTTTCAAAACCCATAGGCTTCTGTCAAACTCATGTCTTCCCACTCTTCCCAGCCTTGCAGCTCCTTGACAGCAAAAATCTCCCAAGATCCACTAGTCTGCCCTAGGTTCAGAGCTCCTCTTGCCTCCAGAGATAATTTTGTCACTTTGGGTTCTCATTCCACAGGAGATCAAGACCAAATCTCAAAGTGTCAAAATCCTTTGTGGAATGTCTTTCCCTTTCTCCACACAACTCTATTCAAGTGTTATAGGAAGAACAAAATTAACAGCTGTTGCAACTCTTTGGGAGACATTTGGGTTTTAGTCACACACCAGGCTTCTGTCCATCTTTTTCTCTCTTCACCCACACCTAAACATTCAGAAGCAGGAAGTGAGGAGTCTCCCAAGAGAGGCATAAATTAATCTGCAGCCATACTGTTCTCAAGGGAGAAGTACTTTCCCTACCCTAGAATAATTGTTTTTAATTGCAAAACATCCTCTGCCTAAATATAAATAAGTTTCCTCTTGGCAGACTTAGACAGGCCAATGATTATGTATTATTTGCAACACCATTACGCATAGAAACTCATTCATGAATCAGAATCCCAAGGGCTATCTTGCTACATATAGATGATTCTAAATGTACTGTTTCATATTCTTCCATTTCTAAGTTTTCGACAAGTGGGTCATTGAATTAAAGAAATGGGTGCAGACAGCAAAGAGCACTGGAAAGCCATTCCCTGCAATGTGCTTGTCTCTATTATTGTGGTACTTGTCCCAGTGAGTGGTTTTGAGCAATACATACAGGGTTACTTTCTGAGAGTGGAAAAAGCTAATTGAAAAAATATTTCAAATGGATAAGAAATTTTCAGAGAACATAGAACAAATAAGAATCTTTCACCTGCTAAATAAGAAAACTATATCCCATAATCTTACCGGATACAAGTTTATGTTCTTATTAGGTACAACCTAATTTCAGCTCTGTTTTTAATATTTTCTGATAAACTTTCAGAAAAAAAAATCAGGATTCTCTTCCATGACTTATCAGATCAAAGATAGTCAATCTTCTCTTCCAGTTGTTCACTTGTTTCTGAAAGGTAACTCATAACAGAAGAGCTACATGGTGGTATATGCCTGCATATTTTACAAAGATGATGACTTCTCTGCTCCAAACCTTCCAGCTCCATCAGGTGCACGCCAGAAATATTCATTCTAGTTCCCTGTGTAACTCTATCTCTACAGCAACAGAAGAATCTCTTTCCGAATCCTGATTACCTTCAGAAAAAGAGTTTGATCACTGTATGCTTTCCTGCAATCTAAATGTTTATAAAATCAGTCCAATATGCCTCAAAAATCTGTCTGTAAAGGCACTATATAATAACTCACAGTCATGTTATAGATGAGAACTAAGATTGGACAGAATCAGCAGCTGAGTGAGCAGAAAATTCAGAAATCATAGTTATGGATATGAGAAAACATAAGCAAGAAAAGCAAATTAAATCTCCCTACTCCCTGCAGACAACCAGCTCCACTCAACTTTAAGAAATTATTAATGGATGCCTTCCTAGACAGAAGTTAAAAATACATTTAAAGAGTAAGGGTTAAACTCAGTAGTACTTTATGCTTAACTTTGCTTGTGTATCAATATTTATAGTAGACATCAGTTCTGTTTTACTGTAAATACATCTATTTGCAATTTGCTATGTGAAAGTTTGCTGTGTTTTGAAAAGATGATTTAGGATGTTCCTTCTGGGTCGATTTTTTCAGCTTAGGTGAGCAGAGGATGAATTTTCATTCTGTTACAGACAGTCCCTGTAATGGTGTAGGATTCTTACCTCACAACAAGAATCTAAGACTGGACACAGAAAGGGGAGGAAAGATGAAGAATCTTCTCAGATGTCCTTCCTGCATGTATTGCTCACAGGCCCAGAGATATACAGCTCTCCAAATCTGCAGTCAAGGAAGGAATTTCTTGTTTCAGTTTCTTTGTGATTTTGAGAGGTTGAAGGAAGTAAATTAACTTACCTTTTTGTGTAGCATGGTTCTCAGCTGCTATGATCTGGCATTTTTTTAATTATGCTTTTATTTTTTTCAGCAATAGTGACATTTTGATCTCTTGCAGCTTCAGACAATGACAAATCTGATGGGTTGGTTTGTTCAGTTGAGTTTTGAGAATAGAAGCATCTGATCTGACTGATTCTTTCATAGGAAGAGAAAGCAGTGTCTAAGGTACTGTATTGTCACGGGTTAGGATCAGGGCGGCCCCTTAGACCTGTAACAGATGCTCTCTGTTAAACCCCCTCTCTCCCCAAAATGGAAAAAAATAAGGGAGAGAGACTTAGAGATTAGAAAAGGAAACTAGTACAGCTTTATTTAAAATGAAAATAATAATAATAATAATTGAATATGTACAAATATATACAAAACCACTATCAAACCCAACCCCCGTGATGGTAATTACATCACCATCACCACTGCTGCTGTGGAGCAGGCACCAGAGGAGTCCCAGTCTGGGTTCTGCAGCAGACAGGAGCTGTGTTCAGGAGCTGGATTCTGGTACCAGGTTCAGGAGCACACACAGATTGGGATCAAAGACAAAACAGACAGGGTCCTCCAATGCTCTGAGGAAGGAACCAAAAGAGGTCCTGAGCCAAGCCAAGCAAATCTGGCAAAGTGGACCAAGAGGGAAGAAGAATCTGGGAAAGACCCTCCAGATCCCTCTGCTTTATACCAAATATGACATATATGGGATGGAATACATCGTTGGCCAGTTTAGGATCACCTGCCCTGTCTGCTCCTCCTTGCAGGTGCAGCCTTTCACTTTTCTGCACCCCACAATGTGGTACGCAAGAGCAGTGGCCTTGGTCTGCACACCAGTCCTTGGCAGTAACTCTAAACTGGGTCTTACCACTGCCAGCAGCAGACACTGCCTGTGGAAACAGGCTGCTGACTTCAGACAGTGCAGTTAGAAGAACTGAGATGAAATATAAAAATCACTAAACAGAATTAGTTCTGTTCTCACTCAAACCAGGACGTGGATGAAAGCCCAGTAGCCAGTTGCCAGCAATGGCCCATCATGGATGCACAGGTGAGAACACTCCTATGAGAACAGGATATGTTTGATAATGTGTAGAAATTTTACCCCACACTACGTTCCCAGCCTGCAGAAATCTACCATTCAGGGACTTCTTGTACCAGTAACACTATCTTTGTTTTTAGTAACAACCCAGTCTCACTGGATTTTTATTTAATGAATTTGGTGTATCTAATCACTTCTCCAACATCCCCAACATTTCCACAAGTATCAAGGAAATCTGACAGGGTCTATGGGAATAAAATCTAACAACTTAGATAATCTTAAGTAGTTTCTTGAATTTAAAAGTTGGGAGGATTTTCCATAGTTATTAATTGGCATCTCATGTCTCCTTCCAAATCAAGGACAGAAGTTTAGTGACAGCAAAACTCATTACATTTTTTGCTTTAATAAATAAAGAAATTCCTCTGTGTATGTTTTCTCTGTAAAGCAGTATAGAGAAGCAAAGGTTACAAGCCTTCTAAACTTACACACATGCTGTATTTGTTGCTTTTCACATTCTCAGTACAGCATAATATAATCAAATCATTCCCCCACTCTTTTCTTTTGGTCACATGAAGATTCTGAATGGAATTTTCTTGGATTGCTTGGAGGAAATTCTTATTAAACAGGATGTGCCTCTTCCTCAGGGTGACAGGTTGTATACAAAGATTTTTCATCAAAATGAAAACTGCTTCATTTGCTGCCAACCATATGTAAAGCAAAAACAGTCTGGCCTTAGTGAGTCTTAGAAGACTGAAAAAGGAAACTAAACTGCAGACATATACATTATAAATGTTCTTTTTAGAACAGTTTTACAAGACTTTCAAAATGTAGGTAATTGAAAAACATACTCGAATAACTAGGTAGTCAGAGATGCAAACATATACAATTTTGAAGATGATATTTTGAAGAGAAATTGGTTGATTTTAAGTCTACAAGGGGCAGTAGTGATCATTGTCTAATATCCTATGTACTACAGATGGACAGATGAGCAGGAGGAATTCATTCCTGCTTTAAGGGCAAATATAATCAGAGTGACAATTGGTCCCCTGCACCTGATGATCTGAAGGTTTGACTGATTTGGGAAAAAAGTGTGAAATTTTACAGCTGTTTTTAAGCAAGCCTTTCCAGTATCCAGAGTACCTAAAATATTTATTTTTTTAAAAAAATCAAAACAAAAACCAACCAATTTGATCTCAAATGTTGATGATAATGCTGGATCTCTAAAGCCTTCATTTGATATGTTTATGTGCTGTCATTATTAATCTTGTGGCTGTTAGTGGGTTGAGGCTTTCTTTTCTGAGTATAGCCTCTTCATTGAGATATATCAGTATTAGCTTTATTATATAGCACCAGTGATGGAAAAGACCTCTAATTATCTATCTTGGGATTCTATATTTGGGGTTTAAAGGCTTGCTCTAAACTTATCCTAGAGAGTGTGGAAAAAACACTTGAGAAAACATTAAAAGATCACATTAGTGGGTTTGAGACTAGTGTGCTTTCTTCCCTCTTTCTATATTTTGACTAGATATTTTTTACTTGGTTTGTTGTGAAGTGTGGAAAATTTGAAGAATAGTAAATCTTGTCTTGAAATAATAAAAATACTAAGAGGATTTTAGATCAAGATATCAAGTATATGGCGAGACCTTTTGAATATTTATATATTCTCTGGAATATTCTTGTATATTCTGCTATTACTTTTTAATAAAGAGTGAAAGAACACATATATTTTTGCAGATTCTGATACATAATCAAAAGTGTCCTTGCTTTAAGACTTTCCCTTTGGGAAAGGAAGTACTCTGATCAAGCCTTATGTAAACCTGAAAAATCTAATGCTGACCACTACAGATGCTGGTTTGATGCAACCTGGTTTTTTACACTGAGTATTTTTGGCCTTATGCCATACTTCACATAATGTGCAGTACTGTTTAAGCTCTACTGTCTGAATCTTTCATGACACTGATGATGGCAAAGAACTATTAAAATAACCCTGACTCTTCCAGTGACAATACACCTAGGATAAGTGTCAGCAGCACTCGGGTTATGGTGGTAGGAGGCAAGGGTCTCTATCTCCTGAACAGTCATTTATGGCTTAGCCTATGTGATCCTTCTGCATGTAAGGTCCTGGACCCATACAAAAAGAGGACTACTTCATCCTACAAGAAATGCTGCTCCAAGAGGACACCAGTGGTGTCCCTTTCATGTCCCTCATGATCCCTGTGCTGTCTTGTCTTTGACTCTCTCAATCTCCACTGATTCCCACACACATCAGATATGTAACAGTTTTGCTCCTCTCAGACATTTTGATGAACATTGAAAACTGTGAGTAAGATAGTATTGTGGATGACAGAATGCCATCTCATCAATAATGAAACAGATACTGCCCAGAAACAGGGACACAGTGGGGTTACTAGCGCTGCTCAGGATCAGGCTGGGCAAAGCAGTGCTAAGCAGAAGACAAAATGTCAGTCTTGTAACAATCAGTATGGTTATCAATGAATTGTAACTCATGAGATGGTTGTTCTAGGAAACATTTGCCATATTGCCTCTCTCTACTCTGCTTCCCAGTTCTGGCGAGTGAAACCCGTTGTGTTACTTATACAAGAGGTTCACCAAGTATGTTACAAGTTATCCTGCAAAACAAATATGTTTCCTCCTTTGCCCTAATATGGTACTTCTGTGATCATTCAAGTCAAAATCTGTACCTCTTTCTCCCAGGATCAATACAAGTCACCAGGAGAAAAGGCCAGGAGTTATATTCTGCATCAGACTTTTAACTTAGGGCAAAATACTGGTGAACACAATGAGCTTATATGCAAGGGTATTTTCACCAGCAAGCTGAAAAAGTTCTCACTTTTCAGAGTAGCCCAGCAACCAAGAGAAAAAATTTTTCAGACAAGGCACCAACCTGTTTCACAAACTTCACTGGGACTTGATATTTGCCTGCATCTCAAAAAGAAGTGGGGGTGGATTTGAACATAAGACAGCAAGTGTTTTGTTACCTCTGTTCATTTCACACTTACAGCACTATCTTCCTATCATTCAGATAAAATGTTCTTCTGTGAGCATGTTACTTATTTAAGCAGTATTGCTCAAAATAACTAAAGGTCAACTTAGGAGATAAAAAAATATAACAATTCAAATTACATTAGCAGTTCAGAAAGTCAAAGATATGGACTTATGGGCTTATTGTGGGGGAACGCAACTAAAGAGCCATCATTTGGCAGATTTCTGTTCAAAATTCCTCTGTTGGCTCATGCACTGAAGCAACAATCACAATTTAGGAAAAATAGAATGAAAGGTCAAAATGCTAAAAGTTAATAGTGCCAATAACTCATGCTCAACGGGAAGCTAACTAGCTATTTAAAAAGGACCTTTTTTTTTTCTGTTCCCTATCAATATGCAAATGTTAGTCTTACGGTGCTGGAGAGATTTTCCCAACATGAGAAATTGCTCAGCTTATATTCCAAGAGCATTATGGATGAGAACCACAGAAATTTTGCCATTGTAATCTGCAGGCAGTCAAAATACATTAATTTATTTTTAATTCTTGAACATGATGCTCAAACCCAAAGTATTTTATAGTAAGCGAAGGGGGGGGAAGGGTTGTGGCATCAATGCCATTGCATCTGTACCTTCTTGAAGCACAAAAGCTACAGAAAGACACAGACCTAAAAAAAAAGACGTAGGAATACACATTAGTTCTTTGAACTTTTTTTAGGGCCAACACCCAGATCTGGTTTTAGAGTGCCAGTCGAATGCAACAAGTTGTCATTCTAAATTGCAGCAGCGAGAAGAATGAATCCTGGTAGCAGTCAGGCCAAAAAGTGGGACACATAGGCTTTTGAAAAGCCATGGTAGTGCATCTTTATATCACAGCTTTCTTGGGTATCAGAGAAGGCCCAGCTGAGCACGTGATGCCACAGTAGCACAGCCTGTGCACAAAATCCAGATCACAAGGAACCAGGTAATGGTGGGGAAAAGATTTGTGAATCTCTCCAGTGAGGAGACATGGGAAAAACTCCAGGCAAGATTCCTGAAGAACATCCTCCTAACTGAAATACATTCTTGCTCCAGGCTTTTCTCTTGAAAACATGGGACCAGAGCTGCATCTACCCATGTGATGTGCTGTTACTTGGCTTTTTGTCCAGTCCCTCTACAGTTAAGTATGACAAACTTCACCAGGACAGACAAACCAAGACTCAGTGGTATTGTTCTAAGGATCTCAGTTTGGAAGGAGGCAGTGATGTCAGAGGGACACAGATCGGAGAAATATTTCTCAGAGGCAGCCCTGAATTGCTGGAGCAACATTTGGCAGGTGGAAGGACACCCACAGTACATACCAGAAGGCGAAGATCAGCTTTCGACACCATGGTGCACAGCAGAGAGATTGTGTTTTTAAGGTCCAACATCCACTGTGGTAGTGGCAGCTGTTTGCATCTCCTCTCAGGACCTATTTTTTGTCTGGATGCAAAACCTCAGTCTTTACTGTCCGTGCTAATAAAATCCATGATTGTAGGTGGCTACCACACGGTAGCAAGTGTTTAGTTATCTTGCAGCATGATCTGAATGGAAACAAAGTGTATTAGATCTCTACTCCAGAGCAAACTAGGCCCCATCAACCACAGACTCACTGTTAACAACCCTGTGGTGAAAAAAAGGTTTATGTTAGAAAACTATTAGCAAATAGCTGCAATTTTAATGCCATAATTTTCCAGAACAATTTCTCCCAACTCATTTCTATGACAGAGTTACTCTGGATGCTGCTAGTAGAAATTGCATCAACAGTCTCAGGAGCAAACCAGCAGCCTCTTTTTTACACCTAGAAGTTGATTTCAGTGTCTTTTAGCAACCTGCACTCTAGTATAAATGTAACAAGAGTTTTTTTCCCAGCTGAAGCTTCCGTGTAGCCTCCTCTGCTATAGATGTACCTCTGCAGCACAGCATCCTGCTGTCTGGCCTGCACCTTCAGCAGGGAGAATAAGAAACAGTGCTGGTAGCAGCAGAAAGCACATGGGAATGCAGGAACAGGGACAATTACGCTAAAGATAAACAAATTTATTTAAAAGATGGTGTTTTCATAAAATGTACTGTAACAAGGATGTTCAAGACAAACAGGACAAAGACATTCTGTCCTAAAATTTTTACCTCATAATCACAGTACTTGAATATTTCCTACAGTTTTTTATAAGTAACACTGGTGCTTAAGCATGAGGGAAGACAGCAACAGGTGAAATACTCTATTTGTGAATAGAAATAATATTTACACTACAATACAGTAACGATGTTATTTCAGGGACTGGATAAATAAATCAAGGCATTTCCAGAATAACACCTCTCCAGTCATTCAGAGTGTTCTTAAATTGAATAAGCACCATGCTGACAATAGCTCACTATGTCACTTTGAAAATCACCCTCGAGTCAATGGGCTCCAATGAATTGCAGGCCAAACTATTGCAATACCAAGTCCCTGTACAACACTCTCCACGGGATAGAATTTTAAAAATATTTAACTTTTCTCTTGAAGGGTACTTTTGATTAAAATTTACTTGGGGTCTTTTGGTCATTTGCACAAGGCATTGGATTTATAAATTATATGGCACTCTCCATGCCACACAAGCTGATGTTTGATCATTAGCCCATGCCTAAACAGCAATGTTAACCTAAGGCCCTTGTGTTCTTTTCTCTTCATGCATGATTCTTGATCACAGAGCTTCACACAGAGGAGCTGAAAAGAGGATTTCCAGTGGAAAAAAAAAAAACCTTCCAGAGGAAAACAACCCCAGAGTCTTTAATATGAGACCCGTCATTATAAAAGAATAGGACAAATTAACCCAGACATATTTTACATGATTTACAATCCTAATGCTTCCAGTGAGGCCAAAGAAATAGTCTAAAGAGACATGGTCCACTCATTTAGTGTTTCAGTTAACCTCCTATGAATTATTAGCTCACTGTTGCATATAATGGAGACACCCATCTGGTCTTAATTTACTTTAATGAGTTGTATCCTAAGCCACGTCTAAATGCACATTGAATATCAGGTTAAACTGTTAAGAGGCAATGTGATCTACCAGATAAGGCACAGGACCAGGATCCAGAAGAAACTGTATTCTGCTCCGGGCTGACTCCAAACTATCTCTCTCTCTCATCTGTGCCTCAGGTACTCAATTATTAACACAAGATAACAACTTTCTCTGAACGATGGTCTTTAACCCATACCAAATCTCAGTGTTGCATACCTGCCTTTGTACATCAGACAATAGCAATGGGATGTCTTTGTTTCTGAAGTGATTGCCATTAAGTGCAAGTGCCTCTTTATGGGTCCCCTGGGCATGAATGACTAAGTCATTGAGGTACCAAGAGTGTTTATATTGCAGTATAATTAACCTCTTCTGCTCTTTTATGTCAAGGAGGGATGCTCTACAGAAGGATCTGGACCTGAATCCATGGCCTGAAGCCAATAGTATGAGGTTCAAAAACATCAAGTGACAAGTCCTGCACTTGGGTCACAACAACCCCATGTAATGCTACAGTCCTGGGGAAGAGTGGCTGGAAAGCAGTCTGATGGAAAAGAACCTGGAGGTATTGGTCAACATCCAGTTGAATATGCTTACAAAGCTGTTATTTCAATGGTATCACTCCTCTTGATCTGTCCCTCCCATTTATTCCTCTTCCTTTATCACCTAAACTAATTTTGTTTCATTTTTTTTGGACCTGCTTGTCTAATATGTCTCACTCATTTTAAAGAAGACTTTTGTCTTTAGTCAAACCATGGTACCATGGAATATCATCAACTTCCTATATTTTTTAATAAATACTTATTATTTTTCTCTCTGTCTACTGTGTTCCATAGGATGTAGCTCCTTTAATTTTCATCCTACAAGTAAATTCATTATCCATCATCAAAATTCCTTTTTCTGACTATAAAAAAGTGTTACAACTCTTACTGTGCCATTCATTTCAATACCAGATTAAGCCTGCAATAAAGAGCACTGCCACTAAAAAAGGCACTTCTTTCTATCTATCATCCATACAGATTAATCCTTTTTGACCCTTTCTGGTCCCCTGACATGTGCCAGCATAAACAGTTGTGTAGCAGCACAGTGAAGAGTCGGGAAGTTGACATGGGTAAAAATAACTATATTTTGCTCAGTAAGCTGTTTTCTGCATTAACGCTTATGCTGGGTTAGAGTAGCTGGTGAAGGGAGGGGACAAATAGGATGAGGAAGCTGGAACAGTCAGCCAGAGAAAAAGGCAGGGCAGGACTGCCTCTTTTGGCAGTGCTACTGCTTTCTGCTGGCTTCAACTGCTTGTAAAGCCATGGTACCAGGCCACTGTCCCGACTGTCAAATATGTATCACCTCACTTACTTCTCCTGACAGCCTTCTGTCTCTATTCTTCTGACTGCCTTTTGTTCTGCCATTTGGCAATTTGGAATTTTAGGACATGTTGGATTTTGTATGGTGGTTTAAAAAACAAAGTAATAATAGTTACAGTAATAGCACCAAATGAATGTAGTAAGACAAACGTTTCAACTAACCTAAATGATTTTTTGCCCTTCTTTAAAAATAATAATATTTCCTCAGCAAGAATTATGGTTCACATAGCTCTTTTGGGCATAGATGTATCTTGCTGGAAAATGAAAAAATAAATTTCCAGAAGTCAAATGTGCCTGCATCAAAGACAAAAAAATGTTCCTGATGGTTTGCTTCTCTCTGCTCAGGGCTGTTGTCCACCTCTATCTTGCAGAACTTTTTTACATTATTTTTTTAGATCTACCTGCACTTATTCTTCTGTGACAAAACGTTATCCTTCCAAGAGGGACACGCAAGTCTTGCTGCCTTTTAAAGTCATTTCCCACAGCCATAGAATCCACTGGTTTGAGATGTTCCTGAAAGTGATTTATCAAATTGACTTATTTTCTTGCTTCTCCTCAGCTGTTGCCTGTTTCTCAGCTGCCTGCAGCTTTGAAGACCCAGAAGGTGAAACAGTAACTAGAAGCACTTCCACATGTCAGTGGCACAAGTGAAGGGACCTATTCATGCTGAAATAGCAGCAGAGGAAGCACATGGATCTTATGGAAATCCTGGGGAACATGAGGCATCTCCAGTATCATCAATACTCTTTACTCCCTTCCTTCCTGATGACGGGAACAGTCTCCCCAGGTCCTGCATTTCCCTGAGAGGATTCTCAGATCTGGAAAGAGACCTGTAAAATCAGCACAGACAGGCTTATCAGCAGGACTTCCTGATTCCCTGGGAACAGCACTTTGGAGAGCCACCCTTTCCTTGGCTTGCCTCCTCTCTTCTCTCATCTACCTACTGCTTTGTTTATGTAATCCCACCTCATTGCCAAATAACTGCAGAAGTGGTGACAATACATAGGGGCAAAAGAAGATGGCTGTGAAGCTCTTAGAAGTGTACAG
Organism: Chloroceryle aenea; assembly: GCA_013399075.1. NCBI lineage: Eukaryota > Metazoa > Chordata > Aves > Coraciiformes > Cerylidae > Chloroceryle > Chloroceryle aenea. The sequence continues at coordinate 223,769 of VWZY01008554.1, read as the reverse complement.
GAATTGCTCTTTGTCTCCAGGGAATCGCTGAGCACAGACCAGTTTCTTTGGGTTTCTGAAAAGTCATTGCCATTGGCATTGCTGCACCCCATGTTTAGCACACTGTACCAAGGCATTGGCTGGCCTTAAAGTAACACGTGTTTCTGTGCCTATACTANATTCACTCTTCTAAGACAGTCTTAAAGGCACAGAACATGATATCCAGCAAAAATAGCATACACAAATGGGGATACAAACATCACCCTAGGACACACATTATTTTCCAGATTCCTCCCAAGGCTAAGTACATGTCTTTCCATGATCTCAAAGCCCCACATCAGGCAAAAAGGTTCAGACTAAAACCACTTCTATGGGCAGCTTTGAAATATGTGTTCTGGGGACATATGATGCAGAGGACAAGACAAAATTCAGTCAAAAATGAATCTCATGAGCCATATAACATGAAGGTGTAAGAGCCTCAGTGTCTCCTGTTTCTATATAATAATCCAAAGCTTTTGTGCCAAATCACTTCCTAATGAAGACACAGACACTATTGTGTGAATATATCCTCACTAATTTTCATCATCCAGGTATATATTTCTTACATTTCCTTTTGTTCTTCTTAGTAAACCCTTGACTGCAGAAAAACAGCATAAAGAAACCTACTGTAATACTGCCAATTTGGTATGTACTTTGACATGAATTTTAAATATACTTGAAAAATTACTATTAAAATATTTCGTGTTCTCATTTCTATCTTCCACTGACTGCTGACACTAAGTAGAAATAAACCCTCCTCTCTTTTACATGTATTTTCATTATTTTAAAAGCTTTTTCTTGCTTTGTTAACAACCATATGAAAACTTCTAAGATTTAAGCATGGGTTTTGCGTATCTGTTTCTGTAACAAAGGTTGATAGGACCATAACAATAACTTCCCCTGGGGTTCCCCCCTTCATTTCCACAAAATAATCAACTCATTTCTTACTTTGATAGGTTTTATATCTATATCTGATCTGTGTTAGAAAACTCTCACATTTCTGCTGTTCCCTGAATGTCAGACCACTGTCTTGCCCTCCCAAGAACTTATCATAAGAAACAGGCAGAGTAGTGAGAGTGCCAATAATATTTTTCTAACGTTTCTGACTCAGTTGCATCATGGTCATAAACTAGCAAACCAAGCAAGCACTCTGGCAAAAATCTTGTCTTTGAAGGTGCATGATATCACATCAAAACCAGCTACAGAATATTTACTGGTGGCTCAGAAATACTTCTCACCTCTGTCTAAGCGTAGCACATTTGAAGCAAGAAAAGAGGAACTACATTACAGGCAGGAAACGTTTAATATTTAAATACTTCTTTTGGGCACAAATTGTACAGCCCTGAACTTCTTCTAATGCATAAAATAGAGTACACCTGCCATGTCTTGAATGAGCATGAAACCAGGACCTGCAAAAGTAAATACATCTGCAAATTGTTTCAGTTTCAAACTGGAAGTTATATTTGTAGTAGGTAGTCATGTAGTAGGGTAAGTTGTTCATGCATGTGTCTGCTTTTAGTAGGTGGATTTCTTTTTCTATCATCTGTTATAAAAGCAGCAATAGTATTAGGGCATAGGGACTTACACTGTGACTAGAGGTATCGATATTTTTTAATTTAAAATACTGCAGTGGTCCTAGTTCTATCTGTTATATGACAGATAGAAACTACTGTTGTCCTAAAGGTCACAGAATTGAGGACCAGTGGTGCTGCGCTCCAGTCCTACCTTACATTCACTGGAAAATCTTGCTAGAGACGAAGTCAATACTTTTACAGTCTCTGAATCAGTTTTTCCACTCTGAACAAGGTACACTTTGAGTGACCTAAGCTCAGGTACCAGAAATTTAACTAGCATAAAATGGGCCTTTGCTTAGACTTGTTTGCTGAACTGAGAAGCCATGTGTGGACATTGCTACCAGCATCGTTGTTGGATTAACCAGAACTCGTGCTACAGTGGGCTGCACTTTGTATGAATGTTCTGACATGTACTTGCCATAGAGATGATCTGTACATGCCTGAAGGTGATTTGTTAGGGTTTTCCTAATTTCCCACAACCTATTCAAAGTTGTAGTTTTGTCTGGGCTATCAGACATCTAAAGAAGCATCAACATTGTAGCTGATAACATGTGAAAGCAAAGAAAGGAGATGCAGAGATAGTAAAAAAGTAGAACAGATTTGGTTACTAATGCTAGAGAAAACCTGGAGATGTTGTTTAAGAGACTGCTTGGAAAGCAAATACAAACTAAAAATACTTTACTGCTGTCACGGTTTGGAATTAGGGCAGTCTGCTACACCTATAATAGACACTCTTAAACCCCCTCCCTCCCCAAAAGGGAAAAGAAAGGGAATAAAGGAAATTTAACAGTTAGAATAGGAAAATAGAACAGCTTTAATGAAAAGGAAAATAACAATAATAAAATGGAATGTATACAAATATACACAAAACCACTATCAAATCCAACCTGACTGATGGTAATTACATCATCATCACCACTGACGCTGTGGAGCAAGCAGAGGGGAAGATTGAACTCAGTGGCTGATGGGAACCATGTTCAGGAGATGGATTCTGTCACTGGATTCAGAAACACAGAGATCAGGATCAAAGGCAGAATGGACAGAGTCCTCCTTGGATGCTAGCCATTGAAGAAGAGAGGAGGAAGCTGAAAGAAGTTTGACCCTCGTGATCCCTCAGCTTTATACCAAATATGATGTATATGGGATGGAATACATCATCATATCAGTTTAGGGTCACCTGTCCTGTCCGCTCCTCCCTGCAGATGCAGACTTTTACTTTATGCCCTCCACAATATGATACAGAAGATCCATCAGTGGCCTTGGTCTGCACACCAATCTTTGGTACTAACTGTAAACAGGGGGTGTTATCACCGCTGGCAACAGACACTACCTGTGAAAACATGCTGCTAGCTTCAGAAAGCACAGATAGCTAAAACAGATTGAGTTTAAAAGTAAAATCACTGAACAGCATTAGTTCTGTTCCCACTCAAACCAGGAAAACTATCAACCAGCACTGGTCTTGTTTTCCTGGTTTTCAACCATTTGTTGGAAACAAGGCCTTAGACTAGGTTATCTAGGGCCCTGATAAACCAGATCTTGAACATTTTCACCCCTTCTCATGGCAACCTATTTCAATGTTTGTTTTTTCTCTTGGTAAAGAATATTTTCTTAGTACCAGATGGAATTTCCCCTGAAACCACTTGATCCCATTTCCCCCTGTCCTGTTACCATGCATCTGTGTGGTGAGAGCACTTCCATCTTCTCTATATCTACCTTATAGATTTTGTTAAGACTTTGACTATGTTCTCCCTAAGCCCTCTCTTTCCTGGTATGAGCAATCCCAATTTGTATAATTTTTCTCCATATAACTATTTCTCCAGCTCTTTAATCATCTTAGTGTTGTTTTGCTGGATCATCTACATTTTTTTAATCTCTCTTCAACTGGAGGGACCAAAAGTAGGCACATTATTCCAGGTGCGGCATAGGAAATGAGTAAAGTGAAATAATCACATTGTTTGATGTGGAAGATGTTGGTGTTGAATGTGCAAGACTTTCATTTTTTCTGTGCCATTCTCCTGGTTTCTCTGTACTTCTGTTCTGTTATATTTTCTCTTCATCATAAGGCTAATTCAGTCTGGCAACATTCATTACAAAATACAAATCCTTCCCAGAGAACACAATGATATTCAGAGTGAGATAGCATAGAAGGTTTTCAGTATATTCTCTTGGCAAAATGGAAGGGACCTTTATAGCTTTTTAAATAATACAGTGGAGAAACCATTGCTGCTCCTCCCAATTAGTAGGGTCTTGACAGAAGGAACTCATGTGTCATCAGCTACAGAAATTAAATATAACCATTTAAACTCCCTGTGTCTCCCTCAAAAATCAGAGGGAAGAAATAGGCTCCTACAGACTGGAAAAAAAAATAATAAAAAAATAGAAATGTTGATAAGTTGTTAATCTCTCTACAGCAGATATGACACAGGAGTGAGCAATATTTATGATGGAAAGGGCATCAAAATTTTTGTAGGGTTTCTTGATACCAGAATTCCCAGGGGCAGGGTTGGTCCATTCCTATTGCTGAAAGCTCTGAAATGGCTGCTTTGGCAGACTTGTGGTCCTCTGGCTCCATGACTGTCTTGCACTTTGGCAGCAAGGTAAATTAAATAGGGAAAATAGTCACCAGAAACTTGGGCACCTGTGTCAAGGCAGCAAGCCAGAGTGACTTGTGTGATCATGCAGCTTTGAAAGAGAACAAATACATCAGGAAATGGGAAGGCTGGGGTCTGAGAAATGTATACGGAGTAGGTTTTTTTCTTAATTATTATTATTATAGCTCAAGAAGTAAAGGATCACTGGTCTCTTATTTTGTCAAATATGTCAATTACTCTTTTGTGGCAGAAATGCTTATAGTTCAGACATTGCTTGGTATTTGCTGTCCTTTTCCTCTATTGTATGTCACAAGTATGTTTTTATTCTTTGAAGGATAATGAGAGCTCTTTCCTGGGAGAAGAGGAGTCATGAACAGTAGATCCACTGAAACAGTACATGACGTCACTTGGCAGCAAGCACAGCTGGTGAGATAATAAAACCATAATTTCTTTTGGATTCTTTTCATTGTGGTCATGTGTTGAATGTCATACTATACCATCTCCAATTCTTTGCAGGAGAAATAGAAGGTTAGAATATTTTTGGAATATGCCTCTGTGAGAACATGCTCACTCTATACCTCTAAAACTCCTTAACTGAATATTCAAAGCCTGTAATGTATGTCAAAGTGCATCTTGACTCTTTGGCAAGAATTGATGATTACAGGGGGCAAAATAAAGGTACTGATCCATTAGGTAAACACTGCAGTATAGAGTATGTGGTATTTTAATACTTAGATTTCACTGGGAAGGTTATTAGGTCTTTGAAACTTTATGTTCAGAATAGTGGCAGAGCGTTGGTTCAGTTTCTGTGACATTGTTAACATTGATTAGACAAAGGCCTCAATTTTTAAATAAACTGAAGAGGCTTTCAGATTCTCCAAGAAGTAGATTGAATAGAAATGGCTTTAAAGAGCAAGCTGCAACAGCACAGGGTTTTGCATCAATGTGTTTCTATGGTCACAATCATGTAGTGAGGAGTGATTTTCTAACTGCATCTCAATGTTCTTTGCATCTCAATGTTCTTTGTCGACATCTCCCCTCTGGTGTCATATGGCTTTCTTAAACATTATTGTGTTGCATTCTGAATTTCTTTACATCACACAAGACAGACTGCAAATAGGAAAAAAACCAAACATGAATGCATCTTGCCCAAGAGTTAACAGGACTTTTCTAGTATATGCCTACCAACCTTGGAGAACGCAGTGGCTGTCTCTGACAAAGGCTTGGGCTGCCTGGAGCTGCTGAAGTAACCATGTGTAGACTGGTACCTTCAAGTGACTTGACAGTAACAGTGAGATCCAGTGCACCTCTATGTGTTGTCATATTAGTCATGTGGTCTTTCCCAGTGCTGTCCTCTACAGCTGGGGGAAGTTAACACCTAAGGCTTGGAAAATTATTAGTGCCTCGATGTCCCAGAACATAACCCCCTGGGACAAACGTAAGTGAAAGTTTCCTTCTAAATGCTGAAAACAAATATGGTTTTAAGGTCAATTACAAATATCGTATATGTATAATATATATATATATATTTCATCCCCTCAAGAAACAAGAACAAGTTTCACCACTGCAGTTTTTGATCACTTCACTGGAGGTCACCATCAAAGTCAGCCATGTTTGGCCATGCTGTGCAATGAAATTCAGTGCAAAGACATCAGAGGTAGCTCCAGCCTGACACCTCAACACAGCCCAATGGAAGCCAGTTGAAAACAGCACAGCTCTGTTCACATACACTTGCTCTGCTACAGATCTGAAGCTAGATGTGGTGTGTTTCTCCTCTGCCCAATTTTTTGATGAAAACTAGGAATTTTACATGACTTCTGAGGAAAACAAACCTCCAGTGATTTCAAATGAACGAGGCATGACCAGTTCAGAGGTTTTCAACAGTGTAAGATTTTTGCTGCCCAATGACGCTGGGTCAGGTCCCACTGAGGAAATAGGCTGCCAAGAAAGTGAAGCTGAGGGAAAACCATGGAAAATCAGTCTCGCTGATTCTTCTGGAAAAACAGGAGCAGTGATGACTGCCTCTGGTAATATCTATGCCCCTAGTGATATCTGCTGCCATGTATTCCCATGCCACAGTAGCACTCCTGGCTTTCCAATGTTCTGGCATCTTCAGAACATGGCCTAGTCACAAGTTCTATGGCCAGTTTGTTGGCCGCAGAAAATGCCTATGCCTGGAGGCAAGGCAGTGGCAACCAGCCTGACAGTTGGTTAAGTTCTTCATTATGATGTACAGAATAATTTAAAACTATGCTAGAGGAATCTTTCAGGCCATTTGCATTCTCTGTGTATGTGACAGATTAGCAAAATTTCATAGGCAAATTTTTTCTTCTTGAAAAATGTGTTTTCAAGTTGAAAGAAACAACCCGTAAAAAGATGTGATGATCTTCAAACCACTTTAAGCAGAGAAAACAAGGGAAATTGTCCAATAATTCTACCTATTGAGTTTGGGTATTTTCAGAATGAAACACTGAACATTTGTTTCAAACTGTGATTAATTTGGAAATTTCTTTAGATATAATGAAATTTAAAATAAGTAGGACTGACAACCCTGTATACAGAATTTTTTGTTTGATGGGATTTGTAGGGATTTTGACCCTGGGTTGTGAACTGGAGAACCAGCTCTCTGTCCACATCTAGCAGGCACAGCTTCCATTCTCCCCAGATCAGAAGTTTCTAAAAATTCATTGTGCTCACAGTACCTATGAAAGCTCAGTTCAGGAACTGCATAACACCTGCTCAATCATAGTTGTGGAAAGCAGCTGAAAACACATTTTCAAGAAATACTTGCCATGAGGATTCAATGTAGATGCAGTCTGGACACTTAATAGTCTGTAAGAGACTGGCAGCACAGAGAGCAGGAATACACTTGTGTTAGCGGGAAGGGCAGTGAGATGAGGTTACTGCTTTCTCATGTCTCCTAACCTGTGAAAATAAATGCTTTTTAGATTTTAATGCAGCTTTCTTTAAGCTTCCTTTAAGGTATTTCACTGAAGTAGTTAAACTTTCAAGAGTGCCTAAACTTGAAGCAACTCCTCAATTCATTCATTAGATTGAAAAGTAAGGTTTTACCTAGAGACATGGACTAGCTTTTGGGAATGTTGAAACAGTTTGGGTGTGTTAAATTTCAGAGTCAGACTTCAGGATCCGCATGGAAGGTCTGAAATGTTTCCACTGAATACAATGGGCAAGAGGACAGTCTGCAGACCTATTACATTCCATTAATGTTCTCAAAAGTACCTTGGTATACAAAGAGTGCTTAAAAATAGAGCAAGTGTACTATTTTTGTCTCATGTAAATTTTTTTTTTTTTTTCAAAAAATGTTTATCATTTTCTATAAATCTTTCATGCTTTTTTTGAAAACTGATATAAGGCATTTGTGGTATTTCAAATAAACATATAATAAGGTGTGCAACGTAAGCTAGCTATTTCATGGGAGCAGAGGGGAAGGGAAAAAATAGGGATTTTTTTCCTAAAGTGATAAAGCACACTGAACCCAAAGTCTTTTGTGAACACTCCAGGTGGATGAATTTCTTTTTGCTGTGCTGCATACAAACTCTATGAGCTATTGATGATTGCTAACTTTGTTACAGCACACTTTAAATCACTAACATGCTATAATTCTCTAATAAACTAGGAAAATAGCATATGTTCTCCCTCACCTGCTAAACAGATGGCATGGAGTGTAAAATCATTTATTTGACTTTCTTTTTTTATTGCTTTGGGCATCTTAAATTTAAATAATCATATTCAAAGCACTAGCTCCAATCTAAAACAGGCATGCTTTGGAGAAAGGAAGGATCCTTTTTCAAAGGAAAAAAAAGGCTGGGGTAAACAGTAAGCAATTAGCCACAACATGCTACCAGGGATTGTTTAATTGAGGCTGCCATACTAAATTAACCAGATACATGCCCTTGGAAGGACTACTAAATCAGAATTACTTACAGATGTTTTCAATTATTCTGTATGAAACAATGTGCTGCTGCTTTGATTTTTTTATTTGTTTTTCCACTTCAAGGGAAATTAAAATTCAAAACAAAGTAACCCAGTCCTTCTGTCTCCCTAAATGGTAGAACTTGGATGATTGCATATTAGCTGCCAAAAGCTCTGTGGGCTTCTCTCCGCAGATGGATTCACAAGATACGACTAGCTTACAATTCTCAACTGACCTTAATGCCCATCCTATCAAGTTGATCTGCCCTAGTTTCAGGCTTTAAAGAGCAATTATGACTGCTTAGCTTTACATGTTCATAGATCATTTGCTGTGGGAAGCAGCTACAAAATTGTAAAGCAGTTGATAAAGTAGTAGGGAAAATATCATTGCTGTCACATCCAGATTGAGTACTTGAAGTGCACGGATCTTTTCCAGCACCAAGCTAAAGTCTTTTTGACACCTAGTTAGAACTGCTCTTTGAATAGTCTTGCAGTCTTGTCTCAGTGTTTCCTCACTTTGGCTTTTTGGGTTTTGCTTTTTGACATGTAGATTTCACTTTCAGTTATCATCTTATTAGTTCCCAAATATTATATGAAGTAAATTTGCAGGCCAGCAACAAATTCTCTGTCCCCCAAGGACAGTTTGCAATTAGGCAGTATATGTCTGCACAAAAGCAGACATACTAAACAAATAAAAGGATATTACTTGAGTAATCCAGTCATTAATGAGATGAGCTCAAATTTCATAATTTCTTTGGAAATAAACTTTAGTCTTTAAACTCATTGACATCGCTTTAGCTGCTACCTAGAAGGGGTGCTGTGGCCTTATGTGAAGTACAAAAATCCCCGAGCTTACATCCCAGACTCCAGGCAGCCCAGTACATATATTTTTGGGGTCATCCTCTGGGGCACCGAAGTATCACCATACTCCACCATAATATGTGTAACTATAAGGCTGGGCACCCAAAATCTAAACATTACAACACTGAAATTTTCTTTTTAGTATACATCATTCCCAGCATAGTCCCTGAAGACAGAATTAGAGGCTTACTGGATGAAAGCACTGTGTGTTACAAAGAATCTGAGGTATGTGGGACCATCACATGAGAAAAGCCATCTGGGATGTGACTCTGTAACTCTGTGATATGAGCACTATGCAAGTGTCTACTCTTAGTCCATTCTCAGTCTAGTTCTGTACATTGTCTAATGGCTAGTAAATACAAATAGGCAGGCTAAGCAAAGTCTAAAGTTGAAAATAAGTGAAATCTTAGACTATGGTTGCTCAAATCAAGAAGAAATCATAAACTTGGTACCATAAACAAGATACAGACTACACAAATACAGGCACTTACAGGAGGGCCAAATCAGGATTTTATTTGCTATTGGCTTCTTTTCTACTCAGTAGTGAAAAACTGGTACCTCCAGGGTAGAGAAGTAATTCACTCAGAGCAGAGATCTGTATAAACACAGGACAGGTATGAAGCAGGTTTGGGATGGGGTACAAGCTTGACCCTATAGAGTCTATAGTTAGAGTGCTGTGTAGGCTGACCAAATATGACCCAGAGTATCAGATTGTCATAAACTGCTACATTTATTATTTAAAAATATAAATGACGTCAGGTAGCTATAAAGTATCTGTAAGAATGTAGTACATGAGAAAAAACAATGCATTTAATATCTTGCTTCCTATGACTCAAAAAATACATAGGCCAAATCTCTAGAATGAAAATATATCTAGCATCTGTTTTTAATTCAGACTTGCTCCAGAATCATGCATCTCATACAGGTAAAGGATGGGAAACAGTGATGGTCAGTGACTTATATTATTAAGAATAATAATTGTTATATGGAATCTCCTACAACTAGAATGTAAGTATGAAAAGATCAGATGATTTCCATATAGGTACTGTGTCCCATTATTTAGGAATATCTCAACACTCTAACTATGTATTGTCAGACTAGGTTTTCAGACAACTTATCACACAATTTCCTAACTTCTGTGTGTTTAAGTTTATCCCTCATGTTATTTTAATGTAGCTTTGTGGATTTTAATTTCCTTTGTGGATTTTATAGAAGTTAAAGTATTAGCCAAATGCATTAAAAATATTAGTATTTTCAGACTGTGTTTTTTTTCCTGCAGTCTGGAAGCAACTTCCACAAAACAGGAAGCCATTAACTGGCATGAACATATATAACTGTGGAGATATTGCATGGAATATTTAAAAGGTATTTAATGATGGAAATATGGGGTTTGGAAGCTGGTTTTGGTTATGGAAATACTGACAGCAGCAGTATTCTTTTCATTAACATCATAAGGCTTTATAAAAACTACAATTTGAGGCCAGCGGTAAAGATTTTCAGAGTTGGCATTTATAGAGAAGCCCACAAAAAAAAAAAGGGAAGAAGGTTCCTTCTAAGTTATAAATGTGGGCAAGTGTAATTGCTTTTCCAGTTCTGAAGACTCATAGCTAAGGCATGGCCTGTCCCCAGCTACCCTGACCTTCACTTTTAGGAAGATAGCTGAATTGATGTCAGTGAAAGAAACAGTGGGGATGAAACATAAGCAGCCATGGACGATACCTGCGAGATTTATGGATTGAAGGTGGCTAGAATTTAACCTGATGGTGAGCTAGTCACTTCAGTGTAGCAGAGTTGAAGACTTACTAATCTGCCATACTCAAAATATTGGCATCTTCATCCACTACACTAATTTAACCTTCCAAGTGTCTGGAAGGTTAGTCCCTTATTTAGCACTTACCAAAGAGCTGTTACAGAAGCTTTAAGATTGCTATTCACAACCATTATCATATTGTGGAAGATTACAGTTGGAGCAATAACTATGGCCTACAAGATTGATTGTGATCTATTCACTCACAGAGGACCCCTGAGTAAAGCCAGAAAGAAATAGAAATGTAAAGCCAAACCCAATTTCAATGAGGAGGAGAATGGCAAGCTTACAGCAAAAGCAAATTTTTTTTAAAAAGTCTGTCTGAATTCAAAGAAAATCCAGAGGGAAATGCGAAACCTAAAGTCAAGCTGAAGAAAAGATCATGTAGATCAGTGAAAATAAATAAAAGCCATTTATAGACAATTATATCACAGGGCAGCATAGTCCTCTCGGAAGATTCTGAGGTTGAGATAGCTTGCCCTTTCTTTTGTTAAATTGCCATCAAGACAAGACACTACCACGCTCCAGAATATTAAGCATTTCTAAAGTTAAGAGAGCAAACAGACCAGAAATAAGACACAAGTAAGTCTCATGACCATTGGAAAATTAATGCTTGTGATCCGAGCCTGTGAGCATCCAGTTGTTTCTCTTTCGAATGATGTTTGTGCTACTTGTTTGCATCAGATTTCTGGAGCATTTAATGACATGTTTCAGGGGTCTTCTGGTAGTTTGGCAGGGCTGGAAGAGAAATTCCAGTCTTACTCATACTTGGTGCCTATCTTGGCAAGGTGAAGACAGATTTCCTCTGAGCATTCTAGGCTTGCCACAGATGGAGGTAGGACTTAGGCAGAGTGCTGAGGCATTCAGTTCTTATACTAATGTAAGACTATCATGTTCAGGATCTAACATGTAAACTTACCTGGAGTCAGAAGGTAATTTTTTTCTGGGTCAGACAGGAACCTTGTTCTTCTTTGTAGAACACCTGCCTCATAATTAATCTAATAGAATTATTTAAAATATTTGCAGTCATCACAAAAAAAAATGTAGGACACTGGACTCTTCTTACTGATAGCAAATAGATAACAGTGGACTGTGAGGAAGCACCTTTCCTGGTCATGTATACATATTTCTAATTGCCTGAAGTGGAAGCACTTATCTTTTCCTTTCTTTACACCTTCTCTTTACCTATCTCTTAACAGTGGCTTTAAGTTCCCAGTGGTGTGCAAAAGGGATTTTAAATAATGTGGGACAAACGTGGGGGAAATCCATCCTTGTAACACTTCCCTTCCAAAATTTTACTGCATTCTAAGGCTGACAAAATCTATTGTAGGTATTGTCAATTGACTTATTCAGTAGTTCCAGAAAAAAAAAAAAAAAAAGCACAAATTCTCTCTTCTTATGAACAAGCTCCAGGTTTGCATACACAAGCTGTGTGTGATCCATCCCATAAAAATCCAATAAAGATACAAAATAACATTTCTGTAGTGACTGCTCCCAAGAAGGAAGGACAAGTTGTGAATAAGTAGCTGCTGCTTCCACTAACACCCATTTTTGGCACAGCAGAAACACCCATCAGGCATCCTCCTCAGTAGGGTATAAAAGAAAAGACTTTTCAAAACCAGTGTTCCTGTCCTGACAAATATTCACCAAAGTTGCTGGAAATATATGTGCCTCCTCCCATTTCAGTGATGGTCCACAGAAAGAAAGGCAACCTTCTCCAAAGCTCAACTGCTGTGTACTTACTTTTCTACAGCACAGGGCAGAATTAATTTCCCATAGTCACCCAGTGCATGGCTTTACAGTGTATGAGACAGAAGGGTAACTGAAAATAGGAAGGAGACTGGAAAAGGAAATCCATTAGGTCCCTTCCAGTCCTGTGCTCCCCAAAGAAAAAAATTACAATATCTAGAGAGAACTGCCTGCATTATTTTATGTACATTTGCTTAGCACATTTCTCCTGAAGGAAGGCAAAGCCTTAGATTTGTCCTCCTTTCAGTAAAAGCAAGATTGTCTCCACTGCAAGTATATATATATAGGATAAGACAGGCTATGGAGACAAACACAGGGTCCCAGTTAAATCCCCAGGAAGTATGCAACACACTTTGGATTTGATTGACATTGTTCACCAAAGATTGCATCATCATCATCAAAGAACACAGTTATTAAATTATGAAGTCTTCCAGCTTCTTGCAAGTTCTACAATTGCTTAGTAAACCCAAGAAATTTAGGGCAATTTTTCATGTTTATATTAAGTCAACTGAAGTGTCACATGCTGTTAGCTCACTTTAGGTCTGGTCTTATATAATGCTACTGTAAAGCATACCCTGGTAGGACACATCAGAAATAAAAACTAAAAGCACATGACTCTGTTCGTAACTCAAAGAAAATTTGCCTGTAAGCCAGTAACAGTGGGCATTTTCTGTCATACCTATGCTGCCAAATCCACTTGTCTGGCAGAGGCTTAGCATTTCTGGTTTTGTATGGTTATATATGAACTATGAAGAAGTATGAATGACTCCATAAAGACAGGGATCAGTAGTTCTTGTTATTAATTTATTTTCATTACTGTCTGAAATGTGACTATTTTTTTTATAGCGTAGCTGGATTTTCTGGTTAGAGAAAGGTACAAAGACATTGTTCCTGAAGAGCGTGTTAAATACTGCCAATATTCATGCTTTTATGATTTCTCCACTATCAAAATTTTAAAGCATGAGACTTCACACTGAATGGCCTGTCTAAACCTCCAACACTGACTCTAAACCTTCTTAATGTTCACTGTCATTTCAACTTAATTTGCCCTGTTACAGCAGGGAAGAGTGTAGAGGCATCGTTACTACACATGTGTACTACTTCATGTCAGACACAGACCCCTGAGGTGATCTGGTGAAGCCAGTGAGTGCACATGATACAGCATGGTACAGAGGAAGCTGATGCAGCTACTTTCATATAATGAGACAGACCATAGATCCAAGCTACCTCGGCTGGACAGGCAAACTCTGCTGTCTTCCACGTTCTGCTTCTGTAGTTCCAGTATCTACTGCTAGATACTACCACAGGGGTATTTACATTACTCTATGTGTAATATAATAGTAGTGGCAACAAATCAACATCTATAAAAAAAAAAGCAACTTCAAATTAGTTCAAAAACATGAAAACAAAACCCCTGGCCCTATCTGCCCATTGAACATGCAAAAGTAGATTATAAAACAGGAAGACAAGCAAATGATCATCCATCAGTATATATTGAGAATATGACAAAAACCTTCACATATTCCAGTCTGACTTCCCCAGAGAAGCCAACTAAATTGTTCCATATACCCATATTTCACTAGTCACTAACACACTGATGAAGTACATATTTCAGTGTCTTCTGCAATGATCATCTTCCTTATCCTGACCTCCTCTGCCACGCCTTTGTGAGTGGTTCAAACTTCCCTCTGTGCTTATAGAACAACTGATTGCGCAGTTAGGGTAGGCTCTTTTTAGGTATGTCATCTTTTTGTCTTGTTTCTGTTGTTCCAGAGAAAGCATCACAGAAGTGGGTGAGCTGTTCCATGCAGTGGGATGAGAGCTCTCTTCAAAAAGAGGAACTTGGTTATGAGACAGATTTGAGGTGATGTGGGGAGATTAGTCACACTGCTGTCTGGAACATTTCTGTTAAATGAGATTTTGCAAATCTTGCTGTAGAGGTGATGGAGAATTTCTTGGTCTCTCGCAGGGGATGACATGGCAGAAGAATGATGATGTTTGAGATAGTCTTCAGGTAAACACCAAGAATGGGCCTTTTCCTCTCACCAGCATATTGTCCATCTTTTCCCCATTCTATTAATTCCTTAACAAGTGCATCTTTATCCCCTCTTCCAAACAATATTGAGTGTGGTGATCTATTATCCCAATTCTACGTATGTATTTCTCTTTCCAGTCCCTCCAGATTTTTCCTTCCAGACAGGATGTGCCCTGAGTGGGCTGTCAGACTGCTCATAACCCACAGGGCTGGAGTATTAGGTAGGGCTAAGTACGTGGGGTACCAGGACAAAGCCTGAACATCAAAGGGAGAAAAAAGAGCTACCGCCAAGACATCAAGGCTCCTTATCTCAAGGAAAGACCTCAGTGACAGACAAGGAGGGTTGCTAAACTTGTGGGTTTGGTCATTTCAGAAAAAGCAATGCTTTTAATATCTGGTTCCACAGAGACAGATTGAAAAGCAGAGCCTTAGTTTCCATTTCTTCCATGCCAGAGTAGGTCCTCACCAGTCCTTTGTCATCCATCTCCCCCTGTTTCCTTGAACATGGAGTTGCATTATTCAGGTTAGTACAGTATTATCTGCTTTCACACACCTTGTGTGGTTGAGCTAGTTAAGCAACAGGAAGTACCCAAGTATGTAATTCAAGACTACCCAGGGAATATCCTGCAGCATCACACAGACGCACCATTACTGAGTTTCCATCAAGCTGGCATGCTCTTGCCCATCCTTAAGCAGATGTTTATATTGTATACAGTGCTACCACATCTGAGCAGTATGGCTCTTCTGGAAAGAGAGGACATAACCGGATGTTTCTTATTTTAAGTCAGCCATTCTTGTATCTCCCAATAATGCCCTTCTAATCATTTCTCTGGCCTAAAGAAGCTCACAAATGCTGTAAGAAAGTCACTTCTATTTGCTTCAGGCACATTTACCTGCTGCTGCACCCTGATTTTAATTTGATTTTGGTGATCGCTCTCTCACTCTGCCACCATTGTTCACACATGCCATCCTTTTCTTGCTTTTGCTGATGACAAGCTTACCAGAAAAGGTCATCACAAGAAGACAAATGGATATCAGTCATTGGCATTCCAGTCCCCACATTTCCCTCTTCTCTTCTCTTCTCTTCTCTTCTCTTCTCTTCTCTTCTCTTCTCTTCTCTTCTCTTCTCTTCTCTTTTCTCTTTTCTCTTTTCTCTTTTCTCTTTTCTCTTTTCTCTTTTTATTTTCTTTCTTTTCTTTTCTTTTCTTTTCTTTTCTTTTCTTTTTTTTTCTTTTCTTATCCTTTCCTTTCATTTCCTTTCATTTCCTTTCCTTCTTTCCTTTTTTCTTTTATTTCTGTTTGTTTGTCTGTTTGTTTTTGTTTGGTTTTTTTGGTTGGTTGGTTGGTTGTTTTGTTGCTGTTGTGTTTTGTTTGTTTGTTTGTTTGTTTGTTTCAGACAGTACTTACGTTATAAGCATGAGGAATTAATGCTTTAAAGAGCAGGAATAGATTGATGACATTCTGTATCTTTTATGTTTTTATCATCTTATATTCTCTGTAGGGATTGCTTTTTTGCTCCTTTGTCAGTTTTGATATCTAAGATCTTAACATGATTTGGACAACACCTGTTGGTTTAGGTATCATCCAATTACAAAAGCACTAGTAAGAATACAGTAGAGCTTATGTTAAGTTTCTGTAATTTCCTTATAGATCTGTTTTTTCTAGATCACCACCCTGTGTATTGCCCACACTGTAACTTGGTAATTTTTTGTTGTGGTGACTTGTGTTTGGTTTTGGCTAATCCAAAGCCATTTTTCATTCAGGACTTAACAGAGGTTCAGTTGCTCACCACAAACAACACCCTAGTTTGCCAAGGTACTTACTTGACTGTAGTAATTAGTTCACTATAACTCAGCTGTTCATTACAGCCAAGTGAGATGATTCAATTTTCTTGCTGATACACTGAACTCTTGTTATAGCAGGAAACAAACATTTTCTTGGTATACTAACCTTATTTTTTATGAGAAAATACTCTTGACAGTGGCTGCAGCCATTTTTAAAGACTATTTTTCTAAAGGAGGAAGGCTGTGTTTTGTTGTTTTATTTTATGGTATAGGCTATGAGTATTATTAACATTTTACAACCTCTAGAAGAGAATCCATACTAATATCACAGGATCTCATTTTATTTCCCATGACAGCCAGCAGGACATTTTGATCTCTTACTAGGTAGAGAAAGCATATTTCTTCCAAGGTGAATTTACCAGTCCACAAAATAAAGAGTAATACCCACTTTATTAAGTCAGTCTTAATTACCTTGCACATATAACAGGCCTTTTCCCTCTAAGGGGGTGTAGGTAAATCCTTACCACTGATAATTGTTGTGTGAATGACAACAGTTGTCTTCGTGAATCAAACAACAACTGCAATAACAATATTTCTCTTGACAAGCTAAAAATTTGAAGGTGTGTTTAGTTTTGTATGTTTTATACAGCAGTGGTTTCCACTCTGATATTTTACATGCCAAGTCTTGTCTCTCAGATGAGTAGTCAATGCCCCTAAAATATAAAGCTAATAGTAAAGATGCTGATGGATCTTGATTTGTCCTACTATTCTTATACTATTTCTTATGTATTTGCCATAGGAAAAAAATATTATTCTGTAGCCTTAAAAAGATTATGCTTCAGAGATCTTTTTTATGTAAACACATGCATCATTGTATAATCTACACCTTGAGTATTTCCATATCTGTTTGTAGGGTCTGGGCTGTAAAGTCTGATCATGATGTTTGAAATTATTCAGTTTATGATTGTCCCTCTCCAGAGCCCTTGAATCCATCTGAGAAGAGTACAATCAGACCCACCTTCAAGTGGTTGGGCTGCAGAGGAGAAACTCTGAGCCTCAACAGTTGCCAATGTACATCTAACACAAGTGTAGCACATGTGAAACTTAACATGCCTCCAAAACTGAGCATTTTCTATTTTAATAGACAGTTTTCAAGTATTTCACCAAACATGACTCACTGAAGGAAGTGGCAAGAGGAGGGTGGCTGTGAGATAACGACAGGAAGAGAGAAAAGGAAATCTGGACAATCTGAACACAGGACAGAAGAACAGTGAAGTCTGAGAATGAATGAGGAGGAAGTTAAAAAAAGGGAGCTAGAAGTAACAAGATGGAGTTATATGTGTCGCAGAGAAAGAGCAGAAAGGGGCAGCAAGACTGGGATGTATAATGGAAACCAAAGGACATGAGTGGCTTTGCCAACAGACTCATCCTCTGCTCCAAAGCCTAAAAGGTCAAAAGGGCTAAAGGGGTTGTCAACAGGAAAAGCACTTTTAAGTAGAGGCCTCAACCTACACAAAGCGATTTTGCTGAGAAAACTACCTATGTCATAGCCTAACTGCCTGGTAGCATTTATTTTATTAGCTCCAGAGGGTCCACAGACATCTGCCACTGGAACTCAGCTGTCTACCTTGCTTTTGTAGAAGCCAGTATAATATTAGATGGCAGAATTTCTCCTTGTCATTTTCTCTAAAACTATGAAATAATAATTAAAAAAAAAAGCTATATTCCAAGAACATGAAGAAATCAGAACAACTTACTCAGAGACTTAAGAAAACCCAGATAATTTTCTTGAGTAACCACACACATTATGAGCCAGGAATTAGATGAATATGCATTAGCATTATTTGAAAAAGATGTCTCCTCTGTCCTTACCTAGTATTGCCTTAGTACCAATACTATTTCAACAACAGGTCTTCAATATTTTGGTTTTCCTATAATTTTTTTCTGCAAGCCTTATTTAATACTTACTACTCACCATCTCTGAAGACAGAATTAACTGCCTCACATTTTTTTTGTGAGTGTCATCACTGTAGAAGCAAGGTATTACCTTTGCCTAACTTTGCCTAACACTGATATTTGGAGGGATGTGGAGAGAGGGTTCTTTTTCCCCTATTTACTTCAGAATTATGGCTCAAAATAAGGTTAAAATAAAGTGCACAGAAAATGAGGAATGTGAGTTTGGAGGCGTCTTGTCAAAGTTTGGTTTATCGTCATGTGCAAAGTCGCTGGTAGAAGCACAAGTTTCATTCTGCAAGGAAAAGTTCAAATATCTCAACCATATCCATGATGTAGGTTCCTCAATAATGAGATTTTCCTTGCTGTTTCTGCGCTTCATTCACTGCACATCTAAATTTCTCCACAACTGAGGTAGGGATTTGGGAGAGTAGATTTCTCACTTTCACTCCTGATCTGTTCCTAGAGAAGAGTCTATTAGTATATGCTGTTTGGGGCAGGGTTTCTGAAAAAAATAAACCCAAAAGATTGTGTAAATATCATATTGATCCATATGCAACTTTAATTCTGTTGTGTCTGCTCTTACAAATATTCACTTTGCCATCCAACTGATCCTTTGCTTTCCATAGAACCAGATGCAGAAAAATGCAAAACTGTCAGTGTTTATATAAAGTATGTACACGCCTATTTCTTTTTTTAATGAAGCATCATTTCAATGAATCTTCAAGATTCTAAAATGTAATATTTGACTAATATATACCTTAGAAACGTCACTACACTACACAAGCCCTCCACCATGCCTGAAACCTGTGATTTCTTTCTCTTCCCTTTATACTTATATTCTTTTCTGTTCTCATTTAAAATACCAAAACTTCTACAGCACATCCTCTTACGCCAGACCATCCTATCTCTCATATTGGGTAGCCCACCTCATTTTATCTGTTCCATGTAGTTTATAAGTTCATGAAACTTCAGTGGAAGAGTTTTCTCCTGACAACACACAGTTCATGGCAGAGTGATGAGCATATATTTCTCAAGCCACATAAACAATCCATGCTTATTTACATCAAACACTAGGAGATAATGGCATCTGAAGGGATGCTCAGCAGGTTTACAATGGGACTTATGGATGCTTTATCTCATCATGTCCCAGTAGACTGACACATTATCATCTACTACTGTAACCACTTCTGTGTAAAATTGACTCTAGCCTCTGCAAACACAGTGCCTGTGGAACTTAGGTAAGGTGTCTTCACCATTTTTCCAGTTTGCTCTTGCCTTCTCAGTCTGTATTCTGCTCAAGCCCATCTCTGTCCCTGTCACAGTTACCGAATCTGAGAACAGTCAAAATCCTCATTGTCAAGCTCCAGGAAAAATAGGCTGCAGGAGAAAGCCAACATGCGACTGTTGTAGCAATATCAGACTTCTCCAAAGTAGCAAATAAGTCCATTCTAACAACAGTATGCAAGTCTTTGCCTTATTCAGAGTTTTCTTTTGTGTGATTATACGTCAAAATTGGCAAAGACAATCTTTACGTGGGTGTATTGTGGGGGTTTTGAATTAAATCATTTGAATTCCTCTTTTTTCACATTATTTTTATTTTCCAGTAGAGTAGGTGGGAAGACAGTCAAGCTGGATGGAGAAGGTGCTACTGAGTCATAAGGATGAGAAATAGCCAGTCTTAAGAAGCCATTCTGGATTTATGGTTGCTGATTCATAACTTCCTACATATGTGTGAGGAAAAAAGTGTGGATTCTGCCCTGAACTGTAATCTGCAGGAAACCCGCCCTCCCTTCACAAAGTGAGACAGTAGCTTCAAAACTGTAGGAGGACTTCATTTCAACTTCCAGAAGAGGTTTCCATGAAAAATGTTTAGAAAAGTGTCCTGAAAACTATCCTGCCATCAAATGCACCTTTATCTGCTTTCCTAGAGAAATATAAACCTAGTTAAAGCTTTAATTTTCCAGTTAAATCTTCAGATAAAACAAATGTGCTAATCAAACAAATACTAGAAGATCGTTGAATAGGAAAGGCACTAAGGATTTTGTAGAGAACTGCTTCATGACACTGCTACTAGATTTGTTCTTTCCTTTATGTCCCAAGTAATTCAGTAAGACAATATAAGAAGAACATGAACAAAACCAAGAACAAGAAGACAATTAAATAAGTGCAACAAGTGTTTTGTTTCTTTGTTTGTTTGTTTTTCAAAGGGACATAAATCTCTATTTATAACCTGTTTATTGATTAACTGCATCTTCATATGACTGCATGGTGCCTAAAGAGGTAAGATTTGATAGAGAGAAAAAAAAAAAAAAAGTATTTTGGAGAAAATTGAAGACTCCCTGTCTCATTGCTCAAAACTTAAAGTGTATTGCAGATCATATGAAACATGAGCAGCTGAAACCCACAGCTTACCTTATTTCTTATTTGCTGAATATGGCTGCACAGTGGACATAGCCAGCCTAAGGCACAGTCTTGGTAGTGTGCAAGATATTCCCAAGTGGGAAGTAAAAATAACATATTAAAAATTTCTACCACAAACAAAAAGTCATATACTGTGCCTAACATCTTACAGGCATGGCCACTCAAACCAAAGTCCTTTGTTAAAGTCATCTTGTTTCTGAAAATATGTGTTCAGGGAAAGATGATAAGCAGACAATTTAGTATTCTGAAATCAGTTTCAAAAGTATAATATATGCCCATGGGAGCAGGGAAAGTTAAATTTAGACAGGCTTAAGTATTATGAAATTATTATATCCTTTTCCAACACTCACATTCACAGGTCTGAGATTTCTTGTATTTCTGATTCAGGCCAGAATGATGCTCAGAAAAGGGCTGCTTTGCAAAGCAGCCAGGTCATGCCTATCAAAGCTGGAACAGAGGGTAGAGCAGTTTGAAGACTGTCAGCAGATTAACCAACCAAACTGAGAGTGAGCAAGCCATGTGAGTTTATAAGTGACAGGATGAGAGGAAAAGGCCTCAGATTGCATCAGAGGAGGCTTATATTTGACATTAGGAAATCTTTCTTTACTAAAAGGGTTGTCAAGCATTGGAACAGGCTGCCCAAGGATATGGGTGAGTCATCATTCCTGAAGGTCTTTAAAAGATGTGAAGACATGGTGCTTAAGGACATGATTTAGTAGTGGACTTGGTAGTGTTAGGTTTATCGTTGGTCTCAATGATCTTAAGGATCTTTTCCCACATAAATGATTCTATAAATACAAGTAGAGAAGAGTCTTTGGGTCAAATTCTCATTTTAATTTGCATCTGTGTAAAAGGATTACTCACCAGCTCTGCCTGAAAGATAATTCAATCAGAAGGTCATGTCTGGCCTGTGGGAATAGGAATTTAGAGCCATTATTGTTCCCCTGGAATATTACTGTGAAGCCTGATACATGTTTGGGTCCAGCACTGCTTAGTATCTTCGTAGGTGATCTGGATAATGTGATCAAGTGCACACTGATTAAGTTTGCTGATGAGACCAAACTGAGTGGGGAAGTGGACACCTAGGAAGGGTGAACCACCCTAAAGGAAGACCTGGATAGGCTGGAAGAGTGGACTAACAAGACCCTTATGAAACTCAACAAGGACAAGTGTAAGGTTTTGCACCTGGGCATATAAAATACAGGAGCATAGCACAGATTGGAGAGCAGCTCTGTAGAAAGAGAACTGGTGGTCCTTGTGGACAAGCAGCTCAATATAAGTGAACAGTGTGCTTCTGCAGTAAAAAGATAACAGGATGCTGGGATACACCAGCTGGGTATCACCAGCAGAGATAAAGAAGTCATTATTCCACTCTGCTCAACACTTGTCAGGCCACACCTAGAATACTGTGTTTGGTTTTGGTCCCTGATATAGGGAAAAAGATGTGGACAGGCTGGATAGAGTCTAGAGAAGGGCCACAAAGATGATCAGTGGACTGGGAAGCTGCTATGTGAGGAAAGGCTGAGAAAATTGGGTTTGTTCAACCTTGAGAAAAGAAGGCTTAGGGGAGACCTTATCACCACATTCCAGTATTTGAAGGGTAGTTACGAAGAAGATGGAGACTCCCTTTTCAGGAGTCACATGGAAAAGACAAGGGGTAATGGATACAAGTTATTCTTGGGAAGATTCCAATTAAATACAAAAGGAAATTTTTTCACAAGAACAATCATCCATTGGAATAATCTCCCCAGGGAAGTGGTAGATTCCCTAACATTGGACACTTCTATAATTCAGCTGCACAGGGTGCTGGGTCATCTTGTCTAAACTGTGCTTTTCACAGGAAAGGTTTGAACAGATGGTCCTCGAGGTCCCTTCCAACCTGCTATTCTGATTTTACAAAGTTCTTGTGGTGATTTTGCAGTCCCCAAGGGAGTGCATTTTTTTTCTGGAGCCTGATAGAAACTTGTCTCTTTTTCCCATTTTATGAACAGACATTTTCCATACGTACTGACTCTTGCAGCAGCTAGAATAGAAACTTTTGTTTGTTAACCACACTGAATAGATTTATGAATGAACACAGTGAAAAGGATCCGTGGTACCACTTCTATTCTGCACTTTCTCAGAACAGCGTTGCCCTTTACAAAGAGGGGAAGGTTGGAGGGAAAATGCAAGGTGCAAATTAGGTTCATAAATTGTCACAGTATCTGGGATTGTTCAAAGATGAGGTTTTCTTTCAGGTGCCTCTAGATAAGGAATTATCATGTCTGCTTTCATCATGCCAGATGTCACCAAAGTAATTCTGATGTTCAGTGGCTAACATGAAAGATTTATGGTATAAATCTGTGCTAACAACACATTTGAAGAGCACAAGAGCCTCTTCGAAAATACACATGGATCAATAGTGGCAGAGTTAATTAAGATTACACTTTTTTTATTATTTTAGGAAAAGGCTTGATACTTTCATTAGTAATAAAAGGAAGACTCACTAAGAGTTTAGAGCTTAGTGTATTAGTGCTCATATTACTTGTAAGGAATTGATATTTAGGCCTTTCTCTTGGCTTTATCTTAGTTGCTAGGTAACAGAGACATCTGTGACATGCTGATCTTTAAAGATCGAGATGTAAGAAATTTATATCCAACAAAGATATGTGTGAATGATTGCTCTTTTTTCAGTCCCACTCTAGGAGAAAGAGGAGCTGGGAGAATAGACTTTTAACAGTTCTTGGAAGAACTCTGTTGAGATGTCGTGTGAAAAGGGTAAAGTAATTTGGCAGAAAATAAATCCCCTTGCATTCCAGCTGGTCCTCAGATATCAGAGGCACTGGGGACAGCTGGATTTAGATTCTGAGTGATGTCTAATTTGGCATTATTAGTCCAGTCGTGTTAAGTCTATCTGAACTCTTACAGCTCCAGATTCACTAACAGTGCACTGCACTCCCTGGTTCTAGTCGTGCTCCACAGTCTCACGCAGCCAGTGAGGAGCTGATGGCGCCCCATGAGAGAACTTCTGCGACTAGCAGCATGAATAGTGCAGTATATTAAGAGCAACAGAGATACAAGCTTTTGTGGACTGACGGTGATAAATTCACTGTCTGCAAAGCATGTGTAGGTATACCAAACATGTTACATTAAAGAGCAGATCTGAAAAAATTCTAGGTTTCCCAGGGATATATTTGGAAGGTCCAGATCTTACCCAAAGGCATCTCCATGGGGTGGAAGTGAGATTCAGCCTGTTGGCTGATCCCAGGAGTCAGATCAGAGATAGTATCTGCCCTGACTTGTCCATGATGATGTCTTCCCTGACATCCCCCTTACTTAAACCTTTTTTATAATATTTTTTTATCTTCAAGGTGGAGCTTGAGTGACTCTAGTCATAAATACCTTTATTATGATTGGTGTCAATTTGTCTCACCTTGCTTTTGCAAACTCATTGAGGGGGTTGTTGCACTGTGGGATGGAGGTGTGTTTTGGTACATTATGATGAGCAAAGTTCAAACAAGGACAGTACTTTGTCAAAAAACGTGTCAAACAGGAAGCTTATCCGTTCTGTAGTACCATGAAGTTCCTATCTCTGCTGTAATCTCTCAGGGCCTGGCCATGGAGTCTTCACTCCACTCCATCCCCCATGATGCATGCAAGCAGGGTTGTCTAGGGAACTGTTGTGAAACAGATTCCCTGCATGCCAGTTGCACTTTACCCTGAAAGTTTCTCTGATGTTATACCTTTCTTTAATGTGTGAACAATGAAGCACCTTTAATATGATTTGAATTTTTAAGTCACCTCCAGTCATTATTCCACAACGGACTCATCCACCTGCTCCCTTTCAATGAAGTTTTAACATTATGTGACTGGAAGAATGAAGTTCTTTTCTCACATTCCCTGCAAGTGACTGAAACCAGCACAGAAGCCACCCTATTTCCTCTTCTGCAGTGGCTGCTGGGCTTCTGGTGACCTGCATCTCCCACCCACCTTTCCAACCCTGAGAAACTTGTTCCACCTGCCTACAGTGGCTCCCACAGACTCGGTCTCTCCTTGACAGGTGAGCAGAAGGGACTGCCAAGTTCGGTTGGCATGGATGCAGTTTTGCTCCCTGATATCTGGCTATCAGCGTTCAGCTTTGAGATTTAGAGGTGAGGCAGGGATTTTTCTTTTTCCCTCATGCTCTGATAGGCTGTCAGCCATTCATCAGAGCAGATGAAACAGTAGCAGAAGCAGGTTTTAATGTCATCAAGCACAAGTCATTAGCCTTAACTAGACAAGAGGAACAGCCTTCAGGGATCCATAGTTATCTCTAAAGGAGACAGAGGAAATGAAAATGTGACATGTCTCTGTGGGGTCTGTAGAGCTCGGAGTTTATATCTTTTAGTGCTTTAGGAAAGGAAAACAAAGATGGATTTCAGCTTTTAGTGCTTTGGTACTGAGATTAATGGTTTCTAGTGCTCATAACAACTATATTATTCTTGCAACAGTAAGAACTATTATCTAATGGTTTTCGCATTGTTCTCCCCTTGTGCTTGTAGCTTTGGTGTATCTGTCACACACCTGCTTGGTTGGAACAAGGATAATGAATGGTTTACTTGACAAATTCCAACATTCTGCTGACAAGGACCAAATGCCTTTCTCAACTAAATGGATCAGCACAGTATTTAGAGGACTAGCTCTTCTTCTGTTGATTGCTAGGACCTGATTTTGCCCCTTGTTCACATTGTATACAAAGGTTTCCACAAAGAAAAGCAAACTGATTTCAGTGGACATTTCACCACTTAACTTGCAGAGAGACATCAGCAAAGTCACCAGACTGAGGCAATCTCTGAACAGTTTCTTTAAAATACTGTAATGTGAACTCCATTATGTCTTTGCAGGTGGTTACAGAAGTCACTTGTATCATTTTTGTTCTGCAGACATAGCAGTGTAACTCTGAGAATTGCACTGCATTTACAAAGATTTTTCTAATTCAGGTAAGAATAATTTGATCATTTTATTTTAGAACATCCCATGTGTGAGGATTCATGCCCATTCACAAGTAAACAAAGGAAATGGGGCAGAGGCGACTGAAGTCAGATTTTTTTGTATTTCTATTTATATAATATTTGCAGAAAACCTTAGCTAAATACCTAGAGGATATAACTCATGAAATGACAATGCACACTCAGTTGGGTATTGCAATACCTGTTTTACATGCTGTTTTACCAGGCTGTTTTACATGCCTGGTTCCAAGAGGGAAATTCCAGACCCAGAGTTAGACATTTAGCTCTTCTAAGTAGCTGGCATACTTTAAGAAGAATCCCAGGTCTGATTAGGCAGTGACATAAATATGACCAATTAGAAATTGCACAGAAAAGTGTCTTAGCTCTCTCCCTTTTCAGAAGTTGAGTTCCTACTTCAGAGATAACAGCAAGCACCTCCAGTCCCTTGAGATGTGGAGCCCACATCTTTTCTCCTACAGGTCTCTTTCAAAGACCTGGGGGGAAAAAAATTACTTTTATCTGTGTCCTTGCAGGAGTGTGAGATGAAGATCCCTCATCCCACAGGCTCTCACCTAGAAGTGGGAAGCTCGAACATTGGTCTCTCTCTTACTCTACCACTCTCCTCAACTCCTTTTTCTCCTATAGATCCCAAAAAGCTTAATTTAAGACATGGAAACATTAATGTGTTGATTGTGTTCTCAGGGAGGTGCAGACACAGCATTGCTGGAGCTGTATCTCCAAAGCTGGATGGTGCAGCTGCCTAAAGAAGAAAGTGGGTCTAGGGCTGCTCTTGACAAGACTTCTGGAGACAACCCTGGGGGGACCAAAGGACCTTTGAAGTCAGAGAAATGAAGGTCTTGGCCCTGTGAGTGTTAACCTAGGTTACTTGACCTCCCAACAGCGGGATGGCAATCTGGAGTTTTAACATCCTTCTACACTCTAAACCAGTCAGAGGGTAAGCACTGAATTTGGCTCTTTGGTTTGAAACCCAGTATAAAATTTCTTATGTACATCATTATAATGCATCATTAAAAAAGACAGAGCAGATTCTGCTCTACTTGAAATATACTACATTTTAATGCACATATTGTCCAAGCAGATAGATGAATAGATATACACAGAGTGAGTCACACATGCATGAGCCACTACTTTCTTCTTGTCATAAAAATATCTTCNTTTTTTTTTTTTTAATATACAAAGCTACTCCTGAAAAATATACAAGTTTTCTTTAGGTAATCAGAATGACATGGAGTGAAATCCTGAATGATTTAGCAAACTGCGTAGAGCTGTTCAGTCTGATTCTCTGTTGTGCACTGCAAATAATGTAAAATGAAAGTGAGTGAAATCACAGCCTGAGTTTTTCTGCTTGGCTTGCAAAGGATGATCATTCAAAGTGAAAAGTCAAAGACATTGGGCTTTTGACAAAATGAGGAACATGGGAGGGCTTTTGCACATAATGCCCATTATGATATTGGTAAACATATACCATCTCCATGACTGCAAACTGATGACAGGATGAGAATTGCAATGAATAATAAAGATGCCATTTTGCATTATCTGGATCTTCAAGAAATTGCCCATTTAAGGGTATGGGGCTTTTTTACATATAAGAGCAGAAGAAGGTATACTCCTATAACATGTTTCAAGAGGTGACATGCACTACATTTCTCTTCTTTCAATGGTGACTTCCCATTTAGATCTGTAATATATTTGAGTAATACAGCCTCTGTAATCCTTTACATTTATAAATATATATACTTACCTGTGTATCTGCCCAGATGTATAAAGATATTTGTCTATCAATCTAGAAGTATCTCTGTGCATAGATAGCCACAGCATTTACAGGATGGCATGTACACCTGTATCTATCACCAGGCAGGCCTGAACCACATACATCTTCTCAAACATTTAGAGTAAACATCAGAAACCTTGTAGCCTGGAACCTATGGGAATAGTCATCATTTTCAAGCTTACAATGTCACCAAAACTTACTTTGAATTTGAAATTGGTTTTAGCACAAAATATTTGCCACTTTTTAACAACAGATGTTACATGGTGACTTTATTATTAATAACTATTTCATGACATCTGGTACAAATACACACAGTGATACCAACCACAGATTGGTCTGCTTACATCTTACCTTCGTCTTGCAGAAGTCTGGGCATTCCTTACCTTAATGAAGCTGTTAAACAATTCTGTATTATTTATAGAATTGTAGAAGCCCAGTAGTACTAGCTGACGGCATCATTTTAAGATGCTGCTGAACCAAGTTATTCAAACATCCATTCATAGTAATTATTATCAAACCAGCAGCAATTCAGCTTCTTTTTGTAACAATTATGAAACTTTCTGCACTCTTTTTCCATCTTGATTTCCAGTTCTCCACTTTCATGAGCATTCAATATTTGTCCTCATTTTTCCTCCAGGCCAAAGTAAACAACAGTGGCTTTAAGGTTTGATCTTAAAATCCTACACCTTTTTATCTTGGGCCTAGGCAGGTCCCAGTGTAGCTTAGGCTGTCATGGCAGAGTTACAATGGGGATCTGAGGGAAATAAAGTCATTCTATAGAAAGCAGTGTTTCTTGAAGCAGAACAGGAACTGCTTGGTGAGCATCATGCTGATCAACATGTTGAGTGATGTTCATGCCAGAGAAGCTCCCTTAGGCACAGTTAGTTCCTGCATTGTAGATCAGTGGATCATTGCATTGGTAGATGCTACATTCTAACCAGTGCCAATAATTCACCGTGACTGGAAAGGACTAGATTCTTTCCTGAATGAATCAGGAAAGGTTTTTGTTGTGACCTGAAATGCTTTTGTGCAAACATAAACCACCTTCTTCTTGACCTGGAAACAGCCTCTATCATAGAAGGAAGATGGGTTTATTCAAAATGCACTCTGTACTGTCAAAGGCACCAAACCAGTCCTGAGTGGCCGGCTACATGCAGTGCTTTGATTGTAACCTAGAAATTTAACAGTCATCATGGAGATTTTTATCGCTTACCACTGAAGAAACCTCTGTCACCTACTTCACCACACTCAGTCAATGTGCTGTGTTACCTCTCAGGCTGTTAGTTCAAATGGGAAAGAACGGAAGGCAGAAGCAGTTAAACTTTATTCATGTAGCTGCAGACAGAAGGACTGAAAATATTTTTATTTTACAACCACCACTTGTAAGTGCATGCTTTGGTGGTCCTTTGGTCTCAGAAGACAAGGCTGTAGTGGAGAGACATCAGATGACTGTGTACTGTTACATCAGGTGCTGAGAGGAAACATACAATTACCATGAACTCCCCCAAAAAATAAAATCCTCCCAAAAAGCCCTTTGCAGGCACAGAACTTAGATTTGCAGTAGAGACTGTCACAGGAAAAATCACACTCACTCTTCTGTGCAGCTAAAGCAAAGCTAGGTATATGCCTGCTGGACCTCATCTTTACAGATATCACT
The DNA here is from genome assembly GCA_013399075.1 of Chloroceryle aenea. Classification (NCBI taxonomy): domain Eukaryota; kingdom Metazoa; phylum Chordata; class Aves; order Coraciiformes; family Cerylidae; genus Chloroceryle; species Chloroceryle aenea. The sequence goes on along the minus strand of VWZY01008554.1, from coordinate 194,624 downwards.
TCTCTTTGCACAATGTTTCTATCCATCAGGTTCCTCCTCCGTACCTCCTCACTGCTCATTTTCTCGGTATGATTCTTGAGGTAATTCCACCAATCTGTCTCTTCAATTTCAACTTCAATGCAATTTTCTGTAATATTTCAGTTCCTCTCTTTGGTCATCCAACAATAGCAAACACAGAGACATCAGATTTGTGAATCATTGTGGAAACATGCGGACCTGCTCTGCTGATCTATTCTTTTTAAAAGCACACTCAAATAGTGATACTAATAAGGATTTGAACATCTGAATCATTTGAAGATTAGAAGTTGTGCATAGTTCCATGTTCAGTAGTGAAGAAAGACTAAGGGAATTGCAGCGCTATGTCCTGACATGCATATTCACACCCACACGTCACACATATCATCAGTCTAATTTCAAATTTAAGAGACTAAAGGGGCAGTCTTTAGCTTGAGAGATGCAAAATTGTCCTCTACAGAAAATTTTAGTACTTCCAGGAGGTATTGCAAAAATGAGTGAGTATAATTGGGATAGGGGTGATTTCCCTCTAAGAGGATATGCTTGTGTTACTGTTTTTCTATGATTAATTACAAATCTGTCAACTTGACTTCTTCAGCATCTAGTAATAAAAAATCAGCATTCATATGTGTTACTAGGTGAAATAAAATTCAGTGAGGAATCAGAGCATTTTTTCATGTTGCTAACAGGAAAATTATCTTAAACATTCTGGAAAATACTTCCACCTTTTCTTTTTCATTCTCTTTGACTGAGTTTGAGGCTTTCATTCTCCTAATAATGACCAGAAGCAAAAACAGATGACAGAAAATTTTCATGTCAGACAGAGCAGGTTCCTCTGATCTCACAACAGAGACATAATTAAAGCCCTGACACTTAAATCATGCAGTTATTTGTCACACAGGAGAGATGCTTTGACACAGAAATATTTGTAGTCTACTGGTGGAAGTTCAGGGACAAGCACCCAGCTCCACGGTTAACACAGCAAGTGTTGATGTCTGTTCACTGTGAAATTTGAATGCAGCGATCAATGAAGTAACAAATTTAAGTCATACTATTGTTCCCAGTGGAGAGTAATTTTGGGCATGAAGGAAGATAAATATTATAAATCCAAGATAATCTGATCCTGGAAACATTTTTACAACATGCCTATAATGCTTTTAACTCAAGTTATAATTTTCTGATAAAGAATGATATAGTTCCCACTGTCTGAAGTGTAAATTTTAAATTGATTCTTGAACTTAAGTAAACCTGCAACTAGTTTTAACTCTTCTTTTAGTTTTTAAAGTTTATTCCCAGAAATGTATTTGACACTGATTTTGAATAACCAGTTCAGAATGTGGTATAGTCAAAAGTTTCTGCGTTTAGAACAGTGGAATACTACATTTATAAGAGTTACAAATTAAGTCTGTGTAATACGTTGTTCTTGTTACCATGACTACCTCTAATAAATGTTTTGTATACCTCAGCAGTGTCTACATCCAGTTAAAAACCTTTTACTGACATTTGCTTCCTGCTGCATTTGGCACAATAAACTGAAGCCGGGAACAATTATGATTTTAAAGGAAACAGATATCGCATGTTCACACTTTCAAACCTGTTTTTTCAAAATCCCAGGTGGTTAGAGTAGCACATACACAATAAAAGCATGCACAATGATTTCAGTCATTTATGGAGCAGCTAGTAGGAGGGCTGATGTCTGAGATTTGTGCATACAAACACATGCTCAGGAGGGCTTTAGTATCTGGGTTAGTCGTATTAGTTGTATTAGTACAGATTCCTATGTAACCTGGAGCACTGAAGGTATTAAAAATCCTACTTCATGTCTAATTATTTTGCCTGAAAATAGATAGAAAATGGATACAAGTTGAAATGGAACTTCAGGAAAAACTTCTGCACGAGAAGGGTAGTGTAGCAACGGTAGTAAGGCTGCCCAGAGGAATCTTCATATCTGAAGGTTTTCAGGACTTGGGTAGACAATAATCAGCTTCTGCGGACATATCAGCTTGTTCTTACTCTACTGCCCAGGAGGAACTGAAAATCTGCTGGCTCACAAGATGGCACAAAGATAAGATAAAAGTGTGTCACATTTTCCAGGGATTTGTGAGGTACTGATGTTACCTGTCTCTTGCTGTGTAAAACTTCTGAGTTTTAAGGTCAGATGCATTGAATAGGTTTGTTAGGATAGGACTCCAAGCCTCCGTAAGGGAAGACTGGCTTTGGCAACTAGGCCACGCTATGAGTAAGGTGTGTTCAAAGATGAGCAGCTCTTTTGAGTAAGCTCAATAAATCTTTGGTTATCTAAAATGCAATGAGCAGGGGAATACACGTCTGTGGAACAAGGCCAATCTTCCATTCAGTGATTTTGCTGTGCTGGACTGATACTGATTTGTAGTGTACATTTTGATGAGAAGAAACCATCATTTTAATTGAAGAGATGGCTTCATTGTAAGTCTCTCAGGCACTGCAATGTCCCCTGCAGAAAAAAATAACCTTTGGGCCACAACTTCTTGTTCTTTAGTCAAGAACAAATACTTCCAGAAGTTTGATAAAATCTACATTAAGAAGCACATAGAAAAGGCACTTTATCTGTTTTCAGAAAAACTCACCTCAAAAGACACTTACATTACTGATTTAATCACCTGTGTGTAAAGTTTACAGAAAAAAAAACCCAAATCCTGCAGATCTGTTAAGCTTATCACACTCACTACCTACAAGACTGCTGGCCATTGTCTTTTTAAGGATCCGTCTTAGGGTTTCCTCATGTGTAAAACTCCCAGCAGCCAAGTAAGCAGCAGTGGCATTGAAGCACAAAAATTGTTCAAACACTGTTTAGCATTGACTCTTATGAGTGAACTGCAGCACTGGATAGAAATGTACTGTTAATATATTTGTTAAAATAGAAATTTTATTAATATTAACACCCTTGTTCTAGATACTATTTGCTCCCATCTCTCAATCTTTCCTCACAAATCCTTCTGTTTCCCGTCCTCTATTGTTAGACAAGATACCCTTTGCAAAAGTGAGCTTGGACTCTCTGGTGCACTCCAAATCACACACCTTTTCATTCACCTCTCCTTGATCCCTGGTGTTTCTAGCTTAGTGTAGCTCTTCCTCTTTCCCAGACCTCAGTTTTCCGATACATCCCACCTACCTCAGCTGGTTTTTGGCAGAAGGGGGGCAGTGAGAACTGGCAGCTGGCAAGCAGCAGCCTCCAGCAGATGCGCAGCACAGAGAAGGAAGGAAATTCTGCAGCTAATAGTGCAGATGGAACCTGACCCTACTGTGTTTTCTTGGCCCTGCTATTCAACGAACAAATCCTTTCCTTAGCCCTGAGTAGTTCTTTCTGTGGCTGCTGCAAACCCAAGGCTAGTCAACAACTCATTACATAATTGGACATTAAGAGTTTTCTTTCTTAAATGTCAGATGCCACAGGTTTAGTTTGTCATGAGGAACAATAGCTTCTGCACCTATGAAGAAGTAACCCTTAGAAACAGTAAAACAATGGGAAATTAGTAAGAGTTACTTTAACGAGGTGTTAGGTAAGAGGCACTCAAGATGAAAATGCCTGAACATCTTTACTCCATCTTTGGTTTGGTTTAGTTTCTGGTTTTGTTTTTGTTTTGTTGTTGTTGTTGTTGCTGTTGTTGATAAACACAGCTATGTTACTTCCACAGACACCTCACAGGCAAGGCACACCAGTGTATATATTACACATAATATGCAACAAGTTGTGCTAGCAAGCAAAAAAATAACAAGCCAAAAAATCTAAAATTTATCTTCAAAAAACATCAAAAGAGAGCTTTTATATTAAATTGTAGTGTTACATCCTCATAAAATTCCCAGTAAGGCAATTTATTAAATGATGTTTTCTATTAAGCTTTAGCCTAGAACTTCCTGTTTACTTAGAATTGTAAAATATGGTTTATTTTCAGTCTTGTGTTTGTTTTCTATTTTTTCCACAAGTTATTTTAATGACTTGTAAAAGCTGATAGGGAAGTTTGTTCCAAGGATGAAGTTATTGAAGGCAGCAGATCTTGATTCCTTACAGAATTAGAAAACTGTGTCCATGGGAACAAAAAGAGAAGTAAAACCTGAGATTCCCCTTTCCTTCTCTGCTGTATAACATGATGAGAAATAATCAGTGTAGAGATATCTGAGGACAAATATTTTGTTGTAGCAACTCCAAGACATGAGGTGCCAGGAAATTAGCACCAGACAAGCTCCTAATGATGACACATTCTAAAAGGTAACACCTGCCATTTCCCCAGCTACTGTGTCTTGACATGCAACTTGCAACACGTATCCCTAAGCTATTGGTCTATAGGCTTGTATTGGTTTTGTAGCTACTGGATCTGTATAAAAAACAGAAATTCGTTTTGGCATTAGTTCATGGAAATATGTCATGATAGCTCTTTAAACCATGAGTTAATGCATTACCATAAGTTTAATGTTTCACATATTGTTTGGGAGATTATTTCCCTCACACAGCTACTTACGTTTTATTAGTTATTGTAATCTAGAAGGTTACAGCACTTTTTGTGATCATATGTCAGCAAGTTGTATGAGATGCATCCCAGAGTTCTGAGTGAACTGGCAGATGTAGTCACCAAGCTACTCTCAATAATATTTGAAAAGCTTTATATGACAGAGTGACTGCATCAGTGGACAAGGGACGACCTGTGGATGTGATCTATCTGGAATTCTGCAAAGCCTTTGACACAATCACCCACAGCATCCTACTCATCAAGTTGGAGAGATCTGGATTTGATGGGTGGACTGTTCAGTGGATAAGGAATTGGCTGGATGGCTGCATCCAGAGAGTAGTGGTCAATGCCTCGAAGTCCAGATGGAGAGCAGTGACAAGTGGTGCCCCTCAGGGGTCTGTACTGGGACCTGTGCTGTTTAACATTTTTATCGATGACATAGACAGCAGGACTGAGTGCACCATCAGCAAGTTTGCAGATGACACCAAGCTGAGTGGTGCTGTCAATACACCAGAGGGACTGGATGTCATCCAGAGGGACCTGGACAAGCTGNCATTCAAGGTGAGACTTGATGAGGCTCTGAGTAACCTGCTCTAGTTGAAGATGGGCCTGCTCTCAGCAGGGGGGTTGTAGTAGAAGACCTCTAGAGGTCCCTTTCAACAAGGACATTTCTATGATTCCAAGCCAGATCTGGGGTGGCTTTTTTCTACAACTGTATTTTTTATCTTCCCACTTTTTTCCATTTTGTATTGAGAACAGTGTGCACATATTAGTCTCTGTCTCCAGAGAACACTGTATTTATGGTATGTATTTTTTAAATCTTCATTTTTCTTTCATTTTTAAATCTTCATTTAAAGAAACATCATCTTAGCAGGATAACTCCCCTCTCTTATTTCCTTCTAACATGGTTTCCAACACCCTTGTAACATCTTCTTTACTCTTCATTTAGAAACACTGCACTTCCAACCTTTTACTTTTCAAGAGAACACAGACCTGCTTTCCCTACTCTTTTTTAGTAGGTTGTTTCTTCTGTATAACTCTTTGAGCCATCTACCAAATCTTCTATGTTGTCACAGATAGAAGTCAACAACCTCTACCCTTTCATTTTAAACCTATAAAGGTTTATATCCATTTGAAAAATTTGGAGGAATGATTTAGCAAACATAGTCACAGCTATGAAACATGAGTCACACCAAGGTAAAATACACACACTCCTCCCATATATGCTGGTCATGAACAGACCATTTTGATTTAATTTTAGTGACCAAAAGCTAAACTTCATCACCTACTCCATGTAGTGTTTTGTTCTCAAACCTTTCAGTTCTTCCAAACTAGGACCACAGGCACAAAAACCTCAAACCTCCTTTTGACCAGTAACAACAAACTAAATGCTCAGACTCCACAAGATTACTACACAGCTACTGATTTTCTCCTTACATTTTCAGCTAGTCAACCCAGTCCAGCTATTCATTCCTTCCTTCAACTGTCCTGGTAGCTCCTATAACAGCAACCTTGCTCATTTAGAATGCAGAGCCCTTTTAACAACTGTAGTCCCTGACTGACAGACCAGTAGTGATCTGAAGCCTGACTCATCTCAGAATAAACTGAATAACTGGATGAAGTACAACTCCAGTAAATGGTCAGCACAGAAATATCAGTAAGGTCTTCTCTGATTTAAAAATCAGTCTGGTTTTATTTATCTTCCCAATTGGCTAGAACGGAGCAGGAAATACTGAGCTGTAGCAAAAGTGATGGTAGTTTTCCATTAAATTTTGCTGGATAGTTTGAGCTAGCTTAGTTGGAAAAATGCCCTGTTACTTTGTCCTAGTCTGAAAAAAAATCCCTAAAGCTGAGTCTAGAATTGGCAGGACTTCAGAAGCATCTTCTAAGTGCACCAAAAACCCCTGTCTACCCCATGGCAGTGATTAATTTCCTTTCAGCATACATTTTGTGTGGAAGAAACAAATAAGACAAATACTTATAGTGTAGCAAGAGCATATCTGGCTAAAAATGCTTCATAATCATAAATTTTTCAACTCTGAGTGGCTTTATCTTTTAAATATCTTTGAGATATCTTCTCCAGGAAGGCTGATATCTATACTTTAATGGAGATTATCCAAACACTTCCAAACACTATTTGAACATATTTCATTTTTAATCTCAGAGGGTCATTGACTTCACTGCAGTGTCAGAGATGTCCAGAGTAGGTGCTAAACAACATATCTCCCAAACTGGAAGCAGTGTTATGCTGTTATGCTACTGCAGTGCTCCCCTTGGGCTAATTAGCCCTGATTCAGGGGCACAACACTGTGATGACAGCTGTGCTGCTGCCAGGGTCCCCGGATAACTTATACACAGAACTAGCTCATGTATCTGTGCTGTCTAGGCAAAGCTAGCATGCATTTTTTTCACTTGCACTCCATAGAAAACTTTTTAGAAGTCCAGGATTATAAAGTTTTTGGTTCTCTTTAAAATTCTTTCTGGCTATTCCTCCAATTAGTCATACATGTCTTCAAATTTAATAACTATAATTAAGTCATAATTTTTCTTGTGCTTTAACTGTGGTCTACATGAACATCTTTGCTTTCCCTAGAAAGGATGGTTACTCAAGTCAATAGTTTCTTGGCTATTCCATAGAAGCAACTCACATGGTAAAAGCAGCACTAGCTAAAACATCCCTCTTTCCAAAGGATGATTAAAGTCTTCATTTTGCTAGCTGCTTAAAAATCATCACAAATAACTCATCCTTCTCTCCCTCAGCTGCTGGAAATGGGTCCTTTCCTATTTTCTTTCCCTTCCTGTCCAGTTCTGATGCTTTTAGAGTTCTCTTTCACCTTTGTTTCTCCACCCTTTAACGAAATAATTAACACTATTAAGGTAGAGATTTGCTTGCTCATGAATATCCACTGTAATCTTGTTTACTGTGATACTCTTAATCAAGGTCCGTATTTTAACTTGTCTGCTGACTTTCCTAGTATCCCTTTATCTGCCTGTTCACCAAGAATTCATCATGGTATCAGTTCAAATGACACTTATTTTCCTAGTTTGTCATAAGTTACTTCTTTTTTTGAGACTGTGCTTCTTTCACCTTTCAGTCTGCTATTTTGCTACATTTTCTTTGCTAATTATAGATCATTTACTGCTTGATGTTGTTTCTTTGGCAGAAATGGAGCAGAACATTACAATATAAGAACAGATGTACTTAGGTTGATCAAAAATCTAACCAGACTAGGTAGCCCAATCTACCAATCTTGATAATGGCTAGCAAAAGTTGTTTAAGGAATAGCAGAAGCATACGCAATTAATTCAGTGATCTTTTCCTGAGGTATTCAACCTTCTTCTAACAGTTTGCATGTAGATTTCCTGTGCCAGAGGATCCATCCAAAAAAATTGGCAAAGGGTATTCTTGCAAAACTTTGTCTGACTCCTTTTTGAACATATGTAAACTTTTGGCTTCCAGAATATCCTCTGGCAATGAGTTCTCTTATGTACATATGTGTTGCATGAAAACAATTCCTTTTGTGTGTGTGTGTTTTAAACCAAATAATCTAACTGGGTAAGTTCTCATTTCCAAATTGCTACAAATAATGAATCATGATTCCAACTTTTTCTTCCCTTCACCATATATATTTGAATTACTTCTATTTCTTCATCACTTCCAAAAAGCATCCAGGAACACTTCAAGCAGACCCACATAGCATTTGATTTGAGACCAATGCTCAGGTTCCAAGCACAGCCTCTTAGCTGTAAGGCAAGTGGTGGTGTTCTGCATCACTCTCCAGCCAGATGTGTGGCTCACCTTCAGACTTACTACAACATCTTTAAAGTCTGAGAAGTGCGGGGTCCCTGTTCAGGTCAGCCTGTCAGAAGAGACTTACAGCTGTGCATCAGAGTCATGTAGCAAAAATGTGTAAAGGGAAAACACAACACAACATGGCAAAATGTTTCATATCCAGCACACCTGGAGCTGAACTGAGCTTTTGGGACTTAGCTAAGCAGCCAGGCAAGCAACTGCTTGGTATTCAGCCATCTCTTAGTTACCACATTGCTTAAGAAAAATGTGGAAATACTCCAGCAAGCAGTTTTACATGTTATGTAGGCAGACTGTCTGTGCTACACTTTAACAGCCCCTAGCTATAAATAACATTATTAGGAAAGCACATTGCCTTAGATGGAGAGAAGAGAGAAAATCACCTTTCTGACTGTCTAGAAACATATTTAGATTTCATGTTTAAAGATTAAAAATAGACTCAACAAATGCATTCAGTTTTAGATATTGGATTAAACTTCTTATCCACATGATACAATTGACAGAATAATGCCAACAGTTTATTAAAAGTTTTAAACTCATTAAAATGCTGGTCAAAAATCTAAAACCTTAAAAGGCTCTTTAATTAAACAGTGAAAATTAGTGCCATTACAGATTTGTTTCAGGAGGTAAAACACAGGTAGCTGGCATAGCTTCTCCCCAGCTGTGTACGCATATCCCCCTCCCCACTGGCACCACTGCCCTGAACCTGGAACAGCTGAACCATCACAGATTTCAGCAGAGGTTTCTACCCAGTATTGGGATTGTTTTATGTAAAATGTCAGCCTGAAAATTCTGCCTGATCCTGAGCGGGACATTCTGCATGATTCCCTGCCACGTCAGGGGTGTTATGGGCAAAAGCCATGTCCTTGCCGTGCCTGTTCCAGTGCCTGCACTGTCCTCTTCCTGGAGCAAAATGGAAAAGCAGTGACTGCAGACTATTGCTCACATCTTTCTTGCTCTCATACCTTCAATTCTTTCTTCTTTACATAGTGGAAAGGAAGAACCTGAGCCATATGCCGCTGCTTCTGATTTTGTTCCACTATGCCCATTCCCCACTTTCAAGCACCATTGGCCCTTGGACATGCTAGCCTGCTGAAAAGGCTGTGTCTCACCTGGTGGACCCTAGAAAGCCTGAGAACCATTTGCCCTGTGATCATCTCCCCAGAAAGCTGTGTAACCACATGGCTTGCAGCTTCCTAGAGGTAGCCACTTCAGCACATCTTCCAACCAAAGAAAGTGGATAAAGCTTTGTGGTAAGCTAAATGAGGAAGTTTTCACTGAAGCCAGATTGACCTAGCCAGCCTGCCCTATTGAAATGTGTGGCTGTTGATGTCACAGCTTTCACAGGCATTGTTAGGATGGACAGAAAGGTCTGCACCAGGAGTCTATGATATATACCATTTGGACCATTATTTCCCTTTATGTTATTTCTTTCAGTTTGGTCCATGGGAGGTCCAAGCAGCCTCAGAAATGGCAGCATTGCTTCAAAGACTGCCAGCCTGGCCTGTGACTAGCTGCAACCAGCAGCAGGTGGTGAAGTGGAATTTCACCAAGTGGATATGCATATCTCTGTGGAAAAAAATAATTGGCCAGACTTACTGAACTAGTGAACTACTTATCAAGCTAAGACAACTAGGTTGGTCTTCCACTTTCTGTTTGCAGAGATGAAAAATAAATACATGCATACATCGAGCCACAGTGCTTTAGCAAACAACAAGTAGAGCATGTAACTGGCCTACAGACCATACAGGATATTCATTCACACAAGATACCTGTTCTGAACACTCCTTGTTATAAATTTTGTTTTGGTTGTTTTCTTGACAGAAGTGCAATCACACACCCAGGCACTCCCCGTAAGTTGTCAGGAAAATTGTAAAACGAGCTCTCTGAGTCAGGAGTTATACACTGTGGGTGAATAACACCTGATAATGACCCACAGCCTCCCTAAAGCTTTACATTCTACAAGGATATCTGCTGTGGGATTTCACTGGTATGCATGGTCTTTTGTGAGTGACAAATCTCCCATGTGGGATAAACTATTTTTATAGTTTATGAAGAATATAAATAAGGTAAATGAATTTGTAATTTTGTCTTCATCATTTGGTTAATCTGAAATCAAATATTTGCGTGTTCTGTTGATTATCACATACTTGCTGCTGCTCATCATTGGTTCACCTAGACAGAATGACTAGTCCTTGATTTTCATGCCTTTCTGAACTTCATAGTAGCTGTCTTAGTATGGTTATTCATCTCAATTATTTCTCAAGAAGGAGGGAATGACTAGAAATAGAGATGTATCTAAACATAGAAATACCAACAGCATAAAAAACAACAGTATGTTAGTGGTTATATCACATGTATGCAATATTAACCAAGTAGCTGAGAATACAAGTGGCATCTAAATTAGAAACAAACAGTTTCATTATAAGCCAGGAAGTAAACAGACAGCTGTCTTCTAAAGAATACTCTACTTACTGTTGATAACCACATACATAATGTTTCTTTTAAATTTCAGCAGGCTTATGCAAACTGGACAGCTTTACAAACTTCTGATTAGATTCTTTATCTTTCTGGTGAATGTCTCTTTGTGACAAAGCCCAGAAGTTAAACATATTGCAGATTCTTGACATAGAGTTTTGACTCCTTATTTTGAACTGTAGCAGCTCAAGTTTGCAGACAACACCAAGTTGGGCAGAAGTGTTGGTCTTCTTGAGGGTTGAAAGGCTCTACAGAGGGACCTGGACAGGCTGGATTGATGGGCTGAGGCCAATGGTATGAGGTTCAACATGACCAAGTGCTGGGTTCTGAACTTGGGCTGCAACAACCCCCTGCAATGCTATAGGGTAGGGGAAGACTGACTGGAAAGCCCTGAAGAAAGGGACCAGGGAGTATGGATCGGCAACTGGCTAAATAGCAGCCAACAGCATGCCCAGGTGTCCAAGAAGGTCAGTGGCATCTTGGTTAGTATCAGAAATGGTGTATCCAGAAGGACTAAGGAGGTGATCATCCCCCTGGCACTGTTGAGGCCACACCTTGGATACTGTTTTCAGTTTTGGGCCCCTCACTACAAGAAAGACATGGAGGGGCTGGAGTGGGTCCAGAGAAGGGCAATGAAGTTGGTGAAGGATCTAGAGCACAAGTCTTACAAGGAGGGGCTGAGGGGGCTGGAGTTGTTTAGTCTGGGAAAAAAAAAAAAAAAAAAAAAAACTGAGGAGAACCTACTGCTATCTACAGCTACCTAAGAGGAGGTTGTAGAAAAGTGGGTGCCAGTCTCTTGTCACAAGTAACAAGTGACAGGACAAGAGGAATTGGCCTCAAGTTGCACCAGCGGAGGTTTAGGTTGAATATTGGGGAAAATTTCTTCACTTGAAGGGGTTGTCAAGCACTGTAACTGTCTGCCCAGGCAAGTGGTTGAATCTACCATCTCTGGACATGTTTAACAGTCATTTATATATGGTGCTTAGGGACATGGTTTAACAATGAACTTGTTAGAGTTAGGTTAATTATTAGACTTGATGATCTTAAAGGTGTTTTGCAACCTAAACTGTTCTGTGATTCTAAGGTCCTGGTGCGAGGGTGAAGAAAGAGTCATCATCCTTGCTTACAAACAACATTCAGCCAGTGGATAATATTTAATATGTGTAATTTTCATTTGTTTGATTCTTAAAACATCCACTTTGTGTTTGCAGGGCAGGAAAATTAGAAGCTTCATAATAAGATCTTTCTTTAGTTAAACCAGTTTCTCCACAGATGACGAAGCTGTTACCACACACTTTGATCAAACACAGTGCCTCTAAAACAAGAAGAGTTACAGTCTTCTTTTGCATGAGTATTTCTTATATAATTCTTTTAGATTAGTTTCAATTGCTATTAATTCCCATGAGTATTCCTGATCTCCTTTCTCATGAGGGAAATGACCCAGCTCTCTGTAAAATAGATGGGGAACTTTGCATTAATTTCAGTGGAGACTAAAGGGCTCCCTAAAGATCTATTAGCAGATCATTGTTTATGTGCAAAGATCAACTAGGAGTGGATTTTACAACTATTTTGTAAAGGAGCCATCCAGAAACTGGAAGGTTGCTGCCTACAATTCACAAACCCATCGTAACGCAGTAGAATGCATCATGAGCACCAATATCTAGACAAATACCTCGTTTGCTCACTGCCATCAAACTTAATGATTAGTACCTAAAATAAGTGTCACCGAGACACAATGGATCAGAGCAGAAAACCAACAAAGTATCATATTCTGAGATCCTTTTAGCTCTGTTTAATTATTACACCTGAAGAGAGCACCAGCCTTCTTTTTGAAAAAAATATTTTGCTAAAGGTGACATTTACAAAGATCATAAAGTCTCCCAATTAGAACAGATATGGGGAAGTCAATGCAGAAAAAAGGGTGCCTCATTGTTTTGTACTGCCTCACAGTTTATAGTGTTAAAAACAGATTCCAGTTTTCAGATAATCCACCTTTGTCCAGAACCAAATACCAACACTTCTTGTGGTTTTTGCCAAATTAGTAATAGTATCTAAATAGCACTCTGAAGAAAAATTAGTTATAGATATGGAAAAAAATGAGAATTCAAATAAAGTGCAACATGTATTTACCATGCCAAGCTATACAGATATCCTTCCATGATAACTGTCTTTCTTGGGTGAATGAAAGGTGGGTAAACCATTTGAGGAGTGTTACTGGGAAGTTATTAATTCAACAAGAAGTCAGTGGGTAGAGTTTAAAAGGAAACTTCTGCCTAGAAGAAGACTAGCAAAGGAATTCCTAAAAGATCACTCAGGGCCCATCTTGTTCAATACTGTCATCAGAGAATTTGACACAGAATAGAAATGAGCTAATGAAAGCTTACTTGAAAGTATTTGTCATCACGGTGAAGGACTAGGCTATTTTAAAGGAAGAACTGAACAACTTTGAGGTCTAGAGTAATAGAAAAGGCATAAAATACAACTTTATGATTGCAAAGTCTTTTGATTGCTAATAAGATTTTTTGCTACAACATATTAGCTGGAAATAAATAAGAAGGAGAAATAAGTGAGAGTTTCAGTTGTTCGCAGGATGATCATAATCCATTGGTGTGATCTGACTATGAAGAAGTCAAGTGCAATCCCCATAAATCCTTTTTCTAGGAAAGATAATCATTTTATGTCATTCTCTTTTTCAACCCCCTCTGTATACTGTTCTGATTGCTTGTGTTCAAAAAAGATGAATGTAAGCTGAAAGAAATACATAGTGAACAAAGTAATGACAAGCAACTGAAAGTGCTTAACTTGTCTAGCAAAATAAGAACTGTGAGGTAGTATGTTTGCTGCACCTCGGGGGTAAAACAGAGGAGAGAGAAAAAATAGTAGAACTAGAGGACAATGTCAGGATGATTAAGGCTAAGTATAAATGGGCCATGGGTGAACATATGAACATAGACTAGAAATTAGGAAGAATTTTGTAACTATCAGAACATTATGACCTGGAACAGGTTCTCTCCTACAAGTGTGGGGCCATCCTTTTTCAATAGAGCTTCATGTGTCTGCTAAGAAAAGAATTTAACATGGACACCTGAGATAGCACTTCCATGCTGAAGTTTTATATACATGGGCTTCAGTCTTCACTTAAAATCTCCTGGGATGTTTTTGATGAGGAGATAGATGAATCTGGGCCAGATGTAGTTTTGCCACCAGCCCTTGAGGCTCATACTGGTTGCAGCAAGTTCAAGAACAGCTTAGTGTGAGACAGAGATAGGATGGATGTAACCTTTTCCAGAATATTTTCCCTCGCTAAGGCACCACACAGTATGAAGTACATTGAAGAGATAGAACAGATTCTTTTTCCATTCTTTTCCCCTTTGCCCTTTATTTACCTTCACAAATGTAGTGCATTACATTGACGATGCCTAAGTATTCCCACAGGAGAGAAGAAGGGTAATTCATATTCTTGACTTAATCTTGATAACAGTTGAATTTAGCATTATTTTCTATGAACATTAAAAAAAGCTTTCCACAGGTAGAAACTATTGGGAAAACAGTGTTTCTTCAATAAACTCTTCTTAGTATAGCCAAGATTTTGATTCAGATATATAGTTTTGCTAGACACCTGTGTGGCTTAATTGTAAAAGCAAGAACTGTCACAGGTTGTTGGAAGGATTCAGATACCAGCAGTAATTTTTATAGTTTATTTAATTATCAGTCTTCCTTCTTGTTGAAGAAATATCATGTGTTAACCTTCACAGTGTTGTGTGAAGTTTTTTCTCACCTTTGCTTTACACGTGGGGACCTGAAGGACCATATGACTTACTGAAAAAAAAAAAAAAAGTATAGAAATATGTGAAGACATCACAAGCAAGATCTCTCATGGCCTGGAGTAGTGTTCCAGACATTGAATAACCCTTCTCTTTCACCCTAGTAAAGTTTAGCTGAGGTTACCAGGAGTTCCTGCATGTGAAAGGCCAATGGGATTCATACCTGGAATAGAAAGTACACAGCAAAGCCACATGTATTTCTAGTCTGTGCAGCTGAAATGACAAACAAAAAGCCATCAATATTTCTTGCAACATAGAAGAGATGTGGCTACAGAAGGACTGTTGGCCCTCAAGTCCATTATTTTTATCTCTCTGAATAAAGAGTTGTGTTGCCCCCCCCAACAAAACCAACAAAAACAACAAAAACCAACAAAAACAACACAAAACAAAACAAAACAAAGGCATGTTCTGTTGTAAAAGGGGATAGGTAAGAACAGAGACAGTCAAATACACAAGAGAGCTTAAAGAAACCTCTGATGCATTATGTGTTTCAGATCTTTATCATTGATTTAACTTGTCTGTGACAAGGCACTGTTGTTTATAAACCTCATGTTCCTCTCTGATGAGTGATTTGGGCCACGTTGATTTATAGAGTGAATGGTTTGACTATGTTTTTGAGTTATCTGCTTTGCCTACTTGCCCTGTAGAAGCCAACAAGAAATTTTTTCTAGTAAGATACTCTCTGTGGCTTCTCAAATTTTGGCTTATGTTCTCTGTTCAGGCTTAAGCACCTATTAGAAAAACAGGATAATGTTATACTCGCACTGCTTTACTTTTAGGGACATGAGTCTGTCAGACACCAGAACATCCACTACCAGCTCTTACATACCTCAGAGAGGTAATCTAGCGCACTGAGACAGTCATTTAGTTTTAGTCAATATGAAGCACCAAGATCACTTTTTTCTTTGAAAGTTAAGGTGTCTGAGAGACATCTGCAAGAAAAGATCCTGTAATATCCTTGAGGTCCAAACCCCCAGATTCTCACCTCTGGACAGGATGAATACACATTTTTTTCTTTACATGGTATCCCTACAAGGGAATCCAACCTTTTCTATTATGGCCTAGTAGTTGTAGTTTCTTCCTTTTGCCTGCAGAGGATCAGAAACATATCTCCCCTGTAAAGTGGGATTACAGGGATAGGCAGGGTATTGATTAGCCTGGAACTGAGAAGTCTCTTCTCTCCCCCTGTTAAAGTATAAAGCAAAGAGGTAAAGACTGGTGAGAAAGAGAAGGAATGACTCCATGGTTCTCTTAGGCAGTACTTTACAGGAGAGCTCTGCAAAGCAGCTGCTACTAAGGCATTGCAGTCCTGGCCCTTTGCTGAACAGTGGCATCACAAACAAAATAGGTGGGTCTTCCTGTGAGTTGGTCTGAGAAGGGCTCCAGATCTTCTAGAGAAGAAATATAAGACATTGCAGAAAAGCTGGACTTCTAAATCTCTAGCTTTTCAAAAGAAAGTGGCCAGCACTACTTTTCTGAGAGACTTTATTCTACCAGTGTATCTTAAGGGTATTCTTGACTATTAAGTGTCTCCCATGGAACTTAAATGATGGAACAGCTACTGCTGGTCTCAGATGAGACCTGTATGTCCATTTACTCAAAAGAGATCTCTGTGATAAATCACAGACATATAACTGTAAGCACCAGGAAAAACTCAGGTTAAAGAGGTAAGCACATACTGAGCTTTTTATATCAACAGGATTTTCTATCATGATTTTATGTTTAGGCTCCTCAGATATACTTTGTTCCTGCTTTAGGATTAAAATCCTCTGTGGTATATAGCCCTTGGTCCAGTCACTTGCATTAGCTGTAAAGCTCAAAATGAAAAATAAGCATGAATTGTCAGCTCTGTCCACACAAAAGTACTCATGAAAAGTGCAAACACAAAAAAACATGGAGGCTGTTACTCTGGATATGCACTGTGTCAGATTTTGGATCCTGCTAACTTCAGAGGCATGTAACTCACCACGTGCATCTAAATGGTTTTGCTTTTTATGAATCATCATCAGTTAACTCACCTTAGGTGACTTCAGAGTTGAAGGTGTAAATGAAGCTGAAGTTGTAAATAATGTGTAGCAGTACATCCTTACATACCCAGAAAGCCTCTTGGCTTAGCTGTTTGAACTCTGCCTGTTGGTACTGACAATGTCATGGTATTGGTGTATCTCAGACACTGCACTGACATTCCTTATGAATACATCAACTTGGCAAGGTGGCCTAAAGAAATCACATCTAGAGCAACACTGTCGTCACACTAAGTTTTGAGAAAAACTGGCAGAAATCAGCTTTGAGGAACAGTTTTACCCTGCTTGGAAGCTGCATTCTCTGTGCCAGCTGCCGGCAGAGCTCCAAGGTGATCTCACCATCACCTTCTCTTTAGCCTCATTTCCTGAGGAAATTGAGCTTCTCTGTTCATGAAGTCTTTCCATTTGCATTTCAGTTTGTCTGTCATTCACCTCCTACCCTGGTAGCTTTTAAATCTGACAGCTGCTGACAATCACATCAGCCAAAACCAGAGAACTTCCAATGACAGATGACTTCTTACAAGCCTTGTGAAAATCAACAGGTGGGTAGAGGAAAGTAATTACTATAAATTAAAGAGAGATAGAGAAAAGTTTCGGTATGAGCTCCACAAGACCTTCTGGATGGACAATCACCATACGTGTATCTGCTTTCTAATCAGCATGTATATGGGTCACAGCATCTGCATCACTGTGTTACCTCAGCCCATAGTTAAGGGACATGGGGGTGAAATGAAGTAAAAAAAAAGGGGGAGGGCAGTAGAGGAACTAGGAGTATGTTAGGATTAATGTGAGGATATGTAGCAGACATGAGGTGACTGGGGAATTCTTACGGACTTTTGAGAAAAACTGATTATTGTGGGAAGGTCAGATGAAAATCCATAGGAAGTTGGGCTTCCTTGTTCTGCTTCTCATGAAAAAGAATATGTGTCATATTTAGAAATGAAACAGCAAAGTATAATGGTATGACCAAGCAACAGTTTCTTTAGAATCTGTTTTCATTCAGATTAGGCCAAATTTGATAACAGATGCCTGTGCAGTAACCATATTCATAGTGAAAATGGACTTGCAGCTAAGCTTTCAATAAAGCTGAGTAGCTCCACTGCTGGAAACTAAGTATCTGAGTTTAGACCTAGGAAACATTGGCTGCATCAAGTACTGAATGTGGGTTATATTAAAGCATCAGTGATATCCTTGCCATGGATGGAACAGGCCTCCATCAAAGATCGACAGACATCTCCACTGTCACATACTTCAGCTCCCTGTTTGCTGCCAGCATCTGATCCTCTCATCGTTCATGTCGCATATATGCTTGCTCACTCCCATACTTCCTTCTGAAGTGAAATAACTAGTTTCCTTGGAGAAGAGGCCTGGATGAAGTTGACAGAAGAGTTAGCTCCAGGCTCCGCTCCAGGCAAAATGGACTTGGAATTCAGCAAGTTTAACTCCCTCAGACCATGAGAGTTGTCTGATGTTATTCCAATAGGCCTTGTGTCCTCAAATCCCCTTTGTAGTGTCATGGCACAACACAGGCAATACATACTTTGAATTAGCTAATCACAAATGATTAATAATAAGGTCTCAGGGACATATGGGGCGAGAGGAGTCTTGGGCGAAGGTCTATCCCAAACCTGACCAAACTGCCCTAAAAAGAGTAGTTATTCCTGAGCAACATGGACAGAAGCCACCTTGCACTACTTGGCCTGAGGTCAGAGATTACCCTTGGGGCAGCTGCCTCTGGTAGCACAGACACAGCCCCAGAGAAGCCAGGACAGACACTGGGACTCTCAACAGAAGGACTTTGCTTCCAGGCTTATGGCTGGAATTTGAACTATTCACACCAATAGGCTCCACCCCTTTCCATCAGCTTTCACTCTGGAGACTCCAGCAGCCCCTCCAACCCTTCTCCTCAGAGGCCAGTTAAAGTATTCTCTCAAAATAGATAATGAGGTAATAATTTTATTTTCCTAGTTGCTTAAGGAGAGTGTTAGAAGAGTTAATCCAGGGATCAAAGGTCTTTGTTAACAGAGAGTCTTTTGAATCCCGTATATGCCAGTCACAAAAATAACACAGAAAGTGTATAGATCCGAAAATGACAGGCAGCATGGAAACCAAAGCTGCCACTGACCTTCTAATGGAATTCAGTGTCTTTTAAATGTTTGGGTCAAGTTTGATTTTGATGGTTTATGTAATTTGCTGTGGGATTTAGCCAGCTGATGAATCTTTTAATGGAAATAAAACATTCCAAAAGGGCCTTTAACTCCAGTGACAAGTACAGTTATTTGTATGTCAACTGCAGTTTCTATTTATAGGACAATGAAAATATCCCCCAATCAGTAACTCTCTAAGAGGCAGGCATTTCATAAAAATAGATTATATAAAAAAAAAGAACCAACAAAAAAACAAACGAAGAAGTAGGTATGTTGTAGGTTAACAAAAACATTCCTATTCCAAACTCTTCTTGTAACCCTTATAGTAAAAACATCGGTAAATTTGAGTAGTATACCCATTCAGACATACACACACAAGCTTTATATACGATAAGGAATTCAGGTGTTCAGTGAAAATGAATATTAATATATTTTATAATAAATGAAGACAAAAATAAGTGGAGGTTTTTAATGACTCATAAAATTAAATTAACCACTTTCTGTGATACCTAGTAGAGCTTGCATGAAGGCACTTAGCAGAGGTGTATGTGCTTTTAAAGGGTGTTGATTTAAGACCTTATTTGTTTGAAGATTGACTTGAAAGAATTTCAAAGGATGTAGCTTAATTAAAAATATTCCAAACTTTGCATTCCTTGTAAAACCTTTTGACCTCTCACAACATTTAATGCTTGAAGGTGAGGAGCTGACTGCTTCATACTTCACTAAAGGCACTCCTGATCCTTCATCCCATGCAACAGCCATCAATAATTGTTGATAGGTGATCATTACACCAACCTAAATCTAGCATCTAAAGAAGTGGCAGGTTAGCCTGTTGCAGACACCTGCTGCATCAGGGATATTTTTTTCAGCTATGCATCAAATATGGTTCATCCTTTCAAAGTCATCAAGAGCAGAGCATGCATTCAAAGGTCTGTGCGTTGAAGCCTTCACAGCGTCTGGCATTCCCACTGTCAGAGGAATCAAATGGAGCTATCCATTAACAGGCCAGAGAGGAGTCATTAGAGGGACTCCTCCAACCCCCACTGCCTCCTGTGACAGATGGCCTGCTGTCACCCCCTCCTAGGGGGCCTCTCACCATACAGGCTGTTTGCATTCAGTCAACACTTTGCTTTTACAGGCCTGTGGAGCCAAAGATTGCTAGACTTTTGAACCCCAGGCTAACTTCTGTCTGGCTACAGCCTCATTTTCTGGAGCCGAAATCTTTTTTAACAACTGCACAATAACAAGTAATTAGGGTAAACTCTGCTAATCTTCTCCTTTGGGCATAGAGGTTGTATATTCAGAATCCTTTGGGGTGAAGGTAGAATTACTGCCATCAAAGCTTGAGGTTACTTTGTAAAAAGGGTTGAACTCTAGGTCAAGGAAAGTTAACTGGACAAAGAGAGATCAGGGAATATAGTGTTAAAATTAAAACTGTCCTACCAAGATACTGCAGAATTGACTGCTTTTGCCCTGGAAATTAGTTGAATGTAAAACATGAAGGCAAGGCTAGAGCATTTCTTTCAAAAGGTGAAAACATAGTTAGCAATAAAAGATCTATTGACTTACTTTCATTTGGGAATTTATTTTTAGTCTCTTTATTCAGGAAGACAGAGTAAAAGATCTTATTTTTATGCCACCCTGTATTTGGGCCACGCTTTTTCCTAAAGCTGCTTGTTTTACTAAATTAAGTAAGCTATTTCTTAAAGAGCTCTCTCTCTCAAAACCCCCAGTGCAAAATTCATTTGAAATGGAGAGGTTTCTGCTCCTGACTTAGGAGTCCTGAGGACAAATGGGACTTGCTGGGTGGCCAGAAGGATGAACAAACCCAGACTCACTTACAGTGGATGAAACATGCTCCAGAAGACAGTGTTGTCCATGCAGTGTCCTGCATATACACAAGGTTGATTTTTGTGCCTCTGCTGCTTGCACATAGCATAGGTTGAGGAGTGATTCCAGTTTTTCAAGGGATTAGAGCCTGACCTCTGAATATCTTTAAACATTCAAAATAAGATCACAGATTTTGCCTGAAAGTCCATAACAGAGCAGGGTAGTCCTCATTCCACAGCATGGAATCACTCCAAAATTAATTCCACTCACTGCCATCAAGGATAACAAATACGCTGCTACTCCCTCACCGCTATCAAAGCTGACAGCTCCAACAGGATCGGCGGCACTTTGTTCTCCCCTGTCACTGCCAGCAGGCCTTTGCCTGCTGCTGCCAGTGGATTTTGAATCCCTACATGGGAGCGGAATAGTGGAAATGTTGAGGCCAGCTATTTCCCATGCAAGGTCTCACTGGGCTCTACCATGGCACTCTGTCCACCTCCCTTGCTTTTGGGAAATGGACGGAAATACTTCGGCTGACACAGGCAAGAGGTATCTTCTCAAATCCTCAATATGTGATGGCAATGAGCATAGCAGTAGAATTACCTTGCAGTTTAATTCTCAGGGCAAAGATGTATTTAATGGTGCTGCTAGATTAAGCCAAACAGAATAAAGTAGATACTCTTTAAAGCTGAAAGTTCCCAAAATACCTGGTACAGGTACCATCATGGCAGAAAAAGCGTCCTGTACAAGGCCAATGGTAGCAAAATGAATTCTCATCTCTGTGGTGGGCTGCTTGAGTGCATGGGGAAAGATGTCTCCATCCCCACATCTTCCTCCCAAGGGAATGGCATCCCAGAGCTCCCATCTGAGCATCAGACAA
>VWZY01008554.1:158478-173102 GCA_013399075.1 Chloroceryle aenea | reverse complement strand
AAAAAAAAAACAGACTTTTCAGTCCCTCCAGGAAAAAAAAGCAATAGCCAGTTTTCTTTAGTTTCCTGTCATTTTGTTGACATTTCCCAGGATTTTAGGAACCTCAGATTGGCATTACCTTCATTAAAATGTTAACCTTCTCCATACATGAGCTAAATGAAACAGATTTAATCACTAATAGCTTTCCTTTGTGATGGGTTGATTTTGCATATATTTTCTTTTAATTGTATTATAGTGAAATAAATTAGTGGTGATGACTAATCATTGACACAAAACATACTTTTCTTCTTTTGAAGCATTCTTCTGACACGGAGATAGAAAATAACAAGTGCATTTTAATGTTAATTATAGCCACATGAATTACCCTAGATAGATGGCACAACAACAATGCTAAAATCCACTGAAGTGAAGGGTTCCCTTTTTTTCTGAAACCTGCGAAGGGGCAGTGTCCACGGTACAACAGATATTGCAACATGTTTCTTTAGGGTTCAGATTAGCAGTAACTGCTCTCTGCTACACTAGCAGCAACAACTAGACAGTTAACTTCCGTGTTATTTAAATGCCTCACATATTAAACTAACTACTGTAACTGTACTGTGTACAATTCAGTATTTGTGTAAACATAAAAAATTTGCCTTTGGTCAGATACCTCTCAGACTGAAATACAAACCTAATTCAAATACCTCCATCCATATTATTTTCTGTTTTAACTCTGTAAAATGGCATTTTGTACCTACCAATGAAAACTGCCCATTGAGACACCACAGAATCCTTCTTCAATTAGGACAGATTTTGGTTTTAGAATACAATTTATAAACACTTTGTGGCCATTACACAAAGGCCTGTTCAAACTGGAAAGAAAAAGTAGTCAAAAAATGATGCTGCAGTATAAAAAACAGACCACTTTCTCTGAGGAACTTGTAGTTTTGCACATGAGTACTACCCTGACAGGCAGCCAGCAAGACAGTTTGGGAGTCCTGCAGGCTTATTTCCTTTAGAAAGAAAACAAGTATTTGATTCTGGCATGCCCTCTGGTATCATACCATTTTAATTCTTTATTTTTTCCTTTCCATGAACCCAACAGAAGCAGACCTCAGGAAGTACTTCTCTTGCCCAGAAACCACCCAGCCTGTCTTTACAATTAATTCTATGCCAAGACACTGGGGCCATAGATGGATTTTATAGCTAAGCAAATCTCAGCTCATGCTAATGCCAAAAGATTCAGTTCTGTCCATCCTTCTATTGCTAATAATTACATTATCCTATTCCCTACACTGCACTGATCTTGTGGTGTGCTACATCAGGGCTAGATCACCAGGAAAAAATATTGATACGTTATGCACAGCTTTGCAGACAGGAAAGAGTTTATGACAGCAAAGGAAGAAACAAGAAGACACAACTGAAAACTAAGAAGAAGAGAGGGAAGAGACAGCCTTTTCAGAGGTATTTGATCACCTGATTGCTTAGTACACTGCACCCTGACTGTCTGCTGCATCTCAGTGGGATGACGATGACTGCTACCCTTATAGTCTGGAGACTTTTTTCTTTTCTGTACAAACAACTGCTTACCCATCATATCCTTGTTCTTGCACACACAGACCAAGTATTTTAGTACTGATCAAACTTTGTCATAGACTGCTTGCCTTGGGCTGTAACCCATGTCTGCTTCCTACCATCTTTGTATAAAAGAACATTTATTAAACTCCCTGATACTGAGTCAGAAAGCAAGCAAACTCACTGTCCTTAGCCACGTCTGTGATTAACAACAGATCAAAGACACGCCTGACAAAAATTGTGACTTCTAGTCAGGCAACCGAGATATGAAAGCAGCTAGAAACTTCTACAGGGAATGAATCAATCCTCATCATCACTGTAGGTAGAAAGCTCAAGAAACAGAATCATCTGACACTCACTTTGAAACCATACAGTTTCCTTTCTATGTTTCTTGAATAACAGTAACTCACATTAGAAAGTCTGTTTTTCTTTTTTTTTTTTTTCCCCCAGGTAAAGGCACTCACATGCACGGCTCCTGCGCCTGATTCATTATCACCATATTATTTCAGCTTTATTTCAGAGACTTTTGCCTGTAGCACTGCAACAACATGAACTATGAGTCCTGTCTGTGATGCTCTCAAATGCAAATGGATAGGATGGACTTTTAAGTGGCTCATGACATAGGACTGAATTGCCCAATTTCCTTAAGTCCCCTGTTCTATGCTTCTCTGTTGGACCAGCTCCCCAGGGTGTGAGGTCTCTGCACTTCCCCAAACAAAATGCTTCTTCCTCCTTTATGCTGAGCAGACAAAAAACAAGTGCATCTAGCTCATTAGTTAGTTCATAAAATCCTAATAATGAGAGAAATTGCCCTGCCCAAAAATTCTTAGCTTCATCAATCATTAGTCAATATTATCAATTATTATGCATCCTGCAGTATGCAATGTGTTTTCACAGGCAAAAGAGTGCCCCAGTGTCTGATTTTTCCAAAAGTGAAGCATGTAAATAACTTTCATGACTGCAATAAGCTCTCAGAACTCTATAATAAGATTCAGCAATATAAGGATGTAATTCTGGCATATAGTAGCATGAACATTATTCAAACTACACAGTGTACCTGAATGTGCAGGACTCAGGGAAAAAAGGAAATTTTCTTCTGACCTCAGATAATTATTCTATTTATTATTAACATCACAATCATGTCTCATAGATCTAACTAACCATCTCTCATTAGCCAAGGTATTGTATAAACATACCAGATGAAGAAATACCTGCCAAAGGAAGGTTACATACACTTAGAAACACAGAAAATTAGAATACTGATAATTTTATTCCACCATAATCAACAGGATCATTAAAAACCTTAATAATGTAATAACAAACTGAGAGCTTGAGTATGATCTCTGCCACTCTTGTGTGAAGCCATAGGAATGCCATTCATTTAGACCTCAACAGAGAAGTTGAAATATGTGTTGTTGTCATGAAGTAAAAATAGTATTAGAAAAATATTATGGTTGCAATGTCAAGCACTTTGAAGCTTACAGAACGACTTGTATTCCTAGCTACCACCTGAAACACCTCAAAGCATACAAAGTTAAACTGCCAATAAACTCCAGAAATACCTGCATTTTGTCATCTCTTGCCTTTCCAGCAACATCACCAAGGTACCCTGCTTTCTGTCAGCTGATGTGTGTTTTCTCCTCTGCCTAGCACCAAAACTATTCTTAGATAACTAATATCAATATTCTGCCCAGGGAAAACAGAGATGTAAAGAGTATTTATACTGCACAGTGCAGAGACACTCAAGACTGCTGTGATTGGTACTGCTCGGGTACAGAAACAGTATAGATGTGCAATCAAACTTATCAGTTTTGGGGCAGACTTACTGTACAGTCCTCTACCTCACCGACACAATGTCACACAGTTCCTCCTCCCAGGATGCCGTCAAATTGCTACTTGGTCGGGCTGGAAGCCCAACACCAGGAGCCAGCTCAGCGAAATTTTTTCACTGATAATTTATAAAGAAAGTTCAGGACACAGTTGCTTGGCCTGTGCAAATCACCATCTTCCAACTGCTCAAATCTTGGCCAAAACGAGCTTTTCAAGGAAACAGCACCAGGCGCATTCCTGACACACCCTGTCAGATTTCATGTCCCTTCCTCCAGGCACAGAGTACTGAAGATATTTGAGGAAACAGTAACAGATTTTGCTACACAGACAAAAGGCATTTTTCTTCCAAAAAAAGGGCCAAGTCTTTTAGGATGGCATTTTCAGAAGGGTATTCATTTCTTTTCATCTCTATAGATCAGCCTGAGGCATTTATATTTGAGCCCAAACAAGTCTAGCAAAGCTCTAAAAATCTAAAAAGGAAGCATTGGTCCACCTTAATAATAGATGATCCACTGTCTGCTCTGACAGCAATTAGCAAAAATAAAAAAGCTTTTGTTCATATATAGGAGCCTGCAAAGTTCCATTTAAAACAAAAAAACCTGGATGAGGGATTGTAAAAGTGCATGTAAAAAATTAACTTGGTGTTCCTGTTTTGTATTGCCAGAAATCAAAACCATTTTGTCTTTATTTATTAAAAAACCCCAAACCTGTTGGACAGAATCCAAGCATTACTTAATTCCTCATGCTTAAACTGAATATCAGCTTAGTGCTGGGCTTCAGCATGGACTGAATTTCAGCCCAGAGAGGTGTTGTGCTGCATTTCTTCTCAGGGAGAAGGGTTGGCCTAGAAACCCCTCAAACAAACGAATGTGTTAGAAATACTGACACAGAAAATGCAATTTAGATCACTCATAGCACAGGAAATCTTATTCAATCAAGCAAAAGCTGATGTTTCACTGGTCCTGATTTTTTTTTTTTTTTAATGTGTTAGTAGGTCTAAGTGGAGTCTCCACTTTCACTCTCTGCTGCTATGCTGATTTACAGCTGGTGTGTTGTCACAAATACTAAACACTAGTGTTTCCAGTCTGGTTTTGCAAGGTCATCATTTCCAAGCAAAGGGAAAACCACCACCTTTAAACTATAAAGAACTTTTGTCCTGTATAAACCAAGTGTCAGCCATCAGTATGTTTTTCAGATGGCCTCACTTTCTGATGGGAATGCATTTCCCACAGAGTTGAGGTCAGTAGGGAAAAAAGATGAACAAAGAGACTTACATAATGCCCCAAAACATGGCCTTAACAGAAAAACAGACAAGTTCATTAAAATAAAACTCTTGGAGTGAAGCAAGCATGTTGTCCATTTGGGAAGGTGGAAGATCTCAATAGCGGGACTTCACAGAACACTTAATCCTCCAGCAAAATGAGCACCACTGTCTCCACATCATGGTAAACAGACCTCTCACATAGTATCGTTTTATGTTGCTGGTATATGTAGTACTGGAACTGGTATGGGAGAGTGACAGCATTTCTGCATGCTTCCTGCATCCTGGGTATCACAGATGTAAAGTAGAGCAGGGCCCACTTTCTGTTGCATCTCTCAAATATAGTCCTGAATGCAATTCCTGTCATTAAAAAATATTTCCTAAGTAGACACCATACCCCCACTTTCCACCTGATAACCATCTCCTTGTGTTTGTGGTAAGTCAACATCCTTCATCTTTGCCTTATGAGGAAAAGCTATAGCTGTAAGCACTCCAAAATTCCCTCAGCACTTGCAGATCTCTATGATAATAAACAACAGAAAGCATCTAACACTCTTTCTTCCTTTCCTTACAGAGGCAAGCACTTTACTCACAAGAGAGCAGCTCCCGTACTGGTTTTATGCCTGTGTTATCTACTAAGTTACAGCACATGCTTATCTCTCAGATTTGTCAATGACGAAAGGAGACGCATGATGCAGTACCATCCATTTCTGGGCAGGAAAAGGGCAGAGTTCATACACCTGAATGTCATTACAGAATCATAGAATGGCTTAGGCTGGAAGGGACCTTAGAGATCATCTAATCCAACCTCCCCACCATGGGCCCAGATGACTCTCAACTAGACTAGGTTGCTCAAGGCCTCATCCAACCAAGCCTTGAACACCTCCAGGGAGGAGGCATCCACAACCCCTCTGGGCAATCTATTCCAGAGTCTCACCACCCTCATACTGAAGAACTTTTTCCTAAGATTCAATCTAAACCTATTTTCCCTCAGTTTAAAACCATTTCCCCTCATCCTATCACTGTACATTCTTGTAAAGAGTTCCTCTCCAGCCTTCCTGTAGAATCCCTTCAGGTATTGGAAAGCAGTTATAAGGTTCCCCTGGAGTCTTCTCTTCTCCAGGCCGAACATTCCCTGCTCCTTCAGCCTATCCTCATAGCAGAGGTGCAAAGTGCATGTCACCACATGCCATAAGAAAACACTAGTGGGTAGACTTTATTTCCCTTAGGCTATGAGGTTTTTGGAGCAAACTGTCCTTGGATGCAGCATCTCACTTGAGTCCCAGGAGTCACTCATATACATTGATGCATGACAGAGGGGTCTGGTCTCATACGTGTGTTCCTGGCGTAACTGAGTAATGCTGAACACGCACACTCAAGGTCTAGAGGGGCAGTGAACTGAGCTTAGCAATTTGTTCCACCATCTTCACTCAGGAAAAGCTTTCTGTGATTTATAGCTGTGTAGAGAAAAGGCCTAAGCTGTAGCCTGGTTTATATGTTCACTTGCAATTATTTTTCCTGGAGCTCTGAATAAGTGTCATCATGCTTCTCAATAGGGAAAAAAAAAAAAAAAGGATAAGTTTTTCAGAGAAGCTGAAGAAATGCTTTGCAGACACATGACTGTTTCTAGCAGATTTGCCTTTGGTGGCCACATTTTTGGTCTATCCCCACTTTCCTTACCACTTCTCACTTCTCAGAAAGGGGTTGGTGGTGTGTGGCACTGGATGGGCACCAAGAACTGACTGCTTCCTAGTGCCTGTCTGCAGCAGAGTGCTGGGTGCTATATAGAAAAGACCTAGGGAAGCCGTGCAGAGCCAAATTTACTCAGTGACAGGGAATGGAGATAGAGAATAAGGTCATCTGATAATAAGTGGTAAGAGGACAGCAGTGGTATTGTCTTATTTCTTCCTCTCATACACACCTTTCCTATAGCTTACAACTGACTGAGTCCAAGAGACTTATCCTGTTTTCCACTAAAAAAATAAAAAGGAGCAGGGAGGCTTAAGGCTAAAGGAAAATCAAGTTGATTGATTTAGGAAACATAAGAAACATAAGACAAACAGCAATAGAGTAACAGGGAAAAGAGGGAAGGCAAGAAAATTAAAGAGAACTAAGGAAGGAACATGAATCTTAGAAAAAAGTCTGTGTAAGAGCAGAAGGCATTACGAGAAGAGCAGCAGTAAAGAAGGACAAGAAAGAGAATAGGGAAAGAGAAAACTATGGTTACAACAGTAAAAGCCAGAAGGAGTTGGAAGACATTTTGAAGGTGATCAAAGAGTGGTTTGAATGGGTGTGAGTGGGAAAGAGGAAATGCAAGAAAAGGAACCAATGCAGTGAGATGCACAATACTATTGCACAGAAAATGGGAAGCAAAGTGATAATGTGCACCTGAATACTGAGGGGAACCTTGGCCTTACCAGAGCAAAGTGAATATGGATGCCATGGGACACAATCTTACCCTTTGTGTTAAAGATGCAGCTGGGTTGTATAAGAAACATCTGATCACGCCTGAGGGTAGAGTTTTCCTTCTTAATATCTCCATAGCTTCGGAAGGAATACCTTGTGTGCCTACATTATAATATGAAGCAGGTTGCAATTTTTTTAGCTGCAAAGGCAAGATATTTCCACACCCCCTTTCCCCTATACACATCAGGCCTGTACCTACAGGCACAAAGGATATATTCTTCCCTTTTCAAGTTATTTTACCGGGAAGAACTACAATAGCTGTCAAACCCCCCAAAATCCTAAGACCTCTGCCTTATCCCAGCAAGGACTTAAACGAGGGAGTGGGGTGAGAGGAAGCAAGTTATTAATAGAATCAGAGAATGGTAGAGGTTGGAAGGGACCTTGAGATCATCAAATGTAACCCCCCCTGCCAGAGCAGGATCACCTAGGGCACGCTGCACATATCCAGGTGGGTTTTGAAAGTTTCCAGAGAAGAACACTCCACAATCTCTCTGGGCAGCCTGTTCCAGTGCCCTGTCACCCTCACAGTAAATAAGTTTCTCCTCATGTTGAGGTGGAAGTTCCTGGGTTCCAGCTTGCCCTATCACAAAGCACCACTGAAAAGAGACTGGCCCCTTCTACTTGACATCCACCCTTATGGTATTTATAAACATTAACGTGATCCCTACTCAGTCTTCTTCAGACTCAACAGTGCCTGGTCTTTCAACCTTTCCTCATGACAGATATCATCCTGTAATCATCCTCCTAGCTCTCTGCTGAACTCTCTCTAGAATTTCCATGTCTCTCTTGAGCTGAGGAGACCAGCATGAACACAATACTCCAGATATGGGCTCACTAGGGCAGAGTACAGAGGGAAGAGAAACTCCCTGGACTTGCTGAAACACATATGGGTGGCAGGAGGAGAAGTGCACAGGACAGACAGACAAGGTGGGACTTCAGGAGCATGGAGGCACCAGCTTCAGAAAAGCTTGCAAGCATTTGTGTAGCATGAACCCTTCTGTTCACTGTGCTGGAGTGGAGCAGTTACCCAGCAGCCTGTATGGGGAGAAAGAAAATAGCTGATAACAGCACTCACTGCTTCTACCTCCAAACCATTTGCAATTAAGAATGAGCACATGAGCAAGCATGAACGCACCCACCAAAATCAGAGGTTGAACCAGGTTTTGCTTTGGGTTTGCCTGAGACCAAAGCTGTTCACACCCAGTCCTGGTTCAAGTTCAGCCAAGGATTCTGACTAACTGCCCCGTTTCAGGTGTCACTCAAGGAAAAATCAGGAACAAGTTTTCTGCCTGATTCTGCTGTGTGTCTGTCTGTGAGAGGAACGCTGGTCTTCTTTGCTTGTTTGTCCTAAAAAAAAAAAAAAGATGAATTGCAGAAGTACCCAGTTGGTGTTAGTCATTTGGTGAAGCAGGAAGGAAGCAGGAAGCCCTTGTGAGCACTGACTTTTCAAAGCAGCTTGCAAAGCAAGCCAAGGTCCCTCCTCCCCTAGGCTACATCACTGTACACTGCTCTCTACCTCCTCCCTAATCACAATTAATATTTGCAACTAATTCAGATGGCAATATTTGCCATATTTGCTCAGTGCAAAATGCTAAGGCATTTGGCATCAGCCCTTCCTCTGTGCAAGGCATCTGTAAAAGGGGGAGGCAAGAGAAGCCCTACACTTGTGAAATGGAAGAGGCCCGACTGGGCTCAGGCTCAACAGGTTCAGTTCACACTGTGACCCTGCCCAGCTTCCTGCTATTCAGATGTGTTACTTCCCCTTTGTGGTAATGGCCTGTGGCAGCTGGCCAGAAAACACTATTAATTTCAGAAGTGGCCTGACAACAAACCCACAGCGAAAGGAGAGGAAGTGGTGGGGAGGCCATCTGTTGACTTTAGCAGAACAGTAGGGATGCAGCTACGTAGTTTCAACAAGGAAAGCAGATTACTAATCCACAAAGAGGAAACTGGATAAAATTATCAACAGGCCATATTAAACATAAATTTAAAAAGAAACAACAAAACAAACAAACAAAAAACCCAAGCACACACACAAACAAATTTTTAAAAAACACCACCACAAGGGAGTCACTTGAGATGCAGCTGGACAGGAAATTGCTAGAGCTGCTTGCAAATCTCCACTTTGAACAGAGCAGCACAGGGAATGCCAAGAGCGGAAACGTTCAAAAA
The DNA here is from genome assembly GCA_013399075.1 of Chloroceryle aenea. Lineage (NCBI taxonomy): Eukaryota > Metazoa > Chordata > Aves > Coraciiformes > Cerylidae > Chloroceryle > Chloroceryle aenea. The sequence continues at coordinate 163,819 of VWZY01008554.1, read as the reverse complement.
CTGGATTAGCACAAGCCAAGTTTAACTGCAACCCACTTCTACTTTCACAGTTTATGCACTCAATCTAGGCTACTAATGCATGAGACACTGACTCACTTTTTTCCCCCATGTTTTATTTTCTTTTCATTTCATACACTTGCAGTTTCTAAAATTACTTGAAATGTGCTCCAGCTGCCAGTTTTGCAGAACCCCAGCCGACAGCTTCAGCTGCAGTATCAGCCCAGCACCGTTGTACTGCACACAGATTTCTGCACTGCTGTACCTTGGGCCACTTCCCAGCAGGAAGGGTATTAATGAAAATAAATTGCAGCATAAAGTTTTGCAATTGCTATAATGCACCTTTTTCCTTCTGCAAAGGCAGGACTACTTGAAGGCTCCAAAGATGAAATGAGGTGACTAAAGGCATATAGAGCCTTTGTGTCCTTGCCTTCACCTACTAAGTTGCGATGTGGCTCAACAGCGACAGAAAAATCATTTACAGGTTGCAGACTGTTGATGGCTCTGAAATGAGTTCCTGCCAAACAGATAAGGAGAGCATGAACCCATCTGCTGGCATCTGGAATACAGTGGCCAAAACTTATAAACAAACCCAGAGAAGAACAGCAAGTTACTCTTAAAAAGTAATTAAAAAAAAATAAAAAAATAAGTCCTTATGGCCTAGGCTTAGGTGCATCCCTGGGGTAGCAAAGGGGTGGCAGAATAGTTTTCAATTAACCTAAAGGCCTTCAAAAGCATTCCCTTCACACCAAAGCAAGACAAGAATCCAGCACATGCATTTAGGCACCAGCATACCAAAAGGAAAATCAAGCCTTTATTGTCTTAGGGGCTATTGAAAGCAATCATTACCTTTAAATATAACCATATGTGTATGTGCAATTAACCACACTCAGAGAGGAAAGGGGGAATAAACCAGCCAGGTTCTCAATAGCCAAAAATAGTTATTTATTAATAATTTAATGGTTTACATTCTTATAATAAATTCCATCTTAAAACTTTTACACCATGAATTAGATTCTCCCTTATTGGCAACCATGTGCAGGTTCACTGTGCGTACACACAGGTACAAATGTTCGAACATACTTCCAGTTTTATAAAAAAAAAAAAGAAAAAATGCAAAATATTGCATTTGAGGTGAAGCTCCCTGAAGAATTTGTACAGAGGTAATGCACTGTTAGCACACCTGAAAGTTTTAAAAAGTGATCAAAAATCTTTTGCATTCAAAGACAAACCTCCTCCCAGTTAATCTATTTACAAAAGGTAAGGCAAAAAAATTAATTTAATTTTAAAAATATATATATATCATGTGGAAACTACAAGAGCATGAGAAAAAAGTCACCACAAGGAAAAGAAAGATATATGAAAGACACCATACTTGCTCACAAAACACAATTTGCAAACTTGTCACCATTGCCATTTCTCCCTCATGGTAAGTTTGCTTCAGTTGAACAATAAAACTAAGCATGCTGCAAATATATTATTTGCAATTAAAAAAAAAAAACCACACAAGGAAATAAAGCAGAGTTTATGAAGCGAACAAACCCACAGATGTCCCTTGGATTGATTTCTTGAATACATGTGAATTTTAAAAAAATAATAATAAAAAAATTGCAAATCAATTTAAGTTTAAATATTTACATTGATCCAAGTAGAATACTACCAAGCTTCCAGCAAACAAGTACTCCAAATACACTAAGCTGAAGTCTCTTTCTTTGGCTCCTCTAACTTAAAACAAACAAAAATAATCAGTCTTCACTGAAGACAAAGATGTGTGTCACAGATCCGAAAGCGGAGAGGGAAGCAGGACAGATCCAGTCTCCAGAGAACACATGCTCAGCCTGTCCAGCCTTACTCTATCTCTCTGTAAGTCCTCAGACCCAAGCCACTGCACAAGCAGGGATAAGCGCACTGCCCACCTGCCACCTGGTCACTATGGTCCTTCCCAGTGAGCTCACCAGGTTCCCTCCCTTCACAATAGCCGGTTCCATACTGTGTAACCTCTCTTAGCCTGCATTGGCAGCTGCTTTTTGATAGCAGAAGCCAGATAAAGACAAAGCTGCATTTTCTGTACCACTGCCAAAGAGAAATCATTAAGAAGTGATCCCATGAAACAGACAGAAGAAGGGAGGTGGTGGGAGCTCACGTGGACTGCAGAGAATCGACTTGGAAGACATTCTGGTTGGAAGGGGTGGTGAAGTATAGCTGCTGGTTTGGCACGCGATTGTCACAGGGGCTACTCAGCCCCAGAGTCCGCTCAAAGTCCAGAAGTTGACCCATGAAGTTGAAGTTGGGTGAAATGTTAGACTTTTTCATCTTGACAATATCATAGGCATCGTTCATGGACAAGTTGAGTTTCTGCATGAGGTAGGCCACCGTCACTGTGACCGAGCGGCTGATCCCTGCTAAGCAATGCACCAGGACGCCACAGTTCTTCCCTCGTGCTTCATCTGTACAGAGTCAGAGAAGGACACATAAGACAGGAGTTTGTTAACTGATCTCTCCAGAGGTCCCTTCCAACCCCTACCATTCTATGATTCTGTGAAAGGATAATTCTGATCCCAGGGGCCAGCAGTGCAATGCAAGAGTTAACTGGCTTAAAACCAGGACAAGAGAAGAATCCACCCCCCTGAGAATATGTGCTGGTGTCCAAGAGCTGAGAAAACTAAGAATGAGACAAAGGGAACAGGATACGCTGCACGACACCGTTTTAAAAGTCAGTTTTCAAAGACACACTTTCGCCTGGAGATTTGCCTTAAATTCTTACAGTCCCCTTGCCCCAGCATGGAAATCCTGCAATATGTCACTGAATGCCTTTTATACAGACCAGCAGACTGCAAAGGTCTATTAAATTATTCTCCAACTGTTGTGCAGCTAACAATGGAGGTATTCAGGCATTTTAAAAGAATGAGGGAAGTCACAGGGGACAGCCCATTAGGAGGAACAGGATGTCAACATTGGTTGAAAATGGGTTCCTTTGTAATAGGAAATGCATTACAATGGCTGGAGATTAGTTTCTTTGTGGCTTCCAGCCCACATTTCTTCCTGCCGGGCTCAGATTACCTACATTCTCCCCTATTACCGGTATCATTCAACCGGATTACAGCAGAGTTTCCCAACAGATAATGCCATGTCCACCCCACCGCACACCAATGGGGAGATTTTAGTCCTCCCCAACTCGAAGGGGAGCGCAAACTGTAAGCACAACTTCTTGAGCCCAAGGGGACGTGTTTCCAAAACTGATGAATAATGTGTAAGGGCTGGCTAACCGAAACACCGAGCCCGAGAGGTGTATCATTATTACCACGAGATTTAATTAAAGCTCTGACTATACATTTGCCAGGAATATTGCGTATGAATAACTTGTGTTTAAAAGAGAAAAGTTAGCTTCCCAGTATATTTTTATACTGCTCTTGAGTAACCTCGAGGGGAGGAAAAAAAAAAAAAAAATTATTTTGAAAGATTCGCCCATCCTGCTCATTGCTCTGTCCCCAGCCCCCATACAGGAATCCCACAGCCAGGCAAACCAGGTATGCGTTTGCAACCTGCAAAGGTCGCTTACAATTCACTGGGGCTCTCAATAACCCTCCAAACAGTACCTACCCGCCTCTCAATTTAAAATGGCTTTAAAAACAGAAAGCGAGACGTCGCCCAGAAACTACAAGAAACACTGCTACCGCTTCTCGCCCGAAATCTTAATTTTGGAGACAAAATCGAGCTCTGCTGCTTAACATAGAGCTGTTAGCAAATAATCGTGTCTCACCTATAAAGGAGATGGCCTCAGGGAAGAACTGCGACAGATTTTGGCTCCAGTGGTCAGAGATGGGGATCTGCTTGTACTTGAATTCGCCGGCGTTCTCAAAAAGATTAGGCAGGTTGGGGGTAACATTCAAGATGTATTTTATGCCAAACTCTTCTAAAACGTCCAGATTAGTGGAGTCCTTGGCACAGCCTAAGTAGAGGTAGGGTAAAATCTCCACCGGGAAGGAAGGCTGGTTGTTGGAGAGAGGGCTGCCATCCGAGTCGGTGGCACTATTGGGGTCTCTGTCAATGTCAGATTCAACGTCTGATGAGGAATCGGAGCTGATTCGGAGGCCTCCCAAGCCCAAGACTGGCAAAGTTGGAGAGCTGCTGCTACACGAACTGTCTAGGTTAGTTTCGCAGTGCAGGGCGAACTCGGCCTGGAACTTGCTGAAGCCACCTGGGGAGAAAAACAGGGGGGAATGCAACCTAGTACAAGATGACAAGCCGATTTACTTCCCTGGTACAGCCCTGTCCGCAATAAGCATCTGTTTCCCACCCTCTCCAGCTCCGGAAAAAGAAAAAAAAAAAAAAAAAAAAGANAAAAAAAAAAAAAAAGCGCCACACTCTCACGCAGACGGACTACATCTAAAGAAGGTTTAGGAAAATCGCCCGCTGAGGCGGAGGGCTCAGCACATTCAAGATTAAAGCTCTGTGACGCTTCGCCCTGCGGGGACCTCTGAAGAGACGTCTCAGCAGCAATTCCTTCTGCTGTCCCCAGCTCACGCCGGGATTCCCGTTAGCCCCTGCCCTCCCCATGCTGCTACAACGATTCCAGTGCTCGAGGTCTCTAATTTAAGCAAAGCGAGGAGAGGGATGCTGGGGTTGGGGGGGAAACCTGGCCGGGTCGGTGTCCTCTTGTATCAGTGTGCAATACCCGGGGGACGTTGCAGGCACCCCCTCCCTTCCCCGGGCAGAGAAGCCGCACCGCCGAGCCGCGGGGCTCGCCTCTTCGTCACCCACAGACCCCCAGAGCAGGCAGGCAGCGATCTCTTCTCCCAGCCCCGGGCGACCCTTCTCACCTTCCAGATAAAACGCCTTGCAGCCTTCGTCTTTGAGGCGCTTGAGAAGCAGCCCCAGTACGGACTCGCCGCCCGTGTTCTCATTCCAGTCGCGGCTGTGCTCGTCGTACAACACCACCGTGTCTGTGCCGCACCGGCGGGCGANACCGGCGGGCGAAGCCCTCCCGGTCCTCCTCGCTGCTGGCGACGAGGGAGCGCAGGGGCAGGTTGCCCTTCTGCAGCCGCCGCAGCATGATGCCGGGGATGGCCACGTTGATGGCCGACTCGATGTGGGACGACTCGTATAACTCCTGCGGCCGGCAGTCCATCAGCAGCAGCCGGTCGTTGCCCATCTCCAGTTGCTCGTTCAGCCACGCCACAGATTTACTAATCGCCATTTCCGACGCGAAAGGGACGGGTCTGAACGTATCTAGCATGAGGAAGGACCGGGGGAGCGGAGCGTGCTCTGGAAGCGCCCCTCTGTCTCACAGAGACATGCGGCTGGATCGGCGGGCGAGCTGCACCCCTCCAACTCTAGACAACTT
>VWZY01008554.1:130901-148891 GCA_013399075.1 Chloroceryle aenea | reverse complement strand
AAAAAAAAAAAAGAAGAGTATATTTTCCAAAGTCAGTCAGAGAGAAGGGCTCTGTTACATCCTTTGCGAGTTCAGAGGGAGAACTAAACCTACCATCACCTGCTTGTCCACACACAGCATGTTATCTGTGTTAACAAGTCCTTACCAAGACTGGAAGTATATAAGATGGGGACTCTACTAGTGACATTATATGGTGAGGAGTCACTGGGATAACCTCTGTTCTTTGAGCTCTGACCAATATATTTTTTGTGGGGAATATTCTTAATTAGTGAGGACAACTTCAGCCTGGGTGTTCTGGCTTAATGACATGTACGTTATACCAGCTCAGACTTTTAGCATAAGGGGGTACATTTTATTACTTATCTCTGAAATTAGAAGACTAAAAGTTTGAATCTGAAGTCACTGCAATCATTCAATTGCTTCTCCAAAACTTAGAAAATTCTGGAGATCTGCAGCATAAATCCCTGGCCTTCTATCACTCAGAGCCTGGTGGACTGAAGGGACTCATTGTTCCAATGTGTGCAGGAGGAATTGCTTAAATCCAATGAACAAAAACAAAGGGACTCTCAGTGCCTCGTATTTCCTCCCCAGGATTTATGCAAAGTAAATAAAGGAACCAAGCCTTCTGCATTGAGTGCTCGGGATGAGAGCACTCTTCACTCTAGCCCAGTGCTTTCAACTGCCACCCATGTTGATTCATGTCGTTAGTTGCTCAGAGAAATCTGGAAGCAAATAAGCATGAGTTCTTGCATACCAAGAGCTCTCTATGCTCACTGATAAAATTAATATCTCTTAGATTCAGACACAAACATTATTTAAAAACAACTGCTCCTTTGACACTTATTAACAACACACGTGATGCCTTTGCTATGTCAGGTGGACAAGGACTGTTACATACAGGTAGGGAGAGGTCACTTACATCATTCACCTTCAAGGGCAACTCAGAAATGTACAACAGGATATTTCCTTTGACAGGTTTCATTAGCTGGGCATTTTTTTTCTTTTCTAAAAACCTACAGAAGTAAGACTACTGCATTATTAGTTGGTAAAGGTAAGAAATACATTGTTATAGGAAAATAGAGATTACAATTTGCTAATTGTCAGATGCACACCTGTCCCTCTCTATTGAGGAGTTATCACTTGACTCAATCACTTCGATGCTATTTAAGTTATCTGAGTAAAATGATAAGTGTTCTCGAGCTAGAGACTGGATTGGGAACAGAGCAATAAGTATTCTGGTTTTAGTGACAAGGCAACTGTAGGTAAATGGACCCAATTCTCTTCACCAATATATTCCACAACAAATAGCAACTGTAATATTAAAATGACATCAAGGAACAATAGGGAAATTTATAGTAATTAGAATAATGGTAGTCTGTGCTGTGAAAACCATTTTAGGTGTAGTGCCTCACCTCCCTGTGAGTGGTGTTACAGCAGTTTTTCAAGATATGTCATGCTGACATAGTAAGGAAAAAGCCTGAAATAAGACTCATGGTGTGGATTATATTTTTGCTCTCATAAGCATAACCCATATTCATTTTGCAGCTGAGTCCCTGCAAAAATTATATAGCATATTACTTTAGAATGAAAGTAAGGCTAAAACTGAAGGGCTTTTTATTGCCAGGGTTTGGAATTATCAGTCTCTCCGATCATCCATTAAGATGGATTCATCACATTGCATTTAGAAAGAAGGGGAAAATGAACTTCTGACCACAAAGTCGGCGGAGATGAGATGGGAAAAACATGACAGAATGATCAAGTCCAGCTGTGGCAAGATAAGCTCCAATCAGGGATTACAAATAAGGTAGAGGTGACCCCAAAACCTCCTCTGTGTAGCTTCAGCCCTGTGCCTCTTGTGTCTTTTCCTCCCAAATTCCCACCTGACCATCATATTCAGGACTCCAAAAATATGTTGAAACTCAAGGTGTCTGTTTTCATTTCTGCTGCTGGGTGAGAGGGCACATTGCACTTCTCCATGAGCATGGCCTCGTTCACTTTCAGAGGAAGTATGAAATGCTTCTTGAGAAGTGGTAGGGAGGACTTTATTTTCTGACTTCTTTCTTTCCCTCAGGTCCAAAGAAGGGCATCTAGAAAGCAATTTGGTTGAGGGTTTTTTTGCAAGACAGCGCTTCTAGGAACCTGCAGTCACTGTATACTTGGACGAGAGAAGATGGGTTTATTATTTCAGAGGAATCAAAATGAATTCCTAAAATTTGTATATCAAAGATTTCCTCCAAGGGTTTTCTTAGCACAAGGTGCATGTTCTTCTGAAATTTCCCATATGTTTTCAGGACTTTCATGAGATCACGTGGCCTATATTTGCTATGAAGTGGCCCTTAAATTTTACCTTCCAAGAAACAATTTTAGCTGAAGTAATGCAAAGATCACATAATTATTTTTTTTTTCTCCCCTGCCATCAGTGACATTTGTGAATGATGGAAAACCATCCATATGGCTAAACAGAATATCTCCACTCCCCCAGAAGTAGTGAATTAGAGGATGAAAGTAATATTCATCCTGATCATCTGCTTTGCAACAGGATATTTATTTCAAGCTTTCACGAATGTCATTATTATTGAGGGAGGATGGGAATGGACAGTAAGACAGAATCTGTAATAGATTATTGATGCTGGGAAGTGGGTAAACTGAAGGGAAGGAAGCCTGCCTGAACCCTACCAGCCCTGCTATTGCCCAGAAAAAGAGGCTGTGGGCCCATGAAAATGCAAGGAGGAGGAAGCATTCTCACTGTGGTCAATTAGGAGTACAAGGAGACTAAGTGGAGTTTGAAAAATGGTAGGACCCTGAAAGAGTGGGAGATGGTGACACACCTAATACATGTGGAGAGAGGACAGGTTAGGACAGGGACTAGGGACGAGGCTGCAAAACCGTTTCTCTGAGTGTATGCTTGAAGGCTAATCCTGTTGCACTGCAAGGAAGCTGAATCTCAGCTCTGGGACTTCAGTCCAATTAAGTAAATGGCATGATTATAATTGATACTGGCCCAGAGTATGGCTCAGTGGTTGTGGCTGCCTAAAACCAACCTAATTTAAACTCCATTTCTGAACTAAGCAGCATGAAAATTTCAAAGATTTTGCTTCCAGTCAGGACTTCCAGGGGTGGTATTAATAGCTTTGGTGAACTGTACTCTTGATTTAAATAACCTGTCCTTCTGAAAGTCAGGATTTTATAAATTTTTTATCACTTGCACAGGAAGCAGTGCTGGGCTTAATGCTATTTATCCGGCTGGACGTACTGACTTTGACTTAGGAGATGAAAGCATTTGGGTTAGGGATTGTATAACATCTTCCTATAAGAGCTGTCAGGGGTAAATTTACCAAATCCTGAAACTTTGATTGATGATCATTTTGCATGAGTTTTCATCATCAAGAAGCACACAATAGACCCTTTTTCTTAATGGAGCTGCAGGCTGTGTAACCTTTAAACATACATGTTTTGAAACACATTTCATCACATCCTGGAACAGAACAGTACACAAAACGCTGGAGGGACACTTGAAAATGAGCTTTCCCTCAGCTACAAGGAGGTGACCCATAGCCCTTGAAGATGCAGTTTGCTGTAGTCCAAATTGGGAGCCAGTAAGGAAAACAAGGTATTTGGGTTTTTTTGTGGGTTTGTTTGTGGTTTTTTTGGTGAGTTGTTTTGTTGGCTGGTTTTGTGGTTTTTGTTTTGTTTTGTTTGTGTTTTTTTGGTTGGTTGGTTGTTTAGTTGGGGGTTTTTTTTGTTTTTTTGTGTGGGGTTTTTTTTTTTTTCCTTTCTTTGATTTTTTTTTTTTTTATTTTGTCATTGTAATAACAGCAGTTACCAATGGGTTAAAGGCCGGAAAGTGCTAGCTCAGGAGCTCAGAGATTCAGTCCTGTACTCCCATGAGTACTTCCTCCAGCAATGCAAGCAACAGCACAGCATGGCAAATAGATATAGCCTTTTTTCTGAGGCTAGATAAAAGAGAATTGACTTTTTGTCCCAGCTTAAGGTGAGACATATCTCCTTCCACGAACCAACTTTCCCCATCTATTTATGTGTGAAGAGTACTAAATACACTTGTTAAACACCTTGGCACCCTATATCACCAATTATTGATGGTTTATTGACATCCTCTAACTTTCAAAGTCAGGACACTGTCCTCCTTCACTAGGTTAATGAGGAGAGACTGCTTAAGCAGAGGATTCTAACTTAGGGGCCCTAGCTGCCCCCTAACAGGGAATGCCTTCTACTATAAAAGGAACCATGGACAGTAATCTTCTGCCTCAGTTTCAAATGAAGCCATGCAAAATATCTGCCCTGACCTTAGTGGAATTAAAACAATAATGGTCCCCTCATCACAGGAGGTGTCAGCATGGATATACCCTTTGGAAAGTGTCCTTGCTGCAGTAGTAGGCAGCATGCACAGAATTAAAATAAATGAAATATGACAGATGGTTGTCTGAGTTTTCTTCTCACAATAATATTAAACCTAGGAAGTTATATAGCATTATACTGGCCCTGTGACTGTCCATCCATGGTGATGTGCCCTGACTGGAACAAAGCCAGGACTTCGGCTCCTGCAGCCAGCTTGCTTCTACCTAGAGCAGCAAGAGCATTTTGAGTGGTGGTAAAGGGGCTTGTGGCTGCTGCTGCCATTCTGTCTGCTAGTCATAGCCTTTGTCCTGTGTGCCACAGCCTGTGCACAGCTGGCCTCTGTTACTGCAGTGCACAGAGGTCTCCAGTCCTGCAGAAGGGTGGCAGTTTGAAAATGTTCTGTGGGGTTTTCCTAATTTTTCCTTTTTCCCCCTTTTCTTTTTTTTTTTTGCTTTTTAGCTACAAACAAACAAGCAAAACCTAAATATTTGGAGTGCAGATTGCTTGTCTCAAGGACTCAGGATGATTAAAAGCAGGATCCATACAGAGACATCCAGAAATGATTGTTTTTAACAAGACAGGAACTTTGTCTGAAAACAGGATGACCTGCTGCAAAAGACGCCAACAAATCCCTGTAGAGTTTTAGAAACAACAAGCAGGCGCCTGAGTGTGCTTTAAAAAAAAATTAAAAAAAAAAATCCTGCCTAGTAATAAAAAGGGATGTAAGGGTAAACAGGAAAAGAGCACTCCACACTGTGAGCTGCCCGGAGGAAAGGATGGGAAGAGCGCTGATTTGAAAACCTGATATGGAATCTGAAGGAAAAGATTTCTTAATATTCCCCAGGACAAACTCCTTGTGAAAACACAGCCTCAATGCAATTTTGAGTGGCAGTTGCCTACTAGTTGTTGTGTGCCTTTGTACCTGTAGTATGGAGGGTTTGGGAGGGTAGCACGGGCTCCACAGGTTTTGTTGGCTGTTCTCCATGGCTGTAAAGAAGTGCTGTTTCTGACCTGCCTGAAATACAGACCTAGATATTTCTACTGCCCAGCTGTTTCCTGATGATGAAGATACCAAAGCTCTGCACACCTGTGCTGTAGTTCCCTGCAGTATGGCTCACTGTCCCAGTTTTAGTATGAATCTCATGACATGTTGTTTTCTGCTAAGCCCTATCCTCAAGTCTTGTAATTTCATGACAGTCTCAGTTTTCATGTATCTGAAACAAGTCTTTCTAGCCTTCATGCCTAAGAAAGAAAAACTTGAAATCATTAGGGTAGCTTACCATAACATGCAGACCAAAACCCATATTATTGCTATTTTTTGGATGGTGAATTTTAAAAGCAAATACTATTTTGAGGAATTAGGCTTGATCACATTGACAACTTCTGTATGTTGACAGAATTTTCAGACTCAAATACTAAGCAGGTTTCCCATTGCAACCCATGTACTGTCAAGGAGCCACCCATAGCAATAGCCACAATGTGATACGTATGCAGCATCAGGCCCAGGGACAGCAAAATCCTTTACAGCAGGTTTCTCCTTCGTGCTACTCCAAAGTCAAACACTTCCTTAGAACTGAAAGAGCAACTTACTGCAGCTTGTGTTCACAGGTTGCCAGAAATGGATTCAGCAAGCCATAAAATCCACCAACAATAAGTCATTCTCTGAAAAGCAGGGTCTGGCCCCTACCAAAAGGCAGATGAGTGGTTTGGGTTGGTGTCAGTGATTTGGCTTCATGGTGGGACTTTTGGCACAGAGGTTGCTCTCCACTGGGCACCAGCCATGTCTGCACAATCAGATCAGCTGCGTCAGTGATGCTCCTGCCCTTGCCAAAAGAGCTGAGCTGTTTTGGTGGGCCCTGTAGAAAACGCTGCAGTTCAGAAGAAGCCCTATGACTTTGTGGGCTGGCCAGGCAGCACGAATGTTACGCTGGGCACAGAGTTGCAGCCTGGTCCTGTTGTCCTTGGCAGGGGACAGTTGTGGCTGCCACCATGCCCTGATCTGGCTGCAGGGAGGTGTCTCCTGGAGAGAAGACTGTGGGGAAGAGAGAAAAGGGGAGGCAGGCTGTGATTAAGATTTTGGGAAAAGGGGCTGTTTAAGCAACAGGCCAAGGCTGGCAGGGACCTCTAGAGACCATCCAGTCCAAGCTGATCAGTCAGATGAACCAGGTTGCCCAGGGCCACATTCTGCACCTTTAAATGTTACTGGTGCAGAAGCAAGCCTGAAGTTTGAAGCCTTGAATACAGAAGTTTGGCATAGCACAGGTTCTGAGAGCTTCTGAGCTACAAGGGATGATGCTCTGAAAAGATAATTTCAAAAAGCTCTTTTTCATTTCTATTGCAACTTGTCAGAGATTATTTTTTCTTCTCACTCCAGATATTATTTTGCATCATCCTTGACACGGAAAAAAGGAATGATGCTGTTCTGATCTGCTGCCATAAAAATATGAAAAGTGGTTTGTGTGATCTTCAGATTAGAACAGGGATTTTCCACTTTGGGGAGATTTTCAGCATGTTGAAATTTGTTTTCCTTTCAATCTAGACATGCTATAGTATTGTCAAGTTTTCCTACAAATTAGAAACCCCATCACAAATGGATTTTTAAAATATGTAAATGTTTTTATTAATCTTTATAAATCGCACTTCAAAGCATGATGTTCATTGACAACTTCTTTTTATTGTTTTAGATAATCTGATTTTTAAAAGTAATTTTATTTTTTTTTTTTACCATCTAGATCTCAAAATATTCCATGAGGAAAGACTCAGAGACAGTCAGCACCAGCATTGCTGCTTCCTCTGGAGGCATCACTGACTTCTGGGAATAGGACATGACAAAAACATGAGTACTTTTATCAAGATCAATGTTGAAACATTCTATTTAGCACAAGGAGTTAAAAGAAGAAATAGCTGTGAAGATGAGAACTGCAGGTAAGCATGTCAATGATACATGTCATCTATGATCAGTTATACCTGAGCTGTGATGCATGATGATGATGAAGCCAGTCAAGGAATTACTATGGTGTCTGTTTTAAACATTTTAAAAGTTTTAAAATGACACAGGGATTTCCTTTACAGTAAGTTGGCTACTCCTGGTAATGGAACTAATGCAGACAACACAGGTCCAATTTCTCCCAATTCTCAGAGAGGTTTTAGGTATCACCACATTACCTTTCCAGCACTCTTATTTCTGAAGAGATATGGTGGCTGCAGTGGCTGCAAACCAGTGCTCTCCAGGCAGGTTCTCCACTCCAGCTAATAAATCCACTGGGAGCTGGGCTGGTAGCACAGTGCAGTGCACTGGCACTTCAGTGGCATAAAGAAGAACTGGCCTATGTGTAGGCTGGAGATAGCCTAGGTCTCTCAGCCCCAAGTCCCAGAGACTTTTCCATGTCAGGAGGTGATGCACTCATATCCCAGACGGCTCTGTGTAGGTAGAGCTGCTGGGTCTGGGCTTAGCCCCCTGTGGACACAGCCACTTACTTCTTGCCTCAGCTGGCTCTGAAAGCAGTACAGGCATGTCTGCATGATGCTTCCCCAGAGCCAGGAATCCTGCTGATTTAAGCCATTGTCCTGATGGCACTATTTGTTCCCCAGACAGCTCAGCAGCCCATACACTAGGATAGAAACAGACTTGAGGAGACCAGCTAGCATCATTATATCTCTGTAAGAGAAATGTTTGTTACTTTTAGAAGGGTACTTACAGTAGAGTTTACCTGTTGTGGGATGAATTGTGCCAGCCTAGTCCTACATGGAGATGGCTTCTTACCTCTTCCTGTCTTCATTTCTTAATCAGACATGAGCAAGGCAATGCTGAAAGGTGCAAAACAAAATGTAAAATGATTTCTTAGGGTATGTTATACCAGTTATCAAAAACAACGTGGCAAAAATAACGAACAACATAGAAACACAACCACATGTATTTTAAATAAGAGCTTGTGGTAGCACAGAACTAGTTTCTGAGGCATTTGACATCCCGAGTGAACCACGTGGCCTTTCCTGGTACAAAATTCAGAACTTTTTCAAAGTTTCTTGGCAGTGCAGGTTACTGTTGACTAGATGAAGTGATGCCACAAGTGGGAAGTGGTAGTGGGATGCAGATGGATGCATCTCTAGTGCAGTACAGAGATAGATATGTCTTGTCCACTTCAAATTTACTTGTAAGTTGTTACTGTTCGTGTCACTGCTGTTTGAAATAAAGGTGAACTGATCATTAATACAAAGTCTCCAGTCCTTTTCCTGTAGTCTGAATCTATCCATTATAGCTCCAGGTTAAATCACATGTACTAAGAATGAACATAAAATAGCTACAGAGCTCAGAAGTGCAGATAACTAGGGAATCATATGATAATGAGATAAAAATTGTATTTTTCCTCCCAAATGCAAAAAGACTATTTAAAGAAGAGAATTTTCCTTGAGGGAAATACCATGTCTGAGGGCTTTTCTCCATTGTTCTTCAGAAGGATCCCAGCCCAGCCAACTAAGCCAAGCTACCAGGAACAAGGCAATATCACTCTTGAGTGATGCAAGACCAGGTGGGAAGGGCAGGAAGATGGTCAGGGACAAGTTGCTGGAGATAATACCTGGGGCACTGGCAGAGTGTTGAGCTAAGTCCCGAAGAAAACCAAGCAGAACCCAACTGGAGTCGAGATCTGCCTCATGAGGAGGAGGAGTAGATGAGTGGATTCTCTTTCCCACAAATGATTCCATGGTAAAGGAAGACAAATAACTATAAGGAGAAACTAAATGTAAGAGCTAAGTGGATAAAATGCTTAGTAAGGGACAGAAAACATCAGGCCTCATCATGATCCATTGACTCCCTTGCCAAGCAGCTGTATCCTGCAGCTGATGGTTAATCCTGGAGATGGAAGCACCAGACAGGGAAGGCATTTCATCAGTGGAGTATATGAGGCTTTGCTTCATCTCCCAGCCTTAGTGGGGGAAAGGGACCAGATGTAATATCCTGATGAGTTTTAGAAGGCATAGATGTGATGTTCTTTCAATTGTTTATGGTGTGGCAGCTGTGCTGAACATGCTCATTTATATTGCATCGCACGGTGTGTGAGTGCTCAGCAGAGGCAGGTATCTGAAAACAAGGTATTAGTAAAGGTTGAAGATCAAGAGTACAGTGAACGAAACCTGATCACATATATGCTTAAAAACTGCACTGCAGGACTGTAACTCTTGCATTAAAGTAAAAAAATGGGGTCTGAATTTGTGGGCTTCTGGCTTCATGACGTCTGGCAAGGACCACCACACTGCTGTTTATAAATCATCCTAGAGAGTGTCTGAGAATAGCGCAGGGGCGCAGCAAGGGCAAACTACTTCTTCAACAACACACAGCAGTTAAATTTAAGGAGTGAGGTAGCTGAATTGTGCTTGGGCCACCCAGCAGCTGTCCAAACCGGTCCAGTCATGCCAGGCTACACACCTATGTAGACCTGCCTTGAGCAAAGTACTCTGCTGGGGCTACCACCAGCCTTCACTGGTGGGACTTTCTGAAGAGAGTAGAAGAAAAACAAGCTGGACAAGCAGAGCAAGCAAGGAGGAGAGATTTCAGACTCTTCTGTAAAGAACCCAAACTATAGCAAAGCATCTGGAAACAGGCTTCCTGAGAGCAAGCTGATGGACATAAAATGCTATGCTATGGTATGAAGCTGAAGACAAAAAGATTGTTGACTTTGCAGATGAGTGACCAAAACACTGGCATGAGAAAATGAGCTCTTGGTTTGCCAGAAAGGCATTTGTTAATCTTGCAAGTGTTGAGCAATAGGAATGTGAAACTTCTTTCAGTTTGGTGGCAAGGGGCAGCTGAGAAGTAGGGTTACTTGTCTGAATTAAAAATTGACTTTTGCTGGACTGGTATTCCTGGCAGGTTACACCTGCTTCCCAGACGGTGCCTTGCTGCCACTCTGTCTGGAGCAACGTGCTCTTAACAATAGCTGGTGGCTGGAAGGTACAGCATGTGCTACACTGCTCATTTCCTCTTCCTCCCTGCCTGATTGTTATTGCAGCGGTCAGGAGCAAGAAGGGCTCTTTAACACCATTAAACTATGAGAAACTATGGCTGTGACAGTGAGAGTCTGACTTCACGCAATATGAAGTTGAAGAAAAATATTTAAAGAGATGCCTTCCTGTAAGTACTTTGTACTGTAAAGTATATGTATATACACACTCACATGCACATGCATCTGGGAGGAGGTGTTTGTCCACAGGGGGGAAATCCTGGCTGCACCAAAGTCAATGACAAAAGCTCCTGCTGATCTTGGCAGTGTAGGGCTTTGTCAACTATCTGTGTCTGTGGTGAGATGTTGTGCAAGCATTCAGGCAGACTGCGAGCACTTTTACTCGCTGTAGGACTGGGGGATGGCAGCCCAAGCCATGCTAGCAATGCACTAAAATACAGCTGGGGAGTGAGGGCTCATCCACAAGCCAAGTCCCATTGTCAAGGCTTTCTGCATCAAGTCTGATCTGGAGCAGCCTTGTCTGCCTTTGAAACACGAGAGCATTCCCAGGCAGTGACCTTGCCTACCTCAAGACTGTCAGGGGTCTTTGGTTGCTTGTTTGGTTTTAGCTTGGGGACTTTTTGTTTGTTTGTTCCCTTGTTTGTTTGACTTCTTAACATTTGTTTGGCTTACTCTAAATATTGGTGAACTGCTTCATTTACTCTGCTCCCAAAATAGGTAGGATAGGTTTCAGGGACAAACGAGAAGGTCTAACAGGACCTTGGATACCCTTAATCCTACATTTGGTGATTTCATCCAGCTTATTTTACCCTTTCGTCCGCCTTTAGTGAGGCAGAAGTTAAAGAAACTTACATATAAAACTGACTTCTGTGGTTACTGTCTTGAAACACCCTATTTTAAGGTTGATTATAATTCTATAATTTTTTTTCAACCATTTTGAATTTGTACAGCTCTAAGCATTTTTCAGTGTTAATACAGATGGACATTTAGGATCTTAGTGTAATGAATATAAATCTTGGTTTCCTTAGGCACCTTGAGTGGCTATTTTCACATCAGTCCCTGCATGCAGTGGGCCAGCCACTTAATTTTATTAACATAATATGTATATTGGATTTATGAATTGCTCCTGCTCATAGATGTCATTTTATACTGTCTGGATTCTCATTGTTTCTGTCCTTCTGTGGCACAAGCATCACAAACCAGCATCACCAAAGTGACAGGCACTTACCTGATACCTTCATCCTGACCACACTTCCCATCTGGGACTCCTCTGTGGGGCACAGAGTTAGGTGACTCCCAAAATCAGGGCTGTGATTCCTGCAAAAAAGCACTATGTATCCATGCCTGGGACCAGATTTGGGGCAGTATGCCAAGTTCTTTTAAGAATTTGGCCCTATCTGTAATTACCCTGGCTGATGGCTGATGGCTTCTGAAAAATGAAGCAATGTTACAGATGCTCAACGTTTGGAAAATCTGGTGATAAAGACCAGCCACTCTGCCTCAGTTTGAGGATGACACGAAGGACAGCAGAACAGGGGCCAGAGATGCTAGCAAAAGAAAGCAGAAATGTGTTCAGAGTAATAGACAGTGATTGTTGAAGATTCCAAATACCTGGCAAAACCAAACCAAAACAGGAATATTATTAACAAATGTCAAGCATACCTATTTCTGTGTAACAAGTATGAAATGCTAAATCACTTCCAGATCAAACAGTCTGAATTACCTTTGAAGAAGACAGGCATGCCCTCAGCTCCCGTGGAAGAGCTCTGAACTAAGATCCTGAATCCAGAGCATTCTGGTTGCTCTGGGCAAATGCATCCTCACTTCCATGCAGAGCTGTGGCCCCTTGGCCATGCTCTGCGTTCCACTGGAAACACTGGCAATATCGCAAGCTGCTAAAGAAGAAAAACTACTGAATAACTTTGGAGTGGCTGGGTGAGTGGAATTCATTACAATTTCGTGATGTTATTGTGTTTTTATTTTCATTCATTTTAAAGATGCGTATGAACTACTTTTAGAATCATTATAATCTGTAATTTTTTTTCAGTGTATCTTCACACTGGCTTCATACTCCTTACACATATTCTTTACTACATATTCTTTACACTCTTCCTTTGGAACACCCTCTATATTGAAGCTTGTACAGGGTAACACATAAAGGCTTGTGGTAACCACTCCATAAAGATGTAAGGTGCAGTTATTGTCACGGTACCTACACACCAGATCCTATGAAATTTACCTTTAAACAGGCACCTCGACTGCCCCTAGATGTATCTGGATGACCCCCACATGTGTTAGCAGTATGTTGCAATGACATACATGTGTTCCCATGCAGCCTATCCCTGCACTGACGGCACAGGTTTCTTTGTTCAGAATCACATTATGCATGTGTTTGTATTTCTGCTTCCCCAACTTTCTTTTGATGTAAATTTAATACATTTTTTTTTTTTTCATCATTATTTGAAACAGAAACTCTGGGACAAAAGGAGCATCAAATATAGAATATACTGAATAACATCAATGTTTTATACTTACTCTGCACAGCTAAGCCATAATAAAAAATGCAGAAGGAAAATAAAAGTATTGACTTTTATTCAGGAGCTACAGACATAGAGTTGGGGTCGGGCTGGGATGTCATGGCATTGAGATGTCCAAAGTGTACCACAGACGGTTTGTGTTAGGGAATGCAGGAGGAGATTCAAATTGGCTTCAACCATGCTAGAGACATTTTAATTTAAGTGAACATTAGCTTCTTCTATGTCTCCTGTAAGTCCCATACTGTGTTATATACAGTTTTGGAAAATGAATGAAAAGACATTTATGTGAAGGCTGGGAAAGATCCTTAATCTTAAACTTTACATTCTTCTTTAAATGGTTCTGAGCCACACCTTCACCTATTAGTTTGCATGGTGTGTGAAGTTAATGCTACTCTGTGCTTAACTTTTAAACAAAACTTCTGTGATTACTGGCCCTGGTTTTCAAAGTGACAGTGAGAAACGAACATGGCAGAGGGGACCAGGCTTTTCCAGTGGGTGCTGCAGAACATTTCTGTAATGATTTAAAGCCATGTTAAACAATAGCTTATTCACTTTCAGATGCAGAGCATCCCAAGATGCTGCATGAGGCAAGGGAGAGAAATGAAATTGCTTTTGCAGAGATGCTTGGCATAATTAAAAGCTTATGTCTGAGTCTTACAGCTAACAAACTGCTGTACAGCAAGGGAAACAGCTCCCTAAGTAGCTTTTTACAAAACCCTAAATATACTATCATAACAATAAAACCTAACTATACAGCTGCTGGTGAACTATGTGCATGTGATACTGTGGACATCACGCCACCACTCTCCCCTTGAGTCCATCCCTTTCTGATGCTGAAAATAGTAGAGGTCCTGAAAAGTTTAATTAAAATAAGTTGTTGCTGCTGAATTTGCTTTTTCAATCTGGCTGCACTTTCACTGAAAATCATGATTGTAAAGTGAGAGCTGTTAGCATGGCTGCAAAGAGGAGTGAGAAAAAAGCCACTTGCCATCTCCCCTTTTGACATTACAAATAAAGGCAAATGTGTGAAGGTATTAGAGATCCACTGCAGAGCAGGAAGAGAAGAATATATGGCACTACACAATATGCCCATAATCCCAATTAAAATGCATTCAAATTAATTTCTCTTCTCCTCAGCTTCCCTTTTCCACACCAGTGAACAAGCATGTTTGACAACAGAGTGTGGGAATTTCTAGTTCACTGAGCAGGTTTCCTTTCTCTTTGCCCCTGAATATACCTGAGACTGCTGTTCCAAACCCTTGCTGTACACTCCAAAGCAAGCCCTGGGTCCCCCCACCACACAGCCAGGCATTGCATGATGTGCTGGGTGCTCTGGGAGGATGCAAACTGGGAAGCAGTAGTCGTGGCTTGAGGTAAAGTGTTCTCAGTGGCTGTGCTGGGCCTTGTAGGAAACCAAATCTTTTAGGCTCCCTAAAGATGGTGGGCTTAGCTCACCAACCTTCCCAGACATGGAGTTTCCTGTGCTTGAGGAGCACACATGGGGCAGCATCTAGCAGGTGAGTAGGACCTTCTGCCTTCAACAGGCAGGCTCAGCAGCCAAGGTGATACCTACTCAGTGCCACTGGCAAGGAGGGATAGGGTAAAAAGATGAGGGGTACTTAGGAGGCTGGAAAATGCCTTGGTGTCAGCAGGATGGTGGGCAAACGAGGAAGGCAGCACAAGCTTTTCATTAGAAGCTGAATGGATATACAGAGAGGAAAAGGATCTTAGTGTGGCAAATCAGTCTGCAAGCATCAAATTGATTTTAAACAATGCAAAAGGATGCATTCCCTATTATAAAATCGAATGGGAAAAGCAACAAATAAACATGGTCTATGGTTCATAAACCATGGTTAGACACATAGCAGAACCCTTTTCGCAGGCAACTTCATCTGCAGCTTTTTATATTTCTACTTCTCACAGTTCTAATGCAGAACTTATTACTTCCCTTTAAAGGCCCTTCCTTGTCCTCACCATCTTCCTATTAACATAAAAGCTATTGACTGGACCTATAATCACAGTGTTGTTTTTCACTGTCTCTTGCTTCAGACTTTGTTACTTTCTCCCTTGTAGCATCTCTCGGATCTCAACCAAAAATTCAAACCAGTTGCTTATAACTACTCAGTCTCCAGGTTTGGGGTTTTACATCCCCCTCCTTGTCAGCCTTTTCACATCTCCATCCCACTGCTTCCTACACAGAGTACAGCTGCCAGGTTGGTGATACAGATGTAGAGATAAAATTAAACTTTCAAGAGCTGCCTTCGTAAAATGATTTTAACATACAGTTCTAGATAGTTTTTTCTGTATGCATTTTTCTTCATGCTGTTTGGTTACATGGACCTTTGCCTCTTGAGCACGTGGAGCAACCAAAAGCAGCAGCAGGATATGGTCCTCCATACTTACTTGTGCAACGGGGAAAGTGCATGTCTGAGAAGATACCAAGAGAGTGGACCAACACTCTGAGCAAGAGGCTGCTCTGCAGACTGGTAGGAAACAGGGTCTAATGAACCAGGGTGATTTCTTCCTGTTGCCCCAGTCTTGAATTCTCCCAACACTACAAATCAGCTTGGTCCTGCTTCAAACTCCTCGATGTCTCATACTGTCCTCATCTACTCTGCTGTTCTCAAAGCCTCTCATCTGTCTTCTTACCCTCATCTCAATATCCATGTTGAACAAGCCTCAGTCCCACTGCATCCGCATTTTGTCTGGCCTGGGTCATTCTCTGTGACAGCTTTCACTGAGCTACCTGCCTGTGTTCTCAGAAGAAATGTCTCCTACACCAGTTTACTCACATCAGCTGTCCATATGCTTTCTTATGGCAGAAGGTCTCTAGGAAGGGTTCAAAGGGGAGTTCACCTATTATCTCGATCTTCAAAAAAGCTGAAAATTTCTGGAAAATTTTATCCCAAAATTGGGAAATGTGTGGGAATGGCCTCTTACAAAAAAAAAAAAAAAAAGGCAGGAAATGAGGGCCATGTGTGGCACTCTACTCTTAGGCTGTGGTTGAAATAATTACAGGAGCTCTTGCCTATTATGTTACTAACCAGGAGGAAGGACTCCCAAATGACCAAAGTGATTTTGTATGTTAAGCCATACTAGTGCTGTATGAACTGTAATATTTACTTAAAATCCTCTTGCAGACAATGTACTGATTCCGACTCGATCCCATAGCTGCAGAATGGCAGAAATGAGCTTGGTAATTCACACACAACTTTGAAAATGTGCCTGCCCTTCTAACTGTGTTACCCATCATGATTCCGTAATGGCCACTTGGATGGGGATCTACTGAACAGTATCGGTACTGGTATTTCGGGCTGATTAAAAGAAACAAGAGAACACCAGGCAGATTCCTCACATTGTATGCTGAGGTTATGCCCATGGTAATTTTTTTGCTGTGTGACTGTAAAGGTCATGGTGTCTCTGTTGTGTGAGGAAGCCCACAAAAGAAATCTGTGGGGACGCACAGCATTTTTAGGTTGCCTCACACTATTCAGGGTTTGGCAGGCCCTTTGTTTATACAACATTAATACCAAATTGATGATTTTGGGAAACTCCACCCATAAGTGATACAGAAAACTTCCTGATATGCCCAACAAGACTTCAGCCAAATGCACTAAATGTAGGCTGCAAAATATTTTGTCAGAGGAAAAGTATGGGAGAGAAGAGAGGGTGAAAACACAGGGAAGAAGAGATAAGTAAAGAACTGATGGGCTACAGTGAAGCGGAAAATATAGGCAGGACAATGTATCAGTGCAGAAGGAAGCAGAGATTGTGGATATATTTGGGAAGACTGTTCAAACTAATTATCAGAGGCTGTACATAATTAGAATGGGGTTCATGACTGTCTTCTCCCTGCCTCTTCTCCTGCATTCATCTTCTGCTTGCACCCCTAAAATTTAAATCCTCTTCCTCTCCTTGGAGGTTTCAGGGCCTGGCAGGGCTTACATCACCTAGAAGATTACACTGGGTCACATCTCTTTCTTTCCCTATTCTTTCCATAGCTCCTGGTCATGCCGTGACAGCAATACAGTCTGATATTGTTGGCTGAACTAGCCTCTTGGACAATCTTCTTTTGGGTGTAATGGGTTTCCTGATTGAAAAAATATCATTAAAACTGAGAGGTCCAGAAAAAAAAAAAAAAGGATAGTCTAATT
Organism: Chloroceryle aenea; assembly: GCA_013399075.1. Lineage (NCBI taxonomy): Eukaryota > Metazoa > Chordata > Aves > Coraciiformes > Cerylidae > Chloroceryle > Chloroceryle aenea. The sequence continues at coordinate 131,884 of VWZY01008554.1, read as the reverse complement.
CTTAAAGAGAATATTAAAATGTTTCTTACATCTGGTTCTGTTGTTTGGTAACATCAAGATGAAATCAACTCCAGAGTTTAAATCACCAGATCTTCTCAGTGTTGGCCAAATGCTGCTTCACAGTCAGATGCTTTTCAAAGCCAAATTAATCCAGGTACACATACACAATTAACATACCGATTAAATTAATGGGGAAAAAAAAAAAAAAAGACAAATAAGAGGTTGTTAAAGGTTGAGAGTCTAGAGTACAAAGGCAGATAAAGTTGATTCTCTGCAGCATGTGCTCTGAGGTGAAGGACAGCTTACCTACCTTCCCCAACTTGCTTCACCTATTGAGCCTCCAGGATCCTGGGTTCACATCTGCAAAAGATCCTACCCTCAGATAACCCCACATTAAAGAGGAAGAAATGAAACAAGTAGTACCCCGAGGTGGTTCAGACTGAAGTGCAGAAAAATATCCCTGACTCCAAGAAAAGATGGAGCAGATAAACCAGGGAACAGCAGCCAAAGCATAAGCAGCTGGTCACTGAGGCAGCTTTCTAGTGTATATCTCTGTTCCTATGGTCCCAAGAAACCACCTCATGTCCGCAATTCCAGCAGCCACAAATGCCAGACATGAGAGAGGTTGATGCAGCATCCGTACCAGGAACCGGCCTGGGAGAAGTGAAGGTGGCAGTGCTGAAGGGCACTGTTAGTACAGAGAAACCACAACGCAATTAGGCATTTTAGAAAATAAGGAGCAGGAGACAATATTGGCATTGTAAGTTCTCCTGAAAATATTCAAAAATGAAGCTCAATGTGGTATGAAAAATGTTTCACTTCCAGGGCAATTTAACCTGAGAATCTTCTCAGGAAGGAAGGAAGGTCTCCCACATAATAAACCAAGAGACTGGGCTGTGCGGGGTCCTTATTATAAAAATGCCTAATTCCAAACAGGCAGAAAAAGCCAGGCAGAGCCAATGTGAATTTCTCCCAAGACCTTT
>VWZY01008554.1:78930-130855 GCA_013399075.1 Chloroceryle aenea | reverse complement strand
AAAAAGTCAGGAAGAACCACAGGTTCAGTCCAGAGCTGTCCTGGAGCCCTGGAGCCTGGAGAGCTGCCAGGCAAGCTGGCAGGAAATCAGGCAGAAGCCTGCCTGTTTCATTGGAAGTTCATCCAAACAAGGACGCTTCTGCAAAACGTTTTGCTTATGACAAATCAGCATACTCTGACAAAAACCTGTGCTGTTGGAAACCTCCCAGACAGTGTTTCTTATGGCATAAATATTATTTGAATAATAGAAAAAAGAAGGAAGAAAGTGGGTGTGTCATAGCTAACATTAAAAGGCTACATTATATTTAGTTTTTTATAAGTGGTTCTTTCTACAGGGCAGTTCTTAAAAATGAGACCTTTGGCATTTCAGTCTGTTTTTTCACAATGAGCGCTGAAGGTTCAGATTTGTTACCTATAATGTACAGAAATGTAAAAGTAATGGTGAGGTGCTGGGTAAGGATAGAGTGATTTTAGCTTTTCGTTGTGAATAGCAATTTTCAGATATTACAGATTGTTAGTTTTGTATTCCTCCCTGTTTCTCCCAAATCCATTAGACAGAAAAATATGGATAATTCCCTCCCAATACTCCATTATATAACAAGGGCATAACTTTCTCACTTTGAAATGACTAACTTGAGCATTTAGAGAACAGAGAGAAATGTGGAAACACATACACAACTTGGAATAGCAGAGACTGTTTTTCTTCATAAAAGAAAAAAAGACAAAATGAGGGATATTTCCTCTTTTATGGTTTTGAATGATACTGGAAACCTCTCTCATTCTAGCATCTCCTCCAAAGGAGTACCCAAAAGGCTGTAGGATAAGGTCTGCATACAAATTGGGGACTTAGTCCTACATACTCTTCATTTACCTGAGTGCCACAGCCAGAAGTGGGAGGCTCTATTTCAGATAGCTGCAAAATAAAGACCAAAGTACCAATTTAAACTAACCAAAAGCTCAAGTTATAATAGGCTATATTTGTTTTCCATATACCTTTGAAAGAAAATAGCCACAGCTGCTATTCAAATTTTCTTCCTTTGCCCCCTAGTCATGTGAACACAGCGCGCAAGATTAAGACATTTTCAGTGTGTAACTTTAATCATGTGAGAAGTCCCACTGATTTCAGCCAGCGACTTCCTATTGAGTCAGCAAAGTACTTATGCCTGCATGTGATTTTAAGACAACTAATCCCCCTGGCTGCGTCTGCACTGCTGGGTAGGTACAGGGGGGCAGGATGTCCTGTGGCCCTGGCCCCCAGCATACACCCTGGCTGCATCCTGGCTCTGGGCTGGGACAAGACTGTTCATGATCGTGAACTCCTGCATGCTGTGCTTTCACTTGGAGAGAAATCCCTGTGCCCAAAGCCAGCAAGAAGTGCCATGTAGTTTGTGAGGGTCTGCAGCTGGGGTAATTGAGCTGATGACTGGAGGGGCATCTACTCTGCTGCATGGCCAAAAGCCCAGCTCCATGCTTAGTGTTACCCGCATGCTGAAACTATTTGGTCACTTGGAGTGGTGCTGTATCAGCCCTGGCTCAAACAAGGCTGTCACAACTTCTCTAATGAACCTCTCACAGTCTTTCAATAATGCAGCTATTTATAGGATAGATCTATACTGAATAGCTTGCAGAAGCTGCACAAAAGCCCACAGTGTTTCATCAGTGAAGCTGTATAGAGACATCAGCACAGACCAAAACCACTCGGTACAGTTACATACAATCAAATATTATAATCTACTATGTTCTGCCTCATTATACTCGCTGCTTAACTAGAAAGTTAATGGCATCTTAGTACATTTATTAAATTTTCTTGGAAGTGAAAGCTGGTGTTGTGGAGTACAAGAATTTTCAGGTCTTACAGATTAAGAACTGAGCCCTGCTTTTGCTCACAACATCGATTTTTAGGCACAGCATCACTTAATTTTAACAGGATACCACCAGTAATCAGTGTAGAAGTTGGACATAAACAGAAACCCCCAACAACTATCTCAACTTTCTCTTTCAAGTTGCTCTTTTTTAGGTTCTAGCAAATATCCTGGGTCTTCTGCTCCCTGCACATATTATAGGGTGAAAATATTAATCAAAAATTATTTAAAAATGTTTGATGAGTACTCTGAGGAAGAAATGCTGTCAGGATTATACTGTCCTTTTCACCGCCCAAGCACATTTGCATCTTAAATGTTTCTTTTTGCTTCGTGCACAATGAAGGAAGCATGAAGCAGCAGAACCCTTTGCACATGGCTCACATGAATCTTTCTTAGAAGAAATCAGAGAAAGAATTTTACTGCTCTGACTGTCCCAGACATCTGTCTTTATGAATATTGTTCATGAAGTCCCAATACACAGCAGACTGCAGTGACACTCTCTAGCAATGAGACTTGAAATTCCTGCTGCTTCCTCTTTGTCCCAAGGTTTTATCTCTCTAAGAGGAGCAGAGATTTCTTCTGAGAAATAGGAGGATGAAAAATCTTAAGACAGAGATACTATTTCAATACAATACAATTCAATACTATTACAATACAAAGCACAAAAGGATGAAGAAAGATAGCTAACGGTTGTCCTTTCTTCTTGTCTTCTGGCTATTGCTTCGTCTTTATCAGCTTTGAATAGAAGTTGGGTCCTTCTGTTTTATCCATGTCTGTAAGACCACAAGCCATAACGCAACTTACAAACCTACCTACCACTGAGTTGCACAATCCTATATTTAGCTGTCAGTTGAAACCTTCAGTATTTCTTCTCAGCCCACTCCTGCTTCTGAAAGTGCACTGAGTCTTCTGATGTCCAGGTCCTAGCTATAGGTGTGGGGAAATCACGGGACCCCAGTTGCCAGCAGACTCAGTAGTCCCATTAATGATAAAGCTCCTGGAGAATTCCTGAGCTAGACATTCCTGCACCATAGACCAGTGTAGGCTGTAGACCATGTCTGCTTCTCGGACAACTGAATTTTACCTTCAGTCCTCTTCAGGTGAGAGTGGTTTTTGAAGCATAAGGTTGGGTTAGGCACATGGATCCAAACCGAAGTCACTGCTCCAGTGGACTCATAGAAGAAGCCTGGACATTCCCAGAGACCTTGGAATCAACCTACTGAACTATGCCAAAGCAGCTTTTCTGACTCTGACCTGCCCAACTGTTTTCCAGATGCTTTATTAATCTTTGCTTCCAAAGACAGGCAAAATGAAGCAAGTCAAGGTAAAGACCTTAATCTGATTCTGAACCTTTGTGTCTGTGAAAACAAGCAATTTTTCTGCTTTAAGTTGCATTTACAAATATACTGGTGGTACCTTTTCTAGAACTGCTGACTCTACAGAAGAAATATTTTGGGATGACACAATTTGTATAAGGTTCCTTGATGCTCACCAGTAAAATTCAATGCCAGTAAATAATCAAAGACCTTATTTTCATACTATTAATATATTTAAGTGTAAGTACAATACTAAGTTATAAATATGTTCTGTAACAGGTAATAAACGCAGCCTATTGCTCACTGGCTAGTTCAGAAAATACTTTTTTTTTTCTGCTCGATTTAAAATTTGTGGTGAAATTGGTGTGGACTGTACTCAGCACATCCTGGTAGCTGAGTCAATTGAAATTGCACCTGTTCTTGGATGCAAGTCATAATAAATGCAACCCATATGCATGGGTTGAAAAGGACTTGTATGCACTTTTCCCAGTTAACATCTGCCTTTTGGCAAGTCATTAACCTATTTTCTCACAAAGAAACGGCTTCAATTGTATTATGCCTCTGAAGCATGCAAAAGTCCCTGAGGGGGCACTCTGACAAAAACATACTGTTCCTGGATCCAATGTGAACATACATATTCATTAATTGTTTGGGGCAAAGAGTACAGAATTTCTGATCTTTACAAGTCTTACAAGGTAAACAGGTTACATAAAGCTACATCCCTGGAAATACATTCACATCCCAGTTACTGCCACTCATTAGAAAACTCAAGAGTGTTTTTGTGCTGTGATATGGCAACAAAAGTAATTCAGCAAGTGTAATAAGACCTTTAGGAAGGATAAAAACCCCAGCCTGTTTACCCTAAAAATAGTACAATATATTTACTTAAATATATTAATTTATTTAAATAAAGGTGGAAAGTTGTATTTCTCAAATCCCTCATGCTACAGTGATCTGTTCAGGCCATTCTAAAATGGTGAGGAGAACCTATTCTATCACAATTTCTCCATCCAATTAGTTTAATCAAAATTTAAAATGACAGTTTAAGTTTCTCACCATAATGATAATGAAACAATTATTTTATGTAAAAGCAAGAAACAACAATCACCAAAAATGAGGGAGTTCTTCAGATATATCTGTCCCTATGAAATGATTTTTCAAAACTGTTAAGTTTATTAATAATGTCAGCAGTAGTAAAAAGTAAATATCTAATATTTTTGGAGAATGTAGTGGTGTGTTTAACGATAAATAAAGAAATAAATGAAACAATCTCCATAAAATAAAAAAAAGAGAAAACCCAGAATAAAGTTTGAGTTGTCAGGTTTGTCCATAAAGCACAATAGATTAGGTACAGATAGATCAAAAGAAAAAGTCAAGTGCCTTAAGGTACAACATTGCAACGTTTAGCCATTTGATGTCTACCCCCACAGTGACAATTATGAACCTTTCAATGTGCTCCCAAATGAGGTGACTACTGTCATCCAAACTGAAAAAAATGAGAAAAATATGCTGCCTCAACATGCTTTATGTAATTCCCAAGATAAAAATTCCATTAAAATTCATCTAAATTAGAAATAAAATTTAAGACACAATCGTAACTGACAAGATTTCTTTCAACTTGGAAGAATGATTTTTATTATTGATTTTTAAATGCCTGCAGAAGCAAGTGCAATGAGCTGTGGAACTACTACACAATGCTTGGACACTTGAGGAATTTGAATTTGGGTTTGTCCAGTGCCAGTCTTCCAGTGATGCCAGCTGGAGAGGTTACTCCTGCTGCCACCTTCTCTCTCTCTCTCTCTCCTTCAAACCTTGCGGATCTACTGTATGTCATTCAGACATTGTCATCTTGTGGTTTGTTTTTTTTTTTCAGTAAGAAATTTAGCCAATTTTTCAGTAGCTGGCCTGAATGCTGGAAGCAGTCTTTCTCCAACAGGGATTTTATAGGGTATCTACATTTACTATCAGAGGGATGACAGCTTGAGAAAAGCTGAACTGCATCAGGTACATGGTTCAGCTTGTTTAGAACATGTAGGGATCTTCAGTACTTCACTGCAGTCTGCAATATAGAAGCACCTTTCATAATCATTTAAAGACCTGTGCAATTATTTTTTTCACATGGTGCAGAAACACAGCTAAGGCTAAACAGCAGTCATTTTCCTCTAGCTATATAAGATAATTGAAATTAGTCAATTCACTGGTTATTTGGCAGAGCACAAACACTAGAGTGAATGCTTCTGAGAGTTTAACAAGCCTCTTTAGGTGTTTTTAAAGGAAGCTTTTCTATTCCGTAGCTTTGTTTGAAATTATGTGGATTGAGACAATGAGATAACTAGCACACATTAATGTTCCCTTAAAGGAAATGAGATGTTATCTGTTTGTGGTTGGTTTAGGAGAGACATCACTATTTGAGGAAAATACCTCAATACCTGTTATCAACCCCTTCTAGTTACAGAGGCATCTCAACTGTCATGCAGGTTGGGTTTCAATATCAACAGACCACCTGACAGAATGAAAAGAATATATCTTGATTCAGAAATGTTATGTTAGTTCACCAGATTCACAAACAGCAGAGGAATAAACTGGATTTAGTAGTAAATGCTCCAGATAACAGGCACTGAAAAGAAGGATTAGTGATAGGAGCTAAGGCAGAAAATAAAATTTCAGCAGAGATTTTATTAAAAAAATACTGAAGTAAAAGAAATTTCTAACTCTTGTTGATAAATAAACCTGAAAAGGTTATCAAAAATAAATAATATATACAGATTTAAAACATATATATAGAGAGAGTCCACTCAAAGAAAATAAGAAAAGAGTAAAGGATTTTCATAGCTACATGTTTTTTTTTTATCTTCTAATGGGGCCAAGAAAAGGCAAAGACCACAGAAGCATTTACAAATGCATAAAGTAAAGTACATCTGACCTAAAAGACAGTATTTACATAACTATGCCTTATATAGCATTATAAATAATTGCATAATCAAAGGTCAGGCTTTTTATGTTGGAATATGTAAGACCATTCTTTCACAAAAAAATCTGTGGCTGGGATGTTGCAAAGAAATAGTTTAATCTAGAATTTCGCTTCTTCATGATAAACAGCATTACTTTAGACTGAGCTGAAAATACATAGCACTTGTTGGCAGAATTCAGATGGCACCTCACTTTACCAAGCAAGTGAGGTGTCATCGAGCTATCTGAAGGTGATTACTATGACAGAAAATGAAAAGTTATAAAACAAAAAATGACTGTTAATTACTTTGTCTCAAAGCACAATAGTATTTGCACAGTGAGCTTCTGTACTTAAGCTGAAGTCTATTGGTGTTTATGAGGTTCAGCCTGGGAAATGGGCTTTATCTATATACAGTTGCAGATTTGGATTAAAATGCTCCCCCCACATCCAGTGTCCTATTTTTCAACACAGAAAATGTGAAGTTGTAGAAATAGATGACTATCGGGGTTTGACTGTGGATTTATAACAAGTGTTCTGCAATTGCTATTTAAAAAACGGATAGGTAGACATTAGGAAGCAGATTTTTCTGTTTAAAAACACAGGAACTATAATCAACTTTCTAAAAATTGCATTTTTATTAAAAATAAATCAAAAATCATCACACATTGCAAAGTCAGTCCTGATTTATGGCTTCATTGATAATGTATTAACTAATGGGGGAACGGACCTCATGCAAAGCTTGAGCAACTCTAGAAGTCCCTGGAGGATGAGAATCTTCTTTTTTTATGATACAGATTTTGCATCATTTTATGTTTAGTTCAAATACTTCTGAAGAATACATGAAGCTATTTTTATTTTTCTAAATGTGAAAAATAAATTTTGATGGCGATGAGATAAGCAGAAGTGCTTGATTGCATCAGTCTTGCAGCTGAATTCATGCAGATGCAATTATAGTTTCAAAGTTTAAGTGACTTCAGTCCTGTATTTGTAACGAGAAGTTTTTACACTACATTTTCTTGAAATCATCACTACAATGTTTAGAAGATAGAGTAACTGTCACTACTTTAGTAGAGTATTTAAGGCTAAGGAACAAAAAACAACTCTGGTATTTTTGAAATTACAGCAAACAAAGTTTGTTGCTTATTCGCATTCAAAGATCTTATTAGGTTGAAATGAGAGTCTTGTAACATTCAATGGAGATGATTTTAGAAAATATTAGTTCTGGCCAGGCTACACTTTATTAAATACATAACCAGAGTACCAGAATATCTGCTTGCTACCAATGTTTACAATGTATTGTGTTCTTTTCTTTTTCTTCAGTTTTTATTTCGGGATGATTTTTTTTTTCTTATAGCAAAATCCAGTGAAGTAACATTTATTATTTTCTTGTGAATATATGAAACATATTCATCAATACAGTTCATTTTCACCTTTTATTCTTCTTGTCTTCCCTGAAATAACATTTTTTTCTGATTTTCTAAGCATTCTTTCAATCTATCTTCAGTCAAAGTCAGACGTTGTTCCAGGAATGAAATAGTCTGCTTGAAAACAACAGTAATTTCAATTTAGTTTTGTCTTATTTACACAGTATTATAAAAATGTGAAACGTAGTAACACAATAATAATTTTAACTCAACAGGAAAAAATATCTTAAGATGACTTTTCCTTAGATATTCCACTATTTAGAACCATATTTTAAAATAATGGCTATGCATCTATGGAGATTATCTAAAGGTTTAAAATTGTTTTTGCAAAATATTTTCTCTGGGAGAAATATATACATGCATACAAAATTACTCTGAAATACTATGCAAAAGTTGCATCCATATTTCAACAGAAAAATAGCCATCACTGGTGACCCCAAATGACATCTTCCAAAAACCTGAAACTCCCAAGACATCCTACCCAAAAAGGAAGTGAGAAAAAAATACCCTATTAAATGGTATTCTCCAAGAGAATCATCAGAAAAGGTAGGTTTCGGTACATGTTGACATTCAACTTGCAACACAAACAATTTTCAATTGATGACCTGCCACCATACTTCCCAAAACGTGTTTCTTTAATGTTATGTATCTCAAAAGAACACAGGGAAAAGAAAAAAAAAACAAAACAAAACAAAAACACCACCTTAGCTACTCTCTTTTAATTTGGTTTAATATTAATATATTACAGACTACAGAGGAGTATCTTAAAACATAGATTGACTAAATCAGGATTACTAAAAAGAAAAGTATTGAGCATTTGCAAACAGGTGACTCAGAGTCACTGACTGAGATTATTGGTATTTGTGCATTTTCATTGACACTAGGAATTATTCTGCTGCTTAGATTTCTACCTAAGACAACACCTTGAACAGTAAGTAACACTAAGTGGTACATTGTTGCATACTTACTAGAGTTAAAACATCCAGCTGCTCCACAATGTGCTGCAAAACACTACCCAGGGAGGTGGAGATGTCTGTTTGCTTGTCGACATTATGCACAGCTGATTCACTCTTATTCTCTGACTTCCTTCTGGAACTTGTGGCCAAGACTGAAGCAGGGAGATATTGCTGATCTTCACTGCTGACGTCATCCTTGAACACAGAAACACCATTTAAAGACTCAGTTGCCTTTGACTTCATTTAATTTAAATCATACAAGAAGATGGGCAGAAAAGTGTAGCTTTTAATTTTGGAAAAAAAAAAAATCTATTTACACATCTATGCACACATACAAGAGTCTTCAGAAATGCTTATTGTAACCTGTCCAATTCATAACACTTCAATTTGTTCTGATGTAAGAGAATTTTCAGCTGTGATGGATGAGGCAATAAGAGAAATCTCAGCGGTCTTGAGGAAGGGATGAATGAGGAAATACATGCTGTATTACTAAAGGTTGAATTAAAGCTCAAATAAATACAATTGCTGACTGGAGTTTTCAAAAAGATAGCTGTAGTTTGCAAAGGAATTGATTCACAGTAGTCATATGGATGAAAAAAATCTCTATGTGACTAGATGTTCACAGAAGTTCCTTGCAACTTTCAGATGAAACCTTTCAGGATTAATCTCTTCTTTCAGATATATATAAAAAAACCAAACAACCAAAAAANAAAAAAAAAAAAAAAACCAACACCAAAAAAAAAATCACCACCAAACTAGTTTGTAGTTTCTTATTCAGTGGCATTACTTTTTGAGAAACTGATTCCTCCAGAAAATGCGAGGAGGAAGCAACAGAAAAGATCCACACAATGCAAAGTTCAGAAAGAAATAACTTTGCTGTATTAACATTGGTCCAGAGTGAGAGAGCATGATGTATCCATTCACTTCTGGTTTTCTCTGTGCCTTGAATTTCTTAATGGAACAATACGTTAAGTCACAAAAGGCTGACATCAGTAATTCATTAGAAGGCCTTTCATAACAACTTTACCTGACCTATTAATGATTTTTAGAGATTTCTTTGAAAACTTATGTCTTCACATAATTTATTTTTACACTAACGAACTGAGGTAGTCCAATTTTATAATCTCCAGTTATATTTCCAATATCCACACCATTTACAAAATAAAAGTTTTAATTTATTATAATTTAACCATTTCTCTGAAATTTATTGACAGTTGATGAAAGTATCCATTAGCTATACAAACACACAATTTCCACAGTGTATCCCAAATATATTTATGTTGTAAAGCTGAATAGATTTTCAAAATAAAGAGTCTTGAAATCACTGCCAGTCATTAAAAACCAAAAATCTCCTAAATCAATAAAATAATCTTGTAGAATGTAAATTGCTAGGCAGAATTCATGGCAAACCTTTACAACATTACCTAGACAAGTTGATGACTTTCTGTCAATTACTTCCGTGCAGTTGTCCCTCCCTTTGAATTAGGTAGTACCAGAAAGTGATGGATGAAATACTACTTTGATAATGTCACGATTTTAAATGCAAGTAATACTAAATCATATCAGTATTATTCAGGAATTTGTACTGCTGCATTATCCATGATACTGTTCCTGCATCTTCAGTGCCATCCCACACAGTTCTGACCAAGCAACATGCCCTGTTCTCTGGACTCACTGTTCCCGATTCTCCAAAAAATCTTTTCTTCCTTAAGTGCTGGGGTTGTGCTATCTATAGCAATGAGAGATAATTAAGCAAGAGATAAGTTGTGTCCACCATCTATCTGGAACGGCTGTTTTACTAGCAAAGCACAAGAGCAAGCCAAGAACACCGCACACACAGTGTCAGTAGAAGACTGTGAGTCTAGGGAGGGGAAAGGCTGAAAGCAGACATGGAGATGGAGTAAGAGAGGTCTGTATCTTAGGAAGAGGACAAAGAAGAAAGTCTCACCACCCTCTCTGGGTTAAGGGCTTCATTGTACAGTTAAGTTCTGCAAGGGCAGGTCTCAGTCCCCAAGCAAGAGAACCCATGAAGTGCAGAGCATGGTGCTGTCAGGGCTAGGGGAAGATACCCATGCATATGCTTCAGACCTTAACTCACAATGCTACAAAATCACATGGAACCCTTCTCAAGGGTTGATAGTATCATGGTATTTGGTGATAAGTCACTTTCATTGATTTCATTATGATGAAAGAAACAGATAAATGATCAAGAAGACACCTCCTGTTCCCTTTCAGCCCCTTTTCTGCACTTGGGGACTGATTTATGCAAGTGAACTAAGCATGTCAAGTAGTAAAGGACTGATGCAACTAATACTGAAATCCATTGGTCATTTGTGTCAATACTAGGCTGTGTCAAAAAATAAAAGTATGAAACCTATAGTTTGATGTTTAACAAACACTAAACATTTGAGGCTGTTCTACAGAACGTCTTACAACCTTTCCACTGAACTACAGAGAACTGTCCTCTGTCTATGGTTAAACTCATGGCTCATAGCGCAATGTTTTGTCAGCCAGGCTATTGCCTTTTAGTAGTCCTCAAAAGAAAGTATTCCAAGTACCTCAGAATACTCTGACTCGCATGTACTTATTAGATATGCCACAACAATAAAGATGTCCGAGAAGTTTTATTTATAGAGAAAAAAAAATTCTCTTGAGGAAAAATATATGAAAACATACAAGTCTCTGTCACTCAACTGAAAATCATTAGTCTTCAATCTTCCAAGGGCTTCGAATTTAGAAAATACAGACAACAACTTCCAAATGAATACCTTCATGATGGGCTTGTATGAAAAAGTTACATTGTTAAGGTTCCTAATGAATCACTGAAATTGGCATAGCCTGCTTTTAAAAAATAATATTTAAATTTTGAACACATGGTACATTTGCCTACTAATACTACAACATTTCTGATACTGTGATTAAAACAACAAACAACAATTAGTCATAAGTAAGGCATTAAACTCAAACAGACCAAAGAGCAAAGGCATAACAGAGTAGTCTCCCACCTTACCAGACTTTGATTTCCTAGGGTTTTTTTTTGTTATTTGAAATCATGGGGAGTTTCTCAGAAGGAACAGTACTGTCATTATTGCTGCTTTTACCTCCATCTTGTGAGCCTACCCTCAAATTAAAATGGTTTGCCGTGGATATTCTATATTGAACTGTTCAGGACATGGGTTTTTTGGCTTCTCTGTTTTTTTATTTGTTTTCTTTTGTTGTTGGTGTTGCTGTTTTTTGTAGGCCAGAATTACTCACAGATTACTTCTATTGCTTTGAAAATATTTTTTTCAGTCAGTAACTGAACCACATAAAATAGAGCTATGATCTATTACACTAACCCTGAGTATCTTACATCACAACCTGTTTTATCAGTTTCTACTGCAGAAAACTTCCCTACAGTTTCAGCTGCTGACAGCACTCTTCATTTCCTCTCCTCTTGCATGTCCACAAATCAGCACAGCAAAAAAACTGCCATGTGCCAAACTGCATCTTTCTGCCCTTGCTATCTGTCAAGGTTAGCAAACTTTAATAGAAGTTTTGCATTCAAGCAATAAAATACAGATTAACTATGCAGTACATCTAAAACAAAGTTATACTAAGCATTTCCAGCTCGAGCAGACCTCCCAGAACAACTCGAAACACAGAATTTCACACAATTCAAAGTCTTTCATGGCTTCTTACATGTCTCAGTCTTCCCTAGCTCTTAAAAGAATATCCATGCTAAAATAAAAAACTGAAAGTACGTAAAGTAAATGCACCTCATCCCAGCTGTCAAGGTCTCCTCTCTGTCTCAGGTATCACCACTAAACGTAGTACATCCTTCAGTTTAGAACCTGACCATGAGTAGTGGTATCAGGATACAGGCTCATAGCTGACAAACTAAGCCAGACTATCATATTGTATTCCTTAGTAAAACAGGCATTTTCACTTAAAATGGAATAGCACTTTAAGTCTTGAAAACAACAAGTTCAGCCTGAAGCTAACTGAGATTATAAAGGTCACAAGGCCAGTGCAGTACAATGAACACCAGTAAATAACTAGCTTTTGTTGTTTGGGGTTTGGTGGTTGTGTTGTTTTTGTTTTGTTGGGGATTTTTTTAATATCAGTACAAAATAACTGAAATACTGATGCTCTTACAGATGTAGTCTGATTAATATGTTTTATTTATTTTTATCAGGACTACAGCTATGTTAAATTTAGCATTATTGTGATGGCATAATATTCTTTTGCTCAGAGGCACATCTCAAGATATCCTGGATAGATAGTTTTATGGAAAGAATCACATCCTATTTTAAAAGTGTTCTTTCACACACATAATGAGAAACAGGCTATATGGTTCTTTTATGTCAGTTTTTTCCCAGATCACTGCTCATAGTCTGAGGAAACACTGTAAAACAGTGTACTTTCAATGCATGGAGTATTTTGCAATTCCACATGCACAAAGTCTAGGGCAGAACAAAAAAAAAAAAAGTCTATATTCCATTCATGTCAAGAGAATGCAGAAAAAACCTCACAGATGTCCACAAATATTTGAGCACATCCAGTTAAAAAAAAAAAAAAAAAAGCATTACTGAAATATTTTTCTAAACTCTTAGATCATCAGTAATCACAGAAAAGTAGAGGTTGAAAGGGGCCTCTGGAGATCATCTAGTCCAACCCCCCTTCTAAAACAAGTTAAGCTAAAGCACGTTGCACAAGAATGCATCCAGGAGGGTTTTGAGTCTCCAGAGAAGACTCCACAACTGCACAGGGCAGCATGTTCCAGTGCTCCATCACCCTTAAGGAAATCATTTTTTCTTTATGCTTAGGTGGAACATCCTGTATTCTAATTTGTGCTCATTGCCCCATTTCAGTGATGCCCAATGATAAGACAAGAAACTGGCACCATCCTCTTGACACACACCCTTTTAGATATTTGTAAGCATTGATCAGCCCAAAAGGCCAATCACATCCTGGGCAGCATCAAAAGATGTGNCTGAAGACATTCAAGGTCAGGTTTGACAAGGCTCTCATCAGCCAGACCTAGTTGAGGATGCCCTTACTTACTGCAGGGGGGTTTGACTAGTTAACCTTTGTGATAAGATCCCCTCTCAGCCTTCTCTTCTCCGGGCTAAACAGACTCTAGTGTCTCAGCATTTATTCATAACAGGAATGTTCCAGTCCCCTAACTATCTTTGCAGACCTCTGCTGGACTCTCCCCAGTAGTTCCTTGTCTCTCTTGAACCGGGGAGACCAAGAACTGAACACAATACTCCAGATGTGGTCTCACTAGAACAGAGAGGAAAGAGAACCTCCCTCAATCTACTGGTCACTAGCAATACCTACACTTTTCTTAAAAATGGATTATAAAATACTTTTTGTGAAAAAAATACCCATTTTTACTATCAATAGCTCCCTGCACAGTTGGAGTCTGATTCACTAAAGGGATCCACAAAAACTGAATAGCTGTGCTCTGGTTCCACTGGATTTTGATAAACCTAACTCTTAAAATAAAATACAGTACCTAAAACCAGTACCTATACAGCTTACAAAGGAATTAAAAAAAAAAAAACAAACAAAACCACAAAAACAAAAACCACCACATCCCCCTCAAACATGTTCTAATAAAAACATGCTTTAGGCATTGAGAGAAAACCAGGGATTTCTCCCCACAAGACAAGAAATACTGCTGAAAAGTTAACAAATAGAAAAATAAGTGTCATGAACATCCCCCACAAACAAGACAGAAGTCATTAGTGGTTCAATTCCCAAAGCTGAAGATTTCCCTGCCAGGAAGTCAATTCTAAATATAATAATTCAGGAAGACGATATTCAAAAACTTTCATAAAATATATAATTACTTGCACCACAGGCACTAAAAATAACAGTATATACCCTATAGAATAAAGGTAAAGAAAGGTAATAAATGACCTTCAGTACATCTTCTGCTTCAGCAAGAAGGTTTGTAGAGGTGAGAACAGTTACCATGAAACATTCCCACTATTCACAATTAGAAAATAGAGTAGGCAATTTTGATTTAGGCAAATTACTTTGGACTGCATGTGTGCACATCCAAGGGTACTTCTTATAGATAAAATCAGTGCTAAAGTTTCAAGTGGTGACTTTTTACACATACAGAGTCCTAATAAAAATTATATTACATACTTCACTTGAATTCTTATCCATACTAGGGCAGGAAAAAGCTGAGGGAAGGCAAGAAGAAAACTTAAAACAGAAACTGGAAACATAATGAAATAGATACTAGAAATAAAGTCAGCAAATCAATAACCCTATATGGACAGGGCCTCCTTTCTAATACTATAAATAGAATATTCTGCTATATTTGATACAACAAATAAAACCAGAAGTAAAAAAACCCAAACAAACTAGGACCTCCCTAGCATATGGGCGAACTCCCTGTACACCAAGTAGCAGAAGGCATGAAATACATGGAAGGAAGGAGGCAGTTAGTGTGAGAGCACAGCATCCTCACCAGGACACACCTACTCAGAGAAATGATGGCTATTCTTCTGGATTGCCTGCTTATGACTTCTTTCTGTCCTCTTCTTAAGAAAATGACTGGAAGTGTCTGCTTTAGAGAAATAGCTAGCTCTATAAATCTGACTGAAATTTACAAAGAAACAGCAGCTGGCAACAGTATGATTTATTGTGCAGTCTTAAAATATCTATAAGGGCAAGCACTTCATCTGTCTCATTCAAATGGCTGGCAAAGCCACCTAGTACATTCACTGGTCTTGTTCAACCTAAATTTACAATGAAAAGAGATTGTTCAACAAACCCAAAGGAATTTCTCATTCTTAATAGCATTTTTATTTCTAGGAAAACTAAAGCAAAGCCATTTTTCTAATTTTAATTTTGAAATTAAATAATATTCTTTAAAATAGGTGATTGATTTATTTTAGGTAAGTGCTTCTTATTCTTCACCTGTTGGGGCAAAACTCATCTTGACCAAGTTACACCATATGTAAATGAGAAGAGCTAAAGGAACATATTTCTGTCTTAAACGTCACCGCTTCAGAAGAATGAACAAAAAAAAAAAATACTGAAGGTAAAATCCTAAAAAGAGAGACTTTGCCAACAGAAGGCTTGAAGGATGTGCGTAATCTCCTAAACTCTGCAGAAAGCTGAGAAGAGCTGCAGTCCCTGTACTCCAGTCTGCACAGGTCAGGGGGCTAGTACTACACTAGAATGGGAGGCAGCTGCTGCACAGGAGAACAGTGTAGAGCTGTGAACGCTGCAGAGCCTCCCTTGATGCACACACCCATCCTATGTTAGCAGAGCCCCCTGCTGTAGAAGGAGCACGAAAGATCTTTTTACCACCCTATTACATAAATGTATGCTTGTATACATGTCTACACACAGCCTGCTTTCAAAGTTATAGTCAAAGCCAACAGAAGCTTCTTTATGTTGGCACAGATGCACCTGTACCAAAGTTTTTTGTCAGGATAATGGTGTCAGTCTTATGGTATGAACAGGAGGGTGTACCATTTGACAGGGTAGTTACCGATGGGTTTTTGTTTACTTCTATGGGGCAAACAATCTCCTCCAAATTATTTATAAGAAAATATCAAGGAGTAAAAAGCATTAGAAACTAAGCTATCAGTCCAGCACAATAGAGTCCAAAGTTAAATCCAATAGGGTCAGCACAATTGCTTGAAGTCTTTGCCAAAGAGACAGATGCTACTATTGGGGGGGGTTGAGGAAGTGTCCAGTAATTCACAGCCTGGAGCTGAAATCCCCTGATGATAGATAAGGAAAAAATATTTTACTATGTAAGAGAAGAACACTGTTCCTCAGAATTTGACCAAGGCTTTTAATAAAATGATACACCTGTAATGGATGATGATGATAAGTTTGACAAGGATATCAAATAATTTAGCAACAGTGTAAACAGAAGATTAAAAGAAGAATAAAATGAAGCTTCAAAATTTTCCTTGACGAGTCACATTTATGACTTTTTATTAGGTTTCACTTAATACTTGGAGAAAGAAGCAAAAGTTTACACGGAGCTATTTCAGTGCCCAGCATTAGTAATCTGTTGAAGGTTTGGACACACTGTCCAATTTTACCAGGTGAAAACAATACTCTGTGCTGCCAAGCTTGGTTCAGAGGTGGGATTTTCAGCAGCACTAGCACAACTTTGTAATTAAATTAGTAGTTTTACAATTTACTGTGACAGGATTCAAATGAGGGAACTGCAAAACCAGAGAAATTCAAGAATTGCATATCAATATCCAAGAAATGTTAACATTGGAGTTGTCTGATATGTCTGTTATATAAAAAAATAATTTATTTTTAATGTCCTATTATGAACCTCTGTCCAAATACACACATTGCTCAGCACAAGTTAAAATGCTAAATGTTTTGGCATGCAAGAGTGGTAGGCTGTATTAAAAAGGAATTTAACAATGATAAAAACTACAGTTAAAGTATTAAGGTTGCCAATAATAGCTTTATTTTCATATGCTTCATAATTTTCTTCCACTGTTGGACTGTGATAGTTGGAACTTTGAAGAAACCAAACCAAAACACCTTACTGATTTAAGAATCTGTTCTGCAGTTCTACCAGTTCATTAAAATCAGAAATCAATTAAAAAATAAAAAGTAAAATTCTGTGGTAAGGAGAGAGAGGGGTTTTGCTTGCTCAAGGAAATCATTAGATACAAGGCTTTCAAGATTTATGTTCTCCGTATTTGACAGTATTTGTATTTTAGTTTGTATTTCTTCCTACCTGAAGTGACAAAAATAAACAAACCATTGGAAGTTACTGTCAGCATGGAATAAAGGGCAACACCACTCTGAATTTAGGTAGTTAGGACAGGAGGAAGGGTAGGGATGGCAGCTGACTCAGGGAGTTACAATTGAAGAACATTTGTTATTCTTAAATTTCACAGGAGCATAGTACTAGAAGAGGTCTTGATCACTGAATCCAGCTCTCAGGCACAAAAAGGAGTTTGTATCTATACCATTCCCACTGAGCAACCTTATTTTGGAACTGACAGCTCCCATGGTAAACTTTTTACAATTATCTATTTATTTTACTATTTTCAAAGCATAATCTCTATAAACTAATTTTTGCCCATATTTATGTACTAGCCAAATAAAGAAGTAAAACCTTCGCCCTTCTACTTCAACAGATGGTCTCAATATACAATGGTCACATCCACAATCCTGTTGACATTTTTCAAAATAAATATGGATAAATACATTTTAAAAAGTAGCCAGCTAAAATATAGGGGTTTGTTCTCCCCTTCTGCAAGTGATGCTGGGAGAAAACCCACTTATTCCTTAGTTCTTTGTGTGACAGTGTCTTACAGATTATAATCCTGTTTCATATTATTAGTGATGTGACATGGCTGGTTACTTTGCAGTCAGCTTTTCCTCCCTGACAACCCAAAAGATGACAGAGGTGGGTAGAAAGAAAAAAAAAAAGAAAAATCTAGTACAAACTTCTGCCTCTCTCCCGGGAAAACTTACTGTAGCATTTCATTATCTAAAGGGAGAGGGTGCAAGAAAGGTGGACTTTTTACAAGAGCTTGTAGTGATAGGATGAGGGGTAATAGCTTTAAACTGGAAGAGGGTAGATTTAGATTAGAAATTAAGAATAACATTTTTCACTATGAGGGTGGTGAGACACTGGAACAGGTTGCCCAGGGAGGTTGTAGATGCCCCAACACTGGGTGTGCTCAAGGCCAGGTTGGATAGGGCTTTGAGCAACCTGGTCTAGTGGGAGGTGTCCCTGCCCATGGCAGGGAGGTTGGAACTAGATGATCTTTAAGGTCCCTTCCAACACAAACCATTCTATGATTCTTTGGCACTGGGGTCTGATGCTTTATCAAGCAAGAAAACAGAAATTTTGTTAAGAATCACCATAGATCCAAATTATAGCCCTCATGCTCTATAATAATGGCCAAGTTGCAGTTTCTCTACAACTTTTCTATTTTTAGAAAGAACACCCTCGTTTGTACTAATACTGTGATCTTTTAAAACTTCTGAAAGGAAGATTACTTTGGTATTTTATTATCACCAACAGCATCCCAGTCATAGAAGGAATTTATAGAACTGTGTGTTTACACAATGAAAAAGTGGATGTATTATTTCCCATACTCTAATGAAAACACAGCATCACTGGTACTCCCTGTCATCTATGTCTCTGCATCTTAAGGAGATTGGATATTATTATTATTATTAATGGACACGTTAACACAAATCTTATCTAGGCATCAATCAAGTTAAGCACATAACATTTACATATAAGCTACTCCTACTAAGAATGGCATTCTGAAGTGTGCTTGTGCCCCCACCCAAGTGGCATTTTCTTTGAAAGAACAACACATTTCTCTAGATAGTTTGGTTGTAAGGGTTAGAGCTGGATTAGAGATATAATTAAATTGACAGAAAGATATATAAATAATATTTAAATACTTTACTAAGTTAGCATTAATAGAAAACTGCAGTAAATACTATGCACTGAGGTATAGGTAGGAAACAAACACAACAATGACAAAAGGCCCATACAACAGAGTATCATAGTGTTACATCTTCTTTAGTAGTTTCATTTTATTAAGGCTGACTGTATGCTTGCAAGTGGATAGAAATGCTAAACAACATGTAATGAATTGTACAGTATCCGTTATGACAGATAGTGGCCTCATCAACACGTGAAGAAGACACACTCAGTGGGATATGGAAGAAGACATATCCCTACTGCGTGCCACACTCCAAACTTGCTGCTAAAATGACAATACAAATGAAAGTAGTTGGCAATATAATCCCAGTTCAACAGCTGGCATCCCAATCCTAAACGCTAAATTCCTGTTGAGGCTTTAAAGTCTTCACAGATAAAATATACTGTTGGTTTTTACAGCTGTAAAAGGCAGAATAATACAAATTAACATAAATTAGAAGTGATGAAACACTTATTCTACTGATAATTGAAGGCCTCAGTAAAAACTCTATAACCATTACAATTAGGAGCAATAACAAGGACACTTTTCCCCCCTGCCTAAGGGAACAGTGCTGAGACTACCACTTTTGTCCACTTGTCCCACATCTCACTTTAAAGTTTTGAAATTGTTGCAGATTTAAGAAGGTCTAATGAATGAAGAGATATCCTAGAAGGAGCCAATTTTACATAAACTTCCTGAGAAGAGATTGCCAGCTAAAGAAGAGAAATCAGTAAGTGCTCTCACTTGGAGAAAGGCTCTGACATAAGTTTCCATATTACAGAGACTAGGAATGCATATGAGAGAAACAGAACTTATGATTACCTCAAATCAAGGGAAAAGCATCAAATAAAACTTTACAGTCAGCTATGAAACACAGACTCGTAGAAAGCAAGGCTACATAGTTTGTCACTCAAGGATTATTTTGTACTTTATAAATATCAAAACCAAATGAAGCCTGTGCAATTGCTTGCTTACTAGCTAGGGGTGTAAAAGGTGAAACAGAATTTTAAGTGGTTAATGAAGTATTTTTATCTTCCATTTCAGAAAGTAATAAATGCTGTAATTGTATTTCTGGCAAGATGATTTCTATTCCAACTATAGAAGAAAAGACTGTTAAACAATTTATACTGTATGTAAATATTTTTAAAACCTAAATGACATTTCAAAACCATTCAGTTCAAACTAAGCAAGGTAACGATGTTGATTTTTAATATATACTGGAATAATGGAGAAATATCAGGGGAGTGGGGAAGTTAACATTCCATCAGTAGTTAGAAAGGAAAAAAAACAGGATATCAGTGTGGTCCACAGGTCAGCTTGAGAATTGTGTCAGGCAAAAACACTGAAAAGTTGATTTAGGACAACCAAAGCAAAGAATTAAGGCATACCATCAAGCAAATCAGCAGTTTCATTTATTTCCTGATAAAAGCACTTTTCTCTTTTTTATATTCATAATATGCATGTTATAATTTTAATCAAAACATTTTAGGTTGCAATGAAGTATGAAGTCATTTATCTAGCTAGTGCTTCTTCAAAAACAATTAAATCAGAAGGTAACTACCAAATTATGCTGTCTTTAATGATTCTACTGAAATCTGTTCTTGTTTCAATCTCATGCAGAATGTACCAGTGATCTGGACACAAA
Source organism: Chloroceryle aenea (assembly GCA_013399075.1). Lineage (NCBI taxonomy): Eukaryota > Metazoa > Chordata > Aves > Coraciiformes > Cerylidae > Chloroceryle > Chloroceryle aenea. The sequence goes on along the minus strand of VWZY01008554.1, from coordinate 110,255 downwards.
ATACACTACAGAGAACAGAGGTTTTGAAAAGAATAACACCACAATGTATAACTGAGCGAAATGATAAAACTCTAGTGTGATAAGGGCAATGAGTGAAGAATTGCAGTAACTTCTTACATGTAGTTATAACTTGCTGAAAGTACTGAGCAAGACGTAGCATCATAGTGTTACACTACGCTGGAAAAAATTGGAAGCATGGGCACAGAATTCCTGTCCTAAAAGATGAGTAAGAAATGAGGAAACGCCTCTAAGAAGGAATCATGACTTGGAAGAGTGATCTTTTTAATGAGGAATAATTGATACAATTTTATCTAAAAATAGGTTAAGGATAAAGTCATCAAGTCTCTTAAATCTCTCTGACAAGAAAGGGGTCCTCCTCTACAATAAAAATAAAAATAAATAAAAATAGGCAACTCGGAGTTGCATTGCAGTGCCTAGGGCTCGGGTATCAGATATGCAGTGTGGAAGTGATATCTTGGCATTTAGGAAGTGCAGTGTCGATGCAGTGCCAGAGGACAGCAGCTACCTATCCCTGATCATAGGACCACACAGTGAGGGATGCAAACGCAAATAACAAATAATTTTTTCAGAGAAGTAATGCCATGTATCTCCACTTATAGTGTCCATTACAGAACTTCTACCCCCCTCCCCCCCCATGCCTTAAGACAATGGAATCCAGCGTTTCTCTTCCAGAACACCCTAATCAATAAACACAGACTGCTTCTCACTTGCTTTCCTCTGATACCATATACTTTCGGCTTTTAATTTACAGTGCTTCAAATTCAAGAATGAAGGATGGAGCTGCCTCCATTCAGCCTCTGTCTCAGTTACCCGCTGTTTATGTTACAGCCATGCAGACAGAAGTTAAACTGAATCCTCTTGGGTTGAGCAAAATAACCAAATCCAGCACACCTACTGCCCGAACAAAAGGAAGCCATTACTAACAACTCCTTTGCATTTTTCCACTGCATCTTAAGAAAGATGTTCAGCTGTGTCATGCATATAAAACACCTATAAATGTTATATATATCATGACTCTGGTTACATGGCTTCATGAACATGGTCAATCTTAGGTTGCAGCCAGTACTAATCTCCTACTTAATTTCCAAATAATCTCTTCTCATTATTTCCTTTGAGTTGGTATTAGTGTTTGGCTAGCTGAGCAGATTAGGGAATTAACTTGGGTGGAATTAACAAGACAAAAACAGTTGTTAAGTTAAAATGACTGTGAAATCATTCTTTAGCATTGTCCTAACTAATTTCTAATCCCAAAACTGTTTTTGTGGAAAATACGAGACAAGATGCTTTCAGAGTTTTTCTATATCAAGCACCTACCTGATGAAGGAACATTTTTGCCCTGGTGATAAATTTTATTTGAAAAGTCTCAGTCTTGCAACCTATGTAATTTTTTGGATCTGACTCAGTATTTCCATTATCTCCCATGAAGCAAGTAACTACATTTCTTACAGCAAATTAGAGAGTAATGCAGCAAGGTTTGCAAGGAGAGATGTGCTGTATTTGGAAAACACTCAAGCTCTTAGGCAGAAAGCACTCTCTGGGTTTAGATATCACTGTAATCTAAGTGATAAACAGAATTTGCTAGCATTAGTTCAAGCACTGTCATTCAGGAAGCATAAGAAAAATATTTAAACGGTATTAAAGTGTTTGTTTCTGTAACAAACTTGCAGTGAACATTTTGAATAACATATTTGCTATATATATTTCATTTTGTATTCAAGGTTCTGCTAGACAGTTGCAAGCATGCTGCACTAAACTTAGACTCTAGTAGTATTTAAGAACAAAGGGTAATTCAAGGGCAGTAGCATCTTGGTTTCTGACATGCTTGATCTGTAGTTCAGCTTTATTATCCAATGTAATATAACAAAACAAAAAAACCAAACGCAAAACCCAAGAAGACCTAAGAGAGTCACGCACTATGAACTAATCTAAACATTCTTTTGTTTCTCAGTCCCACAAATACTAAGAAGTTCAAACCTTAACTGGTGCTACTGCATGAAAAAAAAACAAACCAAAACAGGTGCTTACAGAGTAACAGAGCTACTGAATGCTAACTTCATTAACTTCCATCAAGCTAAATGACTCACAAATGGCATTTAGATCAGTGGTAAATTATCATCTAGGTCAGCAGGAAGCTCATTACAGACTGACAATCCAAGTGACAGAAACACTTTTCTACAAGTGCTACAGTAGTAATTTCCTGTGTGAAAGGCTTGCTACTGTTCCAGCATTCCTCAGGGGACACTTCTCAGAGGATGTTACTCTTCCCCAGGAAGAGGAAGGAACCAGTTGTTATTGGATGCGTGGGCTAATAGCTGTCATGCATTTTCTGCATGCCGAAGAATCAGCTGTGAGAACTGTGAATACAGCTCAGATTCCCAGCTGAAGCAGGGGAAAACACTGCTTGGGCAGGGCAAGGTCAGGGCATATACATACAGTCTCTCAGGAAGTTGAAAGAGAAATAATACCTGAAACTTCCATTCCTCCAGTTCCCAGAAATGTGCTGATTTGCTAAAGAAACAATATATAGACACAGATCAACTTGAAAAGCATTCCTCAAGCATTCCACTGTTGCCATGAGTAAGAGCCTATACAAAGTGAAATATTGCCAGTTCCAAGTCATCTACAGCAAGCCAGTTATCTTACAAAACAGTACAGATAGTACAGCAGCAGCATCTGTTAATAGCGTCACTACAGGCAAAGGCAGTGTAATTAAACAGTCTTGTGAGGAAACTAAATACTGAAGCTTGATCTTCTGTATAGGGGGATGGGGTGGTGTAGATTTTTTTCCTGTTAGGTCCCTCTCCTGAGCTTCCTGTCCTGCAGTAACTCAAGCTCCCTTCATACGTGCTATGATACTCTTACAAGGTAGTCCACCAGTAGCTAGTCTGTATCTAACCCAGTATCAGTGAATTCAGTGCTACATGCTTTTACTTTAGTGGCAACACTAATGTATTTCCTTATTTTACTACTAACTCCTTTATTTCCCAACTTGGTTAAACAAAAATAACCAAAACAACAAATGAACAAACAAAAAAAACAACAAACCACCAACTGTTTAATTCAAAAATTATTAGAGAAATAGGACAGAGACAGCCAAAAAACCAAACCAGTACAATCTGAGAAGGTACATTTCCTCAGGAAAGCAGGCTAAAAATAGCATAGGAGATATTATATTCTTGCACTCTGTAGTGCCCCAATTCAGAATTCTGTCTCCAATGAAAACCTGACTTTCTCTCAAGCTCCAGTTCACTCAAAGAATATAATGAAGCCTATTAGGGAACATCAAGACATGTATTATTACCTAATTATGTAGCAGCACAACACATTTCCTGTTCTCTTCTTGTAAACCATCAGTTACATGCTGTGCTAGAATAGCATCACTGCAAAATAAAATGTCCATCAGGTCATATTCTTATTTTATTACAAAAGCGGAGTTCACTTTCATGTATCTTTCATGTATTAAGCAGCACTCATGTATTAAACAATATTTGATGCTAGTGGTATCAAAGCATATTGCTATTAAGTACATATTGCTTTTAAGTACACAAATTAAACATGCCTGAGCCTCTACAGAGGCTCAAAATGCAAGTTTAGAAATTCACAGTTCAATACACCAAATACTTGAACCTTTTGGCACTTGGCTCATTTTCTGTCACATCTTGTTTGCATACACCATACCTTCTTTGGAAGGCCCCTGCCTGGGCAACAGAAAAGGTGGTCTCTATTGCCTCATGGTTGTTCCAGATGGATTAGGTGAAACCTTTTGGAGGGATGGAAGACTTTCCTTCCCTGAGAGCAGCTAAACATGTTTAGCTGCAGTGCTGTAGGAAGAAGGCAACCTGTCTTCTTCCCTCAGAACCACACACTGTACCTGCATAACATGCAAATAGTAGAAAGGTCTGTCTGGAGAGTGCTGTAAGGCAAGATGACACTAGCATTTGCTTGTCTAAGAGCACGACTGGACGAGAGAAGGATTCATTTGTAAGAATACAAAAGCGGAATTTAAGTTTTTTTTTAATTATTCTGCCATACTGAACACTTCTGAGTTCCTCTATTTACAGTATTTATTTTGCATTTTCATAAGACCTAGTGTCACAGATTCAGAGCCCGTTTGAGATGTTTTGGTATGCTCATCTATGGAAAAAGGTGCAGACAAACTTTGGAGAAACAGTATCTCTTCAAATTATTCCCCAATTTCATTCTGTGTTTACGATTTGGAGTTCAGACCATGGAGCTGACAGTTTGCTCAAATATGCATTTTCCGGTATTCACAAAAATGGCAGTATAAGAAAAAAATCCACAGCTATTCAGGGAGTGGCCTTCCTTATTTCTGTCTGGGAGCAAGGAAGGTAAGGTGATAGCAGAGGCTGGAAACTGCCAAATTTTATCAAAGCCCTTCTAATGGAATCACTTGTCAATATAGAGGTCAGTCTAACTGGCAACTGAGCTTTGGACAAGGAACACAAAGCAGGACATTTTTCTCTTTCTTAGAGGACAATGATTCTGGTATTCCTTCCTGCAATGATCTGAGTTTAAGTGAAAGGCTAAGTGCCTGAGATACCAAGAAAACTTGATATCCATGAACTGTGGAAAGCTGTTCTTTCAGATGAACTATAACAAGCGGTAAGGGCAACCATTGTGCACAGTGAAGTGCCATATCAGTTTTACTCTACTGGCTCTCCCCTTCTGAATTGGACTTGAGCCCCAGAGGAGATCATCTATGTATAAAATTCCTATTCTTTCCTCCCTTTCCCTTCCCCTTAACCTCACTGAAGACAATTGGTGTTTACTTCCATATAAGGCTGGAGCCTGGAAAGGTTATAAATCAATTTGAAGTTGCATGGCAAGGAAAATATGCATGTTTTTTAGCTTTTAAGACAAAATTTTCTCTGTCAACCTCTTCTATAAGATTCTGGAGTTGTGTGAAGACATGAAAGGAAAAGACATTACTCCAAGATCTTTTCAAAATAAGTTTCCCCACGAGGAAGAATAGTTGTGTAAGCCTTCACGTTGACAGAGACAGAAGAATGGATGCAAACTTTGCATTCATAATTGACATCTTTGCTAAATATATGAGGTGGTACTTAGAATTTGTTGTTGTTGTTGTTGTACTCAAATTAAAGCCAGAAAAAAAAAAAAAGAAAATGCCAAATATATCTAAATCCTGACATACATACAGGGGAAGCAATAAGTATAGGATAAATTGAGAGCACAGATACTTCTGCTTTTTGCAGCAAGACAACTACTACAAATGCAGTACAGATAAACTAACAATACCTTACCTTGAGGAACTGAAGTTGCACATACATTATTTCACATTCTTTCACATATTTTACAAGTTGCATTGGGGGTGGGGATTTATTTGGTCACCTTCTATTTTAAAACATAGTATGTTCTTTTTGCTCTAAACAGGAACAACCCTTACCTTTCCCCTTCCAGTAATTAATCCAATCTTAACTTTGTAGAAATCATACTGTAAATGAACAATAAACACATCTTGTTTTCAGTGCTAACTCAGAGCAGACATTCTGACTTCCAGATTACAGTACATTGCTTTGCTTCCTCCAAATCCTGTTTACATGAGCAAGGTCAGGGGATGGAACATTAGAGAGGCTCTTCAGTGATTTCCTGCTGCTGTCAGTACAAACTACCTAGACATCATCAACTTTCCTTTGTTCCCAACAGCTTATCAGGGACCGGAGGTTACCGATGTATTGCCTTACAGATTTGAAAAAACGCAACTGCCCTCAAAACTAAAAGTAAAACCAGAGGATGAAACAGGAGCAAATAGTCCCTGAAGAGAAACTAGACTTCTAACTTTTCCCTTTCAGTAGCTCAGAAAACAAAGGCTGCTTGACACATGGAAAAAAAGGGGCGGGGGAAAGGCAGTAATTCTTTCAGAGTCCTCAATGAGATAGAAAGGGGAAAGAAACACCACCCTCAGCCCCCAGACCTTGACCCCAATTCAGTGAACATTTTCAGAGTGTAAAAGGCTAAAATATACCTCATTTTTAATAACTGCAACACATGAAAGCTCTTACCATTGGAAAAGTCAGTGTATTATGAAAATACCAGTTAGTTAAGCATATATAGCTTGGATTTCTACTGGTTTCAGTAACACACAGGAGAGCTGAATAAGTGAATAATCAAATTCAGCTGTTTTCCTGACAATAACAACACACAGATGGGGATTCTTAATGGTTTGGGGTTTTTTTTCCTCAATGTTTTTGCAATTATAGTCCAAAAGAAGGCAAGTCTCTACTGAAGATTACACTGAAGTTTTTCAACCAACACATGGACCACATTCCCTTCACTAAGTCTCTGCAAAGGACATTGCATCAGTGTGAATATTAGATGAAAACAGGTTTTTCACCATGTTCAAAAGGAATTGACCGTACAGCTTTAAGTTTGAACATAAGCTGAAAAGATACGATGTTTAGAGTTCAGAGTTTACTAGTTTAAGAGTTTTCTAGCAAAATCCTTATGAGAACATTCATACCTGCATCTTGTTTTAATCTTTGAAGCAAGAAAATACAAGCAAATTCAAAAACCCCACATAAGTATTTTAAGTGTGAAAGTTGTTATGGATTGTTGGTTTTGATGAAGAAACTACTTAAAAGCTCCTTGAAAAGAAGAGGAGGAGTAGGAGGAAGAGATAATACCTGTATTTCCTCATACAGATAAAGCTCAAAATATAAATGAATTGCTAAGAAAATATCCAAACCTATACTTTAAATTCACAATAAAGAATCAAGTGTTAAATTTTAAAACATTTGTTTTTAAAATCTTCTTCAAGCAGACTGTTGTCAAGAATTGTTAGTGATCTTTAGCTGCACCTTAATTATCTGGAGATGTGTGTCCTGTTTTAGGCTTCTCAATACAGTACATTAACATTCTGGCGCAAGTCCAGCAGAGGGTGAGAAAGATGGCGAGGGGCTGTAACACCTGATACACAAGAAAAGACAGGGAATCACATTTTTTCAGCCTTCAGAAGGAAGGACAGAGGGAGAACTTACTGCCATCTCTAACATCCAATGGTTGGATAGAGATATGAGAGCTAGACACTTATTAGAGGACTACTGTAATAGGATTATAGGAAGCAAGCATGTTGGAACAGAGGAAAGTCTAGCTGCATATTATGAAAAAAAAATATTTTTACTAGTCAAACATTAGAGCAGGCTGCTTAGAGGGGCAGTGGAATCTCCATCCTTACTCATATTAACAAATCAACAGGACAAGGCCTTTAGGAACCTGATCCAAGTTGGCCTTGCTTTAAAGAGGAGGTTCGATGAAATGACTCCGGACGTCCCTTTCAACCTATACTGCTCTATCATTTTCATTAACAAATCTATACAGAAGGGAAGAAAAAGAATATCTTTCTGCTCTGACACAAATCATATTAGGAGCAGTAATGTCATATTTCCTATGGCCAGTAGGATAGGACTGTTTCAACAGCTGAAGAAGAGATTCTCAATAGGGAGAACACTTTCTCCTATTTCCTGGAGTAGCCTGAGATCCAAGGGAATCTGCCCACTTACTGTTAGGAATTTTGATAGCCATTCAAAAAAGTGTTACAAGGTTTTGCATAGATTTCCAATCTCCCTAAAGATATTTCAGGGAGCTTTAGGGAACTCATCACAGATCCCACAAAAGTGTCAACGTTGTTACTTGTCCCAGTGGAGATGGTCTTTAAATACTTGAGACAATGATCCAGGAAAGACTGTATCTCTCCTCCTCAGTGGAAAAATTAAAGTATATATGCTGATTAGCTACTTCCAGTGGTCCAGGGACTTGCCAAACCATTCCGTAAATAATCCTTAGGGCCCTGCTGTGTTACATGCATGATAGTTACAGACATTGAGCAAGAAGACTTGGGTATCTTTAAGTGCAAAATGCATTTTTACTTCTACACATATCAGAAGCATAGACAAAATGCTTAAGCTGGAGCAAAACATTTCAAAAAGATTAAGTAGGTACAGATAGGACATTTATAAATTAACCTGGCAATCAGATCAAAGATTTAGTCATGTCAACAGCATTCTTCCAGTAGAAGTAGGACCAAAAAGCCATAAGCAGCTAGCTTTAAGATGGGTCTTGATAAGTTTGAAGGGAAAAACAAAACCAAAACTAAACAAAACACTAAAAGAAAAACAAAAAAGAAAAACAAAAAACACCACCAACCCGAAAAACCAAAGTGGCAAAAAGTGTACAGTGATATTGTCTTTGACAACCAGTAGACAGAGAGCAACAGAGAAGGGTAGAATCAGGGAGAGGGACAGGGAAGGAAGATGAATAAGACTAGCAGTTGGTAACCTCAAGTTAGAGGATTATTAACAAAAAAAAAAAGAAAAAATCAAACGACATGACAAAAAAAAAAACAAGACAAAAAAACAAACCCATAAATGCGGTATCATTCAAGTGAGGACAAACAGTATCAAGAGGAAATCTGTCAGTAAAAGTGGGATGGGAAGAAATCCAGCATCTGCCTTTTCCTCTTTGATTTTTATGAGGAACACTCGAAGCATTTATAGACAAGGCCTCTATACATTAGGGAAATTGAGCCACCTTCAGATGGAGAGGTCCAAGTCATTGAGATCCAGAAACCTCCAGAAACAAGCCACAAGGAGACTGGATGGCTGGCCGGCCTGATTAAGAAACAGGTGATAATTCCACAAACAGCAGAAGCTGGTAATGCAGCAGACACCAGCCAGGGTGATGACACTAAAAGATGAGTTGACATTCAAAAGTAGGGAGGACCTGATAGACTGGCAAAATTTTCAACACAGTGGTGAGAATCAACAGATCAACGTAATGGGAAAAAAAAAATTGGCAATTATTGACACAGTCAAAAGGCACATACTTGGAAGCAACATTTTTGTATTGGAGAGGACTGTAAAGCCAGCTGCCTAGCAATAAAAAGGATGCTGTCTCTGACGGGTCAACTTTTTGCTAGTATGAGTTCTAGGCATAACATTTGATAAACTGATATCAAAATAATTTATTAAAGAAATTAAATGAATGGCAGATTTATAGTTATGTAACAAAGAATTAGAGTATAACCATACACTTAAATTCTGTTATCAGTATTAATATCAGGAAGTAAGGAACACAGAGAATTTTAAAGTGATATATAGCAAATCAATTATATCCACCACTATCCACTATCTGTCATACCTACTAAAAAGATTTCTGTACATCTGCAAATTACTTTCGACAAATGTTATATTAAAAAAAAACATTATTTCCATTGTGAAGAAAACACAACTGCTAAACCTTAAAATATATGAAATTATCATCTCTCAAAGTTATATTTTTGTTTTGAAGAAATTTTTTTCTTAGACATCAGCCTCTGTATCATGATCTTATGATAATAAATGATTTTAAAGAATTTTATGAACTACCTTCACAACTTATCTTTTCATATAGCATTCATGACAAAAATAAAAGGAGAAACTATACCCGCTACCTATTCATATGTATTAACCTTTCAGCCACACAAACTCTTGTTATGGCAACTCAAAATCGCTCAAGATTACAGTTTACGCCTTCACAGGAACAGATTCAGAGCTAAAAGAGAAATTCTCATTTTAGTCTAATTCTAGGACAGTACATCTTAGATTTTATAGCAGGAGAGCATATTTCTCCTACTATGAAACCACCATTAAAATATTGCCTTTCTTTCCTCCCACATGCCATACCAATGTCATCTGAAAAAGCTAACGCTAGAAGGATATAGTCTTATGAGTCTGTCTTAAAATGTGTTATCTTTTTTAAAAGGAGGAAATTAAAACATCTCTTTGTGAGTTTTTTCAATGAGGTAACCATTATTTGCAGATAAAGACAGAGCTACAAAAAGCGTTTGATAATAAGCCACAAATATTAACAGTAATATTTACATATAATTAGCATAGGCTTATAATTAGTATTTCTGCTTAGTATAAAATTAAAATTACAGGTATAAGGTGAAAGCTTTGCTATTGCACCATCTTCTGGTTAGCCTAAGGAACTTGGAAAAAGTTTGACAATTTAGGAGACTGAGTGCTGAGCAGTCAATGACTGTTTAAAAAAAAACAAACACACACAAAACCACATTTCATTCATACAGACAGAAAAAACGTATTTCCAATAACATGTTAGTTTAAGCTATACTCTTTCTTTTTTCCTCCCCATGCCTCCACCTCCAAAGTCAACTTACCGGACTACTGGAAGATGAAGGATAACTAATAATCTCCATGACAGGTGCATCAAGTGTTTGTGTATTCATCACATCAAAGGTAGGGTTGACCTATTGAAAATTAATTATTTCAACACCAGCAGAGAAAGGGAAATAAGAATGAAATACAAAAGACCACCTGTTACACTAAAACACCACTATTTACAAAGGACTGGAAATGAGCTTTTAAATTTGCAAAAAGAGAGGTAGGACATTACCTTCCAACCATGTAAAACACCATCATGTAATAGAGAAAGACAATCCAGATATGCATTTACAACAGAAATATAATTTATACTTCATAAACATTCATCACCCAAAACTAACTTGGAGGATTCCTACCACAAGAGGTGCAAGCATTAAGAAGTTGAGTTACGTAACAAATGAATAAAAATTAAAAGTACTAGTTTGAAATGGATGTACTAGGACAGCTAACTCAAAATCTGCCCAAGGCTGAAGCCATGCAATTAAGAGTGGCCTGTGATGCTGCTGAAACACTGAGCAGTAGGAAGTATTCAAACAACTGCCCAACTCTGACTGTGACTTGAAGATGCTTTTGGAAGATTTTGCATGTGCACAGCAACTATAAGGGCTTCCAAAATTCACCTCTGAGTTTTATTTTTCAGCATCAATCACCTGTGGGGACAGTTGTAGGCCATCTTTCCTATTCTTACTTCCATATTTGGAAAAGCTTAACTTCAAAAAACAAATAAGTAAAAAAAGAACACTAAAAAGCAAAGTAGAGAGGACTGCTATGTATTAAAGGTTTTCAAAAACACTCTTCCAAAGCTCTCCCTTCATTACTTGGTAAAAAAAGCATTTTCATTATCTCTTTCAGTATGATGATAAAATCATCACATTTTCTTCCATAGCACATAAAAATACATTTGAAGGAAGGTTTCTGCAGAACATTTTATGTAAGGAATTACAGATTTCTAAATACTGAAGCAGAGCAAACCCAAAATCCATTAATAAAGAAAGTGAGATGCAGGAATTAGGATCACTGCTTAAGGACAGAGAACTGAGGAAGGAACAAAAAGAAGGTGGCACAACTAAGTATGTGATTCTTGGCTGTATACTTTAAGTATATGTTTATGCCCCTACAGATATCCCTTTATTTTAATAAAGTATAGGAAATCTAAAAAAAAATAAAAAAAAACCAAACCAAAACCAAACCAAACAACCCAAAAAAACCAAACCACATCACTTTAATTTTATAACGCTTTTCATAAGACATTGGTGTTTTATTAAAAACCTATAAATAAATAAAATTAAAAAGAGGAAGTTTTAAATGGCTTATACAAAGTATTTTCTAGGAAAGTGACGTAGCTAGCTGTAAAATAGTCTCTCCAAACATACAAAGAGAAATTTAACTTTCTATTTGACTAAACACTGTTCTTTGTGCAAGGCTGGAGCCCTCAGGCCAAGAAAACCATATATTCTTATTTCTACTGCCACCTAGTGTATGTTCGAATTTCTTTCATCTAAGAAAATATTTTAAAATGAAATTGCATTGAAAATTTTATGAAACTAAATCAACAGTAGCTTTCCCGCTCAAGATATAAATTCTACACATCTCAATATGTTCAAACCATAATACTATGTTTTTATAGGAAACTTCTATCTCCATCCACTTTAAAGATGTCTCTAGTATATGAAAATCTAATTATGTATAAACAGAGGAAATTCAGAAATACAACAGCCACTAAGTGGAATGAATTTCTTTTAGTATATTGCACAAAACTGCATTACTGGTTAAACATACTATTTTCAAATATAAGTATCTCCAAAAGCTCCTTATTTCAAAGGCAGACAATGACTGGAATTTATCTCAACTAAATCTAGACATCTATATGAGCTGGTCATCCAAGAATTACTGCTATGGTCAATGGAAAAAAAGTAGGTGCCTTCAGACAAGTAGTAATTTACTTACATTTCCAAATTGTCTGAATAATTGCAATGATTATTAAAAATTTCTTTATTTAGTTTATTTAAAACTCTACTTACTTGAATATTCAGGAAACATATCAATCAGTGCTGTTGGAGAATAGTCATAAACATTTATAAAGTCAAGAACATGCAATTCAACACTGTTAAAGTTCAGACTACTGCTGGTTGGAAGAAGGAGGAGATACAAGCAAGCAATTTCTTGTAAAATTGAACTATGCTTCAAGAAGTAGGCAGGGAGAAGATAAAAAAAATAGAGAAGTATTACTGGCTCTCTGTATAGCTTTGAAGAGTGAATAAGTTCTGAGCAAAAGCGTTAAGTACACTCAAGCTCCACATTTCAGTCACTATCATGAAAGCAAAATACCAGGTGATACCTGCAATTCTTAATTCTTGCCTTTGTGCAAGCTGTTTTGTTCAAAATGGAATTTCCAACTAACTGTTGATGTGTGAAAACACAACTGTCCCTCTGAACCCAGATGAATACATTCTGAGCAAAGCCAGCTCCATTTTGCGTGTACTATTTCCCAGACCAGGTTCTGTAATAGCAGTGTCCTTGCCACATTAAGGAGAACAGGGATAGAGAAGCAACAGCTACTCAAAAGCAGTAAGACACATGAAGAGGCACAAGACATTAGAAATTAAAAAAAGCATGGACAGAATTTCTCCCCTATTGTGTTCTGTCTGTACCTGTTTTGAATTTCTTGTGTTCTAACACTCTGAACTTCATCCTAAGGAAATCCATGTTCATTTCCACTGTAGAGGTGACTAAACTTAACCAGCTCAGCATAATGCAGGGCAAAGTATCTCAAGTGTCTATATAACATTGTAGTAGCTTGTAGCAAGCCTTAAAATGTCCCCTATACTTTAAAACATCCTATATTTTAGTCACCTCCTTTGCCTGCCTATAACACTTCCATGTTATCAAGGCTCTTAAAATACTGTTACTTCACTTCAGTTAAGATCAGTCCTCATCCCCTATTCCTCACAAATTAAAACAGAAAGCAAGTGCTTCTGCGTCTTGTCCGAGATGCAGGGTCATGACAATTGCTGCACAGTAGTGGAACAGATCACCCAGAGAGACCGGGGAGCCTCCACCCCTCTTCAAAGCCCCCTGACTAGACGCAGCCATGGCTGACTTGATGTACCATTGGCAACAAGACTGGATGATCTCCAAAAGTGACCTCTAACTGACAGGCCTGTGATTCAATTCCTCCTTTCCCTGGTATGTTAGAAACATGATGAACCATAGAAAGGTAAGGGGGGTGCTGCAGCTGAATTGACTACTGACAAAATTCTCTCTATTACTTGTTGCTTAAAAAGGACAATGAAATTAAAAAAAAAAAAAAAATAATAAAAAGTATGTTTGCTTTAACTGAAGAGACCCTAAAATATTTTTCTTTTGTTTTCTTCTCCAGTGTATAGCATAGCATAGTGGGGCTAGAAATGATGCTTTTTTTCAGTTACAGAAGGGAATATTTTAGAAAAAGGAACACTGAAAATTTTCAAGCATAGTTAGTGCCACTAAAGCATGTTACTGTTGGTAGTAACCTAATACTAGTTTTGTCTGGATAAAATATGTCTCTGTCCACATAGCAAGGTCTGTTCTTCCTGACAACAGAAAACAACCCAAAACACAGTTTTTAAAACAGACAGGAGAGGTATCTAAAAAAAGGTAAAGTCAAGAAAAGACATATGGTGCAACAAAATTCCTTCCTCCACCAAAATACTTTCAATCCTGATAGTACTTAATATCAGATATATTTAAATCACATACACTCAAAATAAGCTCAGTATCCTCAAATCTCTATGTTTTAAAAGTCTGAACAGGAAACAAATGCCATGACAGCAATATCTGCATTTTGTATGAGGAAAAACAGGTAATGGTGAATTTCTATAGTATTCTGTTACTATATGACAGCAACCAAAAAGTTCCTTGATTTATATCAGATACAGCTCTTGGACACTAGAGGTACCTGGAGAACGTCAAGGAGGAGACAAATGGATAGGTAATAATCAGACAGAAGCCAGTCAGATCTACCACAGTCACAAATACAGCCTGGGGGTTTCAGCATAAACAGCGGTCATGTCTAAGGCATAGTACTGTTTACATATTTAGCACAGCTTTCAGATAGTCCAAACAACACAGGATTTTCCACATGCTCACATACAATATTTGATATTTCACTTTGGTTTCCTAGTTTTCAATACTTCCAAGGGTTGTGGGTAGGAGGTTTGACAGTAAAGTAGCTGAAGAATGCAATTATCAGGAAATCAGACTACGTAGTGAGATAAACTGCACTACTTGCCAAGAAAGGCTTTCTAAACTTTTAGACAGACATCAAGATCTTCTCACAATACCTAAAGGTCTTGCAAATAAGGGCAATTTGTGACAATCAAGTATTTGATTTTCAGTAATAACATCACCTGATCCTGCCTATAATGACTGAGTAGTATCCTAGAGCTCACTGAAAATTCATCTATCTTCTGCAACAGTTGCCATATTACTTCAGAGACAATACTACCACCTATGTTTTGTATGAATTAGGTGTAGAGCATAGACTTACACAGGAAGCATGAAAGGAATTCACCAGGATAAATCTGACAGCATCAGCTAAGCTGCGTAACCTTAGTGGAGATTCGTAAGTTACGGTCACTTCCAAAGCATTATACATAACAAGTTCTCCAGTATACATAGAGCACATTGAACTAGAAGCACTAGACAGTGTTTACAAAAGCTTCCAGTTTGCTCTACTAGAGTACTTATTGCACTCACCTCAACTGACTCAAGCTTTTCATCATGGAGATGAGGTGACCTTGGGTAAATATCAAGAAGATGAGGAGGATCATCAATATGTGTTCTTCTAGTATGGTGTTCAAGAACTTCTTTATAATCAAATAAGTCAAAGTTGGTTTTCCAGAATAATACCTGTAAGAAACCATCATATCAGTAACTACTTGAAGCCTACAGTGTTCAAAATATAACTATTCAATGAAGTCTGTTCAACTAATAGATCACAACATCAGAATGAGCCTGCTGCCATCACTTAGTCTGATCTCTACTACACAGGCACTTCCCCAGAGTATCCTGTACTTCAAAGTCTAGTAATGTGGTTCAATCTATTTTTTTTTTTTGGGGGGGAGGATAGTCTCCAAAAGACATCTCAATAATCACAAAACAAAGCAAACTTATGTCCCCTGGACTGCAATAATTTATTTTTCTGCTAATCAAGAGGTCATATACTATCAAATTTCTGTTCTCTATAAAGGCTTGTAGATCAAATGAAAAAGTTTAAGGGGAAAAGAGAAATGACAGAGTTCAGTAGAATTCTGTCACCTGGTTCTAGTGTTCCAGCAACAGGAATGCGTCTACTGAACCTTGTTCAACACATGGCCAAAGGCAGAAGTAAGGTAGTAGAATGCCAAGGTAGAATACCAGAATGTAGTCTACCCAGCCTTATGGATGGACCAGGGAACCAAATCAGAAAGCACAATATTGCTCTCTCATTTCATAAAACAATTGTATATATAAGCAATTCAAGTTTATCACAAATTTACATTATTTATGTAATTTTTATTCCTTTAATTGCTAAGGGGAAAAAGAAATTAAAAAGGAAGCTCATAATGCTTAGAAGATGGACTTTTGGAAATTGCCAAGACTGATTTTTATAGCTGCTCCCTAAATTAGGGGAAACAAATGATCCGACTTAAAATTACTTGCCTGTCCAGACAAAAATATTTTTCACAACCATTAGAAGTATTTTTCAGAAATTAATAAATACATAAGGACAGATTTGTTCACAGAAATTCCAAGCAGACTAAATCATATTTTTAATATACTCCGAAGTAGCTGCATTGTTGGAAATTGATTCCATGTTCAACTTCTTTCATGACTCTTAAATATGCACTGGGAGACATCATAAAGAGCAATAAAGATGAACCCAAACTAAGTTAGACATTAGTAGTAGTGGAAGTGGGATACATGGATCTTGGTACAAACTATATAAACCTGTCTCAGAACCTGGCACTTGCAGGACAATTAGGCATTAGATGAGTTGACTTACAGCATCTCACTGTGCTGTAAGAGGGAAGTCCTGTTTTCTCTCCCTCCTCAACTGTGTAGTTCCACTACCTTCATCACCCAGTCCAACATAAACTGGCTGAGCACTGAATATAAACACAGGTATAAGCAGGCGGCAGCAGAAGTAGGAGCTTTCAGTGGTGAGCATTTGAACTGCTTGAGCTCTAAATACGTTTCATTTCACTCTAAAGTGGCAGGCCATGACACTGCAGCTTCATTATTAGAAATACAAATAAGAGTAAAACTAGCATGGAAACATCTGCATATGCCTTGAGTATCTCAATTGTAATGCAAACAGTGTAAAAGCAACTAAAGACAGCTCTAGAAAACCAGTTATTCCATAAGGAAGTATCTCTATGTCAAGGAAGTCACGAGACACAATGAGATGTCTCCTCTTTATGTTAAGTACTGAATTAACAGCACAGGCTATGACCTTCCAAAGTAATAGGTATAACTTTGCTCTTTCACTTAAAAGGTTTTATGTCTTCCATAGCAGCAGGTAAATAAAATAATTTGTCATGTGCACATATAGCCAAGAAGTGTGAAGAACAGGAATTTCAGAACTCTGTGTGTTCAGTTATTTTTGAATGACAAATGAAGCAAACAAGAAGAAACAAAAGAAGTATCCAGTGCTTTTTTAAAATACTCAACATGTTTCTGAACAAAGCTTTTAGCGGGCTCTGTACCAAGCACAAAGAAACTTGAAACTAGAAGGAGAGATACTTGTTTTCCTTCTTCGTTAAAGGAAAAACAGATTCTATCTGTGGTTTGAAAAGGTAATAATCTTGAAACAATACGCGTATAGAGCAAGTAATCTGTGGTAAACTTGCAATGAATCAGCTGCCTCCAACTCATACTGTGGACAGACAGTATGTTTTAGATACTGCATAAGAAAATAGAGGACAGTACTTTTTATGGTCATCCTCTGCTCATCCGTTTGACATTGCCAATCTGCCAGCAGAACTTTTCAAATGAATACACCCTACACTTACAGTAAACCAACCTATTTCTATGAACACTGAGTTGAGAAGAGGTCCTGCAACTATTCCTTCAGGAGATTGGGAAGAGATCTAAGCCTCAGGCTACAAAAGTTTGTTCTTTCGGGAGAATGTAAAGACCTGATAAAGATGATTCCAAGCCTGAGACTGTTTTTGTAATTATGAGATTTATCACAACAGGTGAAGATTAATTGTATGCTTTGCTGCCTAATTTAACATAACTTTTTTTTGTTGTTTTAAATGCACAAACAACTTGTTTAAGCAAGTTGTTTGGCCAGTACTTTGGCCAATTCATCAATGTAAATTGGCAAAGCTAACAATATTTTTCCCAATTGTAGCCAAAGTTTTCCCAGTAGTACAACTTAATTCTTAAGAGTACAGAGCACTGACTTTAAAAGAAGGGAAAACTTAATGGCATATTCAGACATCAATACCAGTTGCAACAAAACTACTTTGTTGACATTTAATTGCAACAGTATTTCTATTTAAAAGTGGCTACTGTTGTGGTGGTCTTATCATAATATCCAAATGAAAGTAGTTAAGATCAAATTTTCAAATGATGTATTTATATTTTTTTCTCCTCAAATCTAACTTTAGGCTAAACAAAGCCTACCCAAGACACTACTAGACATAATGCACATCAGCATACTGAAATTAGCATCTACTGTGACATGGTATAGGTAACTGCCATTCACTGCAATAAACATTAGACATTTAATTGAAAGGGACAATACCACAAACCTGAGCATCTGCTCCACCTGAGACAAATTTTTCACCACCTTTAGAAAAAGCCACAGAAAGTACAGGTCCCTGAAAGACAGCATGCAGTAAAATTATACTATTACTCTAATCATGGTATTTTAATGCAAAAATAAACCTATAAATATAGGTTTTTCAATTTAAATAAAATAAGGAACAACTTAACTGTAGTGAAATTTTTGCAAAACAACTTGACTGAAAAGTTCATCTTGTACATCTCTGCAAGATGCTGCACTACAATTAGCAGAATCAGTACTAGGAAAGCAGCCACATTATCCTTAGACTTTATGCTTTAACTCTGCAATAAAAAATTATCAAATGTATATTGCATTACTCAAGACAATGTATTTGAATGATTCATTATCAAAAGCAGGGTTTATTTTGCATTAAGAGGAGAGGGAAAAAATGTCTGCCATTCTTCACAGAGGTTATATTTCATAACCTTTCCCATCCTTAGAAAGCTGGTTTTCAACAGGCATAAAGACTAAAGTGCCAAATAACTGATTTTGACAATCAGGAGAGTAATTTCTTAAGTAATTCAGGACATGATCCATTACTTAACGGTAAGCATGAATACAGTACTGACAGATTAACTGCATGGTCATAGGTAAAACTGAGGCATTTCCATATGCACTTGTGACAAGGTATATTAATACAAAACTTTGCTGTTCACTAAATTTTATCTGCAAGCTAGAAGATAAAAAACACAATGGCACAAACGTTGTTTTCCCTTTGAAAAGATACTGAATAATCTATTAAAATCTCTGCTTAGATAGGATTGGTGTATACCTTGTGTCCATGAAGAGTGTAAATTAGTCTTCCTTCTAAGATATCCAAAATCTTAAGGGTACCATCATTAGAAGCAGTGATGAGGTAGTTACCAGAAGAATGGAATGATACACAATTAACTCCCTCTCTGTGAACTAATTTAGCAAAAACAATATTCAGAGACTGTAGATATCCAACAGGAAACATACGCTTTATTTCTTTGCTCCCTTCTACTTCCCAAAGAAAAATCTACTTCATTTAAGGGAAGGAAGAAAGAAAAAAAGCAAACAAACAAACAAAACAAAACCACCAAAACCAAAGTGCTGGGACATAGCAGACTCTTCAGAGTATTTCCTTAGCTGCATCCTAAAAATTCAGATAAATACTGCAAAGGAATAATCAGGATTCAGACTGGATTGTTAGGGTTGTTACACTACAAAAGGATTCCTTACAAAATGCCAATAGGGCCCATTTGTCCACTTTCCCCAGTAGTGAATTAAATCATATGATCTAAATAAATCACATTTCATCGCAAAGAGCTCCATTCTGAAGAAAATACAACAATATTGGTTTTACCTTTGTGATACTGCAGCATCTTGTTCATTCGAATATCCCACAGTTTTACTATATGGTTGGAACCTGCAGAAGCTATACATGTACCACTTGGGTTGAAATCCACAAAGTTTGCAAACCTAAATAGAATTAATGAAAGCAAATTGATTACATGTTTTCATAGAAATATTTGGGTGTATTTTATATATATATAAACAATAATACTAACACCGTGTTGTCACAAGCCTGTGTAGAATCAACATGTATGGAAAACAAATTTCAAGCAACTGAAATAAGTGTGAGAAAAAAAAAAAGTTGTTCAGGCTAAATCAGATTGTATAATCTGGCTTCTGCTACAAAGATAGAATAATTGTCCTAAGTCAAACCACCATTTATGCTGGAATACAAAGTTCCTAGACGAAAGTGCTGCAAAGATTTTGTAAGCAGCAAGTAAACTAATTTGTACTTTGAAATTACAGAATATCTAGATATAACTACCTTTTAGCTTGGAAAAAGGATAGAGATGGCAGACATGAAATCAAAGCACCTATAAAAGATGAATATTCTATTGCATTTGTTAAACATCTTGGAGACAGAGAGTTTCAATTAAGAAAACTGTAGATAACTAAAAGCAAGGTTTTTGTAAACCTAAATAAGGCAGGTCACAGAAGCTAACAAAATACTGTTTTCATAACAAGTGAAGAATAATTAAATTTCTCTTCTTGATGAAGCATCCAATAGCACTATGAAAACAGAAAGAATGTGAAACTGTTCAAAAATCCAAGAACAATCTGACTTCTCTTTGGCTTATTTTATGACTGTTGGAAAACAATTGGATAAGTGTAGTCAGTTAACCTCTAGAAAAATGTGAAATTATTTTATTTTACATGGGTGGTAGAAGTTTGACCTGTTTTCAGATATAATATATATAGACATTAATACCACCAAAAATTAATTGTCTCATTAAAATATCACATTCACATCTCTCCTTTTTTCTACTAACACTTACCCTCCATAATCTAAGAAGCTATTAATACAAGTTTTGTTTCTTGCATCCCAGATCTTAACAGATTTATCCTCACTGCAAGATACTATCAGTCTTCCATCAGGTGAAAATCTGGAACATACAAGGGTATGCATTACTAAACAACTGATAATACCTAGATCAGCATCAGAGATATAAGGAGCAAAATATCAGAACCAAGAGAGCCTGTTTGGAATTAAAATGTGTAATATTCAAAGAACGTTGGAATTTCTCATGGGGTTATAAAACTGAAGAGAAAAGCTTCTCCTCCACTCCTCTCCCTTCATTTCACAGTCAACCACAATTAAAAACCAAGATAAGCAACATAGAGGGAGGGAGAGGGGGACACAGGGGAAAGGTATCGGCAGCCTAAGGTTGTCACTTGTGATGCCAAAGAGATTATTATAGAAAGCCATAGGCAAAAAGACAAAGAGGACACAGTAGAATCTTGTGTTCCATTTTAATCTACATATATATTCTCCTGCGAGTTCTCTTGGGACTTACAAAC
This sequence comes from Chloroceryle aenea, assembly GCA_013399075.1. Classification (NCBI taxonomy): domain Eukaryota; kingdom Metazoa; phylum Chordata; class Aves; order Coraciiformes; family Cerylidae; genus Chloroceryle; species Chloroceryle aenea. The sequence continues at coordinate 89,384 of VWZY01008554.1, read as the reverse complement.
TGTCAGCAGAACAGTCATGATTATGCCTAGACTAGCAGACTAGGTTATTAAACAAGAAGATGCATTTGTCTAAAATTACACCAATTATTACTATTGCTCATACTGAGCAACTGCACAGGGGCATTAGAGCAGTGTTTTAAGAACTTTCATATATGATTTCCTAGAGCTTTTATTTTTCTTTTCAATGGTCACATACTTTGAAACTTTGTAGGCTCTGCACTTCACCAGTGCTAAATTTCTTTCTCATAAATCAGGCCTCTCTTAGCTGCAGATTTTCCCTTAATATGGAGACAAAAAAAAAAAAAAAAGTCAGCAAAGAACAACCTTTTTTTTTGTCTTTGAAAAGCTGCCCTGCCTTTAAATAGAATGTAAATCTTCACTTGCAGCAATAAGGCCATTTCTTTTACCTTATCCAATTATATAAGCTTAACTCATTTTGACTCATGACCATTCTTTTATGTCACTAGTGTTACAAGAATAATTAAGAAAACCCCCACCCATGCATAATAATAGAATATTGTGAAATAAGTTAATACAACACAAAAATATATGAGACTGGGGAATGATGCAATAGCAACTGAAAATTAATACAGAAGACCCTATTTGTCCTGTAAAGTAAAAGTATTAACACCCAGCAACAGATTTTATAGGTACACATGTTAACACAAAGCAATCTTTCAGACTTCAGCTAGATCTATATAAAAATGGGTGTGCATACAATGGATTTATTAAAATGTCATTATTAGTGATATTCACAGATTTATCTTCTTTTAGTTCTGCCCCAGGAAATAAAAACCCTTTGTTAGGAGTTCTGCTTCTTTACAAAGAGAATAAAACCCATGCTTACTTGACACAACGAACCCAATGAGCGTGTTGGAATAGGGAAAACAAAATGTTCTGATGGTGAACACTCCATATTTTTATTGATTTATCATTGGATGCTGAAACTAGAAATTGGCCATCGTGTGAAAAGCTCACGCTGCGAACAGATGCTGTATGGCCTTTCAGGACCGATGATTCTCCATGACTAGGGAAAAAAAGGACTATATGAAATATTCACAGAATCACAGAATCACAGAATCACATAATCCTAGGGGTTGGAAGGGACCTCAAAAGATCATCTAGTCCAACCCCCCCTGCTAGAGCAGGGCCACCTAGAGTACATGATATTATACTGAAATATTTTTAAAAACCCATAAAACACTAAGCAATCTATTTGGAATCTTACCCAAATGCAAAAGCAATGTATACAGGCTAAATCTTAGTGTTACCAATAATTTTTCATTTAATAGAACCATATTTAGAGAATGGTGCAATTAACTAGCAGTAATAGCCTCCATACAGTATTTGAAAGATGATTTATTATTTTTTGATAATCTACAAAATACTTAAAATAACACCAGCCTTTCCTAGGTCATTCTGAATAGCTTGTAATCACTATTACTTGAAAACAGTTGTAAAAGGCAAGTCAATGCAAAATATTTTCTTTAAAAAATGCTATATTTTGTTTCCTTTTCATTTGTCTTCCCAAAATGAAGAACATCCATGCAATCCTTATTAAAAGAAACATATCCTTTAGGGCAGAGAAATATTACCAAACACAGTCCTGAACACATGAAATTATGACCTCCGAATTGCTGTTTTTTTTTCTTTTGAAACTACAAGAACAAAGTAACCCTGTGCTCCCCAGTCTAGTTCTGTCAAAGCCCAGAGATGTGGGAAGGAAAAAGAAACTTTTCTGGGGTAGAGACTCTGAGATTCATGTTGTACATTAATGAAATACACATCCATCATCACCCAGTTCTACTCACATGCAAGGAATCCATAGTCTGACAGTACGATCCTGAGAAGCTGAAGCAAGGAGCTGCCCATCTTGTGAGAACTGTACACTAGTCACAGCTTCACCATGGCCTACAAATCTGTAAGCTCTGCATTGTGTCTTCAGCTTCCACACCATAAGAAATCTATCCAAAGAGGAGGTAGCTGGCAAGAAATTAAAGATATTATGAGTGTCCTGGTTTGAGGTAGGACAGAACTAATTCTGTTCAGTGGTTTCACTTCTCAGCTCAGTCTCTTCCAACTAACTGCGCTTTCTGAAGTTAATGGCAGACTTTTGTAGACAGTGACTGTTTCTAGCAGTGATAATGCTCAATGTTTAGAGTTACTATCAAGGATTGGTGTGCAAAAAGGCTCTTGCTTATAATTGCTCCTGTGCAGATCAAAGTCACTGCTAAATGTGTACCACACTGGGAGTGCAGAAAGTAAAAGGCCGTGCCTGCAGGGAGCAGCAGCCAGAACAGGTGATCCTAAACTGAACCATAAGGTATTGCATCCCCAATCCATCATTTTCAGTATAAAGCTGAGGGATCACAAGGGTCAGGCTCTCTTCTTCAATGGCTGGCATCAATGGAGGACTGTCTGTTCTGCCTTCAATCCCAAACCAAGTGTTCTTGAATCCAGCTCCTGTAACCAGTTCCCATCTGCTGCCGAGTCCAGTCTGGGATTTACCCCAGTGCCTGCTCCACAACATCAATGGTGACAGTGACATAACTGCTGTCAAAGCAGTTGGGTTCAATACTGGCTTTGTGTATAATAATAATAAAATGAATTATTTTCATTAAAGATGCTTTAGTTTTCTTTTCCCATCCATATGTCTCTCTCCTTTATTCCTTTTCTCCTTTGGGAAGGGAGAGGGGTTAATAGAGACCTTCTGTCCTTTGTCTAGTGGACATCCCAGCATTTTATGACATTGAGTCATAAAATCATAGAATAGTTTGGGTTGGAAGGGACCTTTAAAGGTCATCTACTCCAACCCCCCTACCCCATCCAATCTTGACCTTGAATGTTTCTGGCAATTCTAGTTCTGGCGTTTCTATAACCTCTTTGGGCAACCTGTGCCAGTGTTTCACCACCCTCATTGTAAAAAATTTCTTCCTTACACCTAGTCTAAACCTATCCTCTTTTAGTTTAAAACCATTACTCCTTGTTCTGTTGCAACAGGCCCTGCCAAAAGGCCTGCCCATCTTTCTTACAAGGCTCCCTTCAAGTACTGAACAGCTGCAATAAGGTCCTCCAGGCTGAACATCCCCAACTCTCTCAGCCTGTCACCACAGGAGAGGTCTTCCAGCCCTCTGATCATCTTTGTGGCTCTCCTCTGGACTTGCTCTAACAGGTGAATGTCTTTTTTATGCCAAGGGTTCCAGAGCTGGACCCAGTACTCCAGGTGGGCTCTCACCAGAGCAGAACAGAACAGTAGAATCACCTCACTTGACCTGCTGGCCATGCTTCCTTTGATACAACCAAGGATATGTCTAGCCTTCAGGACTATAAGTGCATGTTGCCAGCTCCTGCCCAGCTTTTCATCCACCAGTATCCCCTAGTCCTTCTCCACAGGGCTGCTCTCAATCCCATCAGCCACCAGCCTGTATTGATACTGAGGGTTGCCCCAACCCAGCTCCAGGACCTTGTGCTTAGTTTTGTTGAACCTCATGAGGTTCACACAGGCCCGCTTCTCAAGATGGTCCACGTCCTTCCAGATGGTGTGTCAACTGCACCATTCAACTTGGTGTCATTTGCAAACTTGCTGAGGGGGCATTCAATCCCACTGTCTATGCCACTGATGAAAATATTAAACAGCACACTGCTCCCAGTACGGACTCCTGAGGGACACCACTTGTCACCACTCTCCATCTGGGTATTGAGCCATTGACCACTACTGTCTGGATGTGGCCATTCAACCAATTTCTTACCCACAAAACAGTCTACCCAGCAAATCAATATCTCGCCAATTAAGAGAAAAGGATGTCATAGGTGACTGAGTCAAAAGCCTTACAAGAGTCCAGAGAGGTAATATCTGAGTGTATATCCTTTGATATCCTTTGATCAATGTTACTAGAAAAATCAGAGATAGTGACTGTGGATTTGGATTCACCAGTGAACTAAATGGGTATTAGTGGGGGGTAGCAGTTACTGCTTTTTAAGAGACACTTAGACTGAGCAGAAGCCTAGCAGCTAGCAATGCCAACACCAAGCTTTTGGAAGGACATAAGACTGCGAGGAGTAAAGGATAATTCTTAACAGGTAGTTCTCCCATATATTACGGCCAACGCCTAAGCAGCTTGCTGTCACAAGCATTTTAGCTTAGCTAACCACAGGCACTAAATACACGAGTTGATAGGGTAACAAGTTTCCAGCAAAAATTTCCATTATCAGTACCAATCTTAAAACCAATTCATACAAGAAAAAATGTACTATTACTATTATCAAACAAGCTTCTCTATTTCTCTTTTTATTCCATTTTAAGGGATTTTTGTCTATAACAACACTTCTCCAATTTATTCAAACATAGTATCTTAAGGATTGCTTCTTATGCATTCGCAGCCCACCCCCCCCACCCAAGTTCACACTGTCCACACATTTAAGTGTTCAAAGAGAGAAGCAAGAACCTTCCAGGACCAATTACACAATGGATCCTGCAGCAATGCAGCCCAGACCCAGTTGATGCATTCTGTCAGCACTTGCTAAGTATTACAGTCAGACTGCAGGGTGCTGTCAATTACCAGACCACCAGTGAATGTTCCACAAGAAATCTCCAGGGTTAAAGTACTGGAAATGAAACAAAAGAGACGCAGAAGATCCAGCAGAAATTTTAGGATGGGCTCTATCACAAGCAGGTCTGTTGCACATGCTCCTTGGAGAAAACATGACGTAACCAGAACCATGTTCAATGAGGAAAGAAAAAACTTGTCTGAATGAATTGAAAACATTTGATCAATTACAAAATATAACTGGGAAGAAGAAAGCTGAAAATTCAGAGAGCTGTCTGCTGACTCCAGTATGCAACTTAGTCCAGTTTATAACCTCAGTGCTTCCTCCCATCCCCATCACCCCCCCACTGTCCCCTCTTCCCCCTTTTTTTTCATATCAGTGTTTTCTATACATGTCCAAGTATAGCTGAGACATCTCTACTGACTTGCTTTTCTGGTGATGAGTCATAACAGATTTAACACCAAAGAATAAAGACTTGGCCAAAGGTCAGGTTTACACATTGCTTTGTTACAGTTCTCTAAACAGATAGCTGGGCTTCACATATTGCACAAAAAAAGAAATAATTATGTCAATTTCAATGAAACCAACTTAAATTTATAAATTATTAATATTGTATATTAATTCTTGTATAACTATTGTACTGAATTATGAAAAAGGTATAGATTTTCACATATACATATGCATATATAAAGACACAAGTTGTTGAAGCATGGAATTACCACTGCATTCCTATTTCCCAGAATACTACAGTAGTGACTACAAGTTGTGCAAAGGATCACACTCGGACAGGCTTTAACAGTTAGACGTACTCCTTGGTCACCCTCCTCCACTCCACCCCCATTATATTGAAGATTGAAGTGTCTTCAGTATAATTAGCACAATGCAAGAATTACAAGTCAGATGGAGTAGAGGGCTGCGCACATCACGTGTATAAAAATTCAGCTACCACCAAAACACTACATACTTTACAGGAATGCTGCAAATCTCAGCGTGATAAGGTGCAACGTCATGTTACAAACACATTTAATATGTTTTAAAAGGTTCTTCTACTTGGAGGAAACAATTATTAATTGAACCTCTGTCAAGGGGGCCAATTAGAAATTCTAAGCACGGTGGATAAATTTCAAGGAACTTTAATAACTCCCCTAAGTTCAAGGTCAAGGCAGTTTTTATTGTATACACTATGTAGTTACACAAGTGGAAGAGAATTTAAGAGTCAGCATGCTAGTCAACATTTAATTATCATTCTGGACTTTATTTTTTCAAAAGAAATCCCAAAGCCCTCCCACATATATTCAGTGTTAAGTTTACATTCAATTTCTTTTAAGTCACTTAAAAAAAATAATCAGTAGTTTAAAATATATACAAGGGTTCCCCAAATTTTCAAAGTCTAGCAGAATATAAAATTGCAGAGTTTTGGGTTTTACAGAAATGTGTACACACTGAAAACCAACTGGATTGGAGTATGTGTATATGTCTAGCCTCTCCCCTTACCCGTCTCCCCCAACCTTTTTATTCCCACTAGGAAGGTTTTTGGGGGGGAGGGGGGAAGGTTTCTTAATTTTGCCCTTTTACCACACCCCACAACCCCCCTTTTAGTTTTAAAATAACCATTAAAATAGAATGGGAGGTGGCAGGTAGAAGGAGAACAGGTTCAGATACCTACAGAGAAAATAATTTCAAATTTTGAGGCAGATTCACTTAAGACTTATTGCTTAAATAGATAAGGAACACTTGGAACGTCAGTCTTAACATGAAGGTAGTGTAGATTTTGCCAAGTCCTACTAAAGTTAATTGTATAAAAGTTGCATAGTCTATAGTCACATCATTTAATTGCTTTAATCTGAGGAAACATGCATTGCACATATTACTTATGCTCTGCCACATAGGAGAACCCAAGCCTCTTCCCTGTCATTTCTACGGATTCTAACAGCCTACAGTAAGCTTTTCACAAAAGCACATACTTGATATCATTTATTGCTGCAGTACATAATGACTGACTGCCTTTTAAAATTTGATAAACAGTTCACAGCTTGTAGATCCACAAAAGAATTCCTTGCTGCTAAGTGGAATGGAATTTTTCAGGAATGTCTCCCTTCCATAGTAAAGTTCCCTTTTTAAAAAAATATATCATCTTAGGGGAGGGAAAGGGGAAAAAAAAAAAATCTAATTGCAAGTTCTCCTAAAAATAAGTTAAAGACTTAAAATAACCCATGCCACACAGTGGCAAGCATTTTTAGCACGATTCGACACTACAGCCCCAACTCCAGATTTTCTTCTTATGTTGCCCTTCTATCTTAACCTGCTTCTACCCGAACCTCTCAAATCTTTAAAACCACTAAGATCCAAGAATAGATCTTAATTTATTCTTGCTTTCTTTTTGGTAAATCTTCACTTATTTCAGGTCTCACTTGCTCCCTTTTTAACCCTTCTACCAACTAACACCTGCAGCAAATGCACAACTACCACATTCCTCAAATAACCATATTTATATTGCTCACTAGCTCAAGTTCCTGCCTACCAACCTCATGTCAAGAATTACTACACTATGGCTACTGAAGAACATTCATCACTCTAGTGAAAATAATCAGAAAAGCTGGAATGCCCAAAACATTAATTGTTCAACTTCAATCATACAAACCTAAAAACCACAGATACTTACACAAGATTTTTTTTAGATTTTTTTTTTCACATACACAATGTATCTATCACATCTACCACTTGTAATCATATTCAGAACAGATTAGTGACATGATTCAAGAATCAATATTCTTTCAACTCAGCATAACAGAATAAAAAAACATTCTAAGTTAGTTATTCTATGAACAACCTAACCAACAACTTTCAGCTTCCTTCAAGCTGCCCTTTGCTGTTTCAAGTCCCGGCACTTAGGAACCCCATCTTCCCAACCTTACCCAAAGGCTCCCACAATGCTGTTGTGACTAGAAAGAGACAAGGTATAGTGCACTATTTCAAAACCATACCTAGGGCTGATGCATGCCAACTGTTGCCAAAATACATAACACAAAATAAGCACAAGTTTTCCTCTGCATCTCCTTCCTCTACTCTGCTGACAGACCTCCCAACAACAACAACAAAATAATTAATGGAGGCATGGAGGAGTTGCACAAGTGGCCCTAAGATGCCAGGTTTGTCATGGAAAAGTTCACACAGAGGCAACATAAACATTAAATACATAATAGCTAAGAAACAGCATTAGCTAATGCAATTCTGTGCTTGCTTGCTTTCTCCATTACCTTTAAAGAGAATTCTTACATGTATCCATCCCTATCTCTTCCCATTTTTTGGTACCACCATTATGTCCTTGGTTCCACTGCTACCACATTTCTCCCTAAACATGTGAGAGCTCCTGACTCACCATCATGCAGAAAACTTTCCATAGTAACCACAAGACTGCAAAGCAGTGCCAAAGCTCATCTACTGAAAAAAAACCCAAACCAACAAACACCTCCCTTTTTGTCAACATAATATAGCTAGCTGTCACTCCAAAACCCTTAAGAACATGTAAACTCCCAGAAAACTGAAATATACTGCAAGGCTTAAGATTCAACTTTCCACAAAGCCGATTCAATCACATGCTACTGTAGCATTACTTAGAGCATTAGATACATATTCTATAATGTATCTGCAACACAGGTCAGTTAATTCCTCTGCAAGAACCTTGATTTTTACTACTCTATAAAGATTCTTTGCTTTCATGTAACATTAACTTGCAGGCTTAATTTACATATTTTTTAAGGAAAAAAAATAATCTTAAAAGCCTGTTTTACCATTATCAGATCAAAGTAAGAAGGTAACAGGTCAAAATTTTACAAAAATAGAAGGCATTAAATCTGTATTCAACATTTTAGAAACCAACCCTCAGTGTTTACTTTTGCTTTCCACACAGTTCACCACAGCAGATATAATTTCTACACCACTACAGATGCATCTGAAGACATTCCAAGGTATGCAATCGTGACTATCTGCTCACACATGTAAAAACCCTGTAGGTCACAGACCATTTGATTGGTACTGCCAGAAGTGATTATTTCTCAAATTTCCAAATCTGATTTTTATCTGCAACATTACAAGTTCTCATTTCCACATCAGCACGCCCCTCAGTTGTACGATAAGCAGTAAGGCACTTTCCTGAATGAGGATGATAAATAGTCCCATCATCTTTGAAATGCCATATAATTATTTCTGGGATAGGAGATCCATCTTTTGGGCAGCTCCTCATACCTATGAAGTCTTCATGCTCAGGGACTTCAGCACATAGCTCAGTTACAGAGTTAAATCTTATCTCCTTATTTGATGTGTATTCAAAAAACTGATTGCCTCCCTGACCGTGACATCCAAAAAGAGAAAGGTGAGCCCCTGTAGGATTATGTTCTGGTAAGACGTAGTCGAGGCATTCTGAGGATATTCCTGTGCTGCGGATAGCACCATGCCATCCAGGACGATCTTCTGGTACATGCAGCTCAGCAAATATGTTTTTTAAATACCAGTTAAAACTCTTGCATTTCAAACGCTCTCTTAGTATCTTTCTTTCAGAAATATCTCCATAGTTTTCTTTTCTTGCTGAAGGATTTCTGTTGTAGAAGTGCTCTTTGTACTCATCCATCCACACCTCAGCAGCACGCGCAGTGTTCTGAAGGAAATTTGGTCTAGCATAGGGCGCACGCTTTGGAAATACATGGCCTACATGGGAGCACGGATGAATTTCTAACATGCCTCCACACTGCCAAACCCTAAATGATAATTCTAAGTTCTCCCCTCCCCAAACATCCATTCCTGTATCGTAGGTACCCAGGTACTCAAAATACTTCTTACTGACAGCAAACAAGCCACCAGCCATAGTTGGGGATCTGATTGGGTCTGTTTCAGATTTGCGCCTGAGACGTTCATGTTTAGGCACAGAGTGCCACTGGAACGTCAGTCTCCAGTCAAACCCCCCAATCATAGGCTCTGCTGTTTGCATGTAGTATTCAAATGTTTTCCAGTCAATGGTGTCAATGACAGGACAAACAATAACAGTCTCATTCTCAGCAATCCTCTCGAGCAGTGGTTCCAGCCAGCCAGAGACACATTCACAGTGACAGTCTAGAAATGTGAGGACATCACCAGTAGCAAAGGTAGCACCAATTAAGCGTGCACGAACCAAACCTTCTCGTTTGTTGGTTCTTATCAAACGAACTCTTTTCAGACTACTTATGTATCTCTCAAGTTCAGTCTTCAAATATACTTTATCACTCAAATCATCCACCAGTATAATTTCTTTTAGAAGCACTGAAGGTGATGTTTCAAGAACACTATGTATTGTCCTCAGCAATGTTGACCAGGCTTCATTATAAAAAGCAATTATAACCGACGTTGTGGGCATTCTTCTGTAGTCGTAAGATTTAGTCTTACAGCCACTCAGTCGATTATCTTCAATGTGCCGGTGAAGAGAAATTTTATCACTCAAATAAATATTAATTGCATACTTCTCAATCAGCTCTTCTTCCTGTTTCATCTCCTCAGGACTCAGCTGCAGGCGAGAGGGCTTACCCCACTCTCCTGGGGCATAAGGATCAGGACGGGATTTGTCATAAACTGGACGAGCCAAATCCACAGCCTCTTCTGCTCTGTCAGAGAGGTGCCTCTCCCCTTTCCCTGTGGTGATGCTCTCCCTGGCAAGAGAGGCACGGAAGGAAGAAACCGACAGTTCGACAACAAAGTAAGCAATTGTCAAGAAGCAGAGAAGCACGCAGCTTTTGCGGACCCACGTCCATCTCCTCGCCAAACGGATCCTCATTGTAGGAGATTAAAAGCAGTCCCTAGCAAAGAGGAGCTCCGTGAACTACTTCTTACCCCCTCCCCGCGTCCCCGGGACGAAGGGGGGTGCAGGCACTCCCAGTGTC
>VWZY01008554.1:16252-76598 GCA_013399075.1 Chloroceryle aenea | reverse complement strand
CACAACCCCGACACCGCCGGCCGAGCTCCCAATTCATCCGCGGCGCCAAGGTAGCACGTCTTTCGAGCCGCCCATTTTCCATCTGCCCCGTGAGAGGCGGGGCCACAGGGCAGCCTATCGGTGGTGTAGGTGCGCGACTTCCTCTTAAAGGTGCAGAGCCGCAGCGCACCTCGCGTTGCCAGGCAACGGTGCAAGCCTGCGGCACCTTTCAGCCGTGCCCGGGTGTTCCGCTGCCTGTCCCGGAGCAGAGTGGACTTCCCGTCGGTCCAGTAAATTAATATACCTTGTCTCCGAGTTTGCCCGTTGGCTGGGACGCAGCAGCTCGGGGTTGGGAAGGACCGTGCTGTCGCCGAGGAGGCTGGAGCAGGAAGTGGGGAACTCGACCGGGAGGTGGTTATTTAAAAAATAAAATAAATAAAATAAGTAAAATCACACACATTTTTTCATGTCAGGCTGTGAGGGACTCCCCTCAGTGCTGGGCTGGTGGCAGCGCGGCACTCTGGGCTGCACCGCCGGCGTTTAACCTGGGCTGCCGGAGGCGCCGAAGCAGTCCCGGGCCGCGGGGAGCCCCGGGCCCTAAGGCTTAGCCCCCGGCCCGGCTGCAGGTGGAGCGGGCTTTCGCCGGCCTGTACTAGGGTTCTTTTTCTTTCAGCCTAGCTGAAAGCAGACCTGAGGAAGCGAAATGTTCAAAGCTCCTGGAAGATCTGTCCCTTGTTAACTCTGTTTTGTGACTTCTAAATCGATGCAGGTAGCTCTCTTTAACATCTCAGAGTGAGTGGTTTTGTATTAAGGTGCTTTGACCTCTTTTTTTCTAGTTGTTTCTTAGTCTCGTAACACTTTCTAGATTTCCAGGTCAGTGCTTGCGTTTCACAGAATCTCTATGTTTGGAAAAGACCTTTAAGATCAATGTTTGTATCGTACAGGGTTGTCTTTAAACAGTACTTTAATGTTCAAAAAAGAAGTACATCTACTTTTTGTTAAAAACAAACCAAAACAAAATAAATAAATAAATAATGACACAGAAATGCTGACATCAGTAGCCCTGTGTTTATGCAGCTTCATGGTTAAGCTAGATAAGGAAATCAATATCACTGGAATAATACTGCTCCGATAACTATACTAGTAAAAAAGATGGTTGACATCAATTATCAGAAGGGAGGGCTGTGATAGCAAAGCTCTCACTTGATGTGCAAGTGTTTGTGAAGAAGTAACTTAGACTGCAATTACCCTTTTTTTAAATCCAGTCGACATCGTACAGCATTTCATCAGACCTTAGACTCTACAGAATCAGGTCAGTAATTAGGCCAACCTGTAAGATTTGTCAGGTATAAGACAGTTCCAAATCAATTGCATTTAACTGTGAAATGCACATTTAAAATAGTAATTTCAAAAGTGCTGAAAAAAGCAGGATTATCACAAGTTTATGCAAGAAGTTTCCATTAAAATCTTCTAGCTGCTCCTTACATTGGTGTTATTCAGGATAATAATTTGCCTTTACAGCTTCAGAATGGAAAAGAAGGTTTTTTTTAAAAAATAAGTGTTAGTACAGGACACATTGACTTTAACTGGGACCTAATTAAAGCTACAGTTTTACATCATTATTTGTTCTTATGTTGGGTTGTGGGTTTTTTTTCTATGCAGGTCACTCACCTATTCCTTTGTGTTATCTCCCATGATTTGGTTATCATAAAGCAAAATGCAGAATTAAAAAAAATTGATGATGATATGACTTAAAGTTCCCACATTATACCACATTGCAGGAACAGTGAGTTAAAGAGTTAAATTTAAATTCACTTGATCGCTTCACCACTACTGAAGTCTTTCAGCCATTTCTCAACTTTTTCCAATGATGCCTTTTTCCTAGAAGCCTAACTTTAATCATACTGGAAGCAGCTGTGTTAGCAGCAGAACTGTCCAGACCCCAAAGAGGATTTCAGCCCTCGAGCTGTTGGCAGACAAAGAACACGAGCAGGTGGTGGTTGAGGTGTGCTGTGGGCACTAGAGGGGAGTGTGAGATATGCTTTGCCAGAGTGCTGTCAGTTATTCATCCACCTACGTGCAAGAGGAGAGTGTAGTCTCAGGGCACAAAGATTTAATTATAGGCTATCTTGCAGTTGTAGAATCATTATACCTCATGCCCTCAGCATCTTTCCAACCTCTGAACCTACCTTTTTTCTCCTACATCAAAATGGTTATGCTAATAAATAATACAACTGTAAAGCAACTTGGGTAGTACTGTTGGCTCTTCGGTTTTGTTGAAATTTTCTTATGAAAAATCCCATTCAAGTCTCTTTGCTAACAGCAGCAAGAAAATAGAAAAGGATATCAGGTAGGTACATATAGAGTTGAATTGCAAGGATGATTTGGAATATATATGAGTTACTTTTAGTCTAAGAAACATCCTGAGGTCCTGATGGAATTGACAGGTGTACTTGCTAAGCCACTCTCCATCATATGTCTAATGTCATGGCAGCTGGGTTAAGTCCCCAGTGACTGGAGAAAAGGAAATATCATGCCCAGACCCTGGGAACTACTGAGCAGTCAGCCTCACCTCTGTGCCCAGTAAGATTATGGAGCAGATCCTCCTGGAAGTAATGTCAAAGCACTTGGAAGATGAAGAGGTTATTAGAAACAGCCAATGTGTCTTCACCAAAGACAAATCATGCCTTTGTTGGAGTAACTCTTTTGATGGAGTTACTCCTTTGATGGAGTAACAGCATCAATGGGCAAGGGAAGAATAACTGATGTCATCTACCTGAACTTCTGTAAAGCCTTTAATACAGTCCCCCACAACATTCTTGCCTCTAAATTTGAATAATATGGATTTGATTGGTTGGCCTCATTTAGAGGGTAGTGGTCAATGGCTTGATATCCAGATGATTAGTGGCAAGTGGTGTCCCTCGAGGGTCCATACTGTGACCAGGACAGTTTAATATCTTCACCAATGATATAGTGGGATCAAGTATGCCCTTTGCAAGTTTGCAAACACCAAGCTGAGTGGCGTACCTGACATGACAGAGGGATGGGATGGCATCCAGAGGGACCTGGACAAACTTGAGAAGTGGGCCTGTGTGAACCTCATGAAGTTCAACAAGGCCAATTGCAAGGCCTTGAAGCTGGGTTGAGACAGCCCTCAGTATCAGTATAGGCTGGGGAATTAAAGGATTGAGAGCAACTCTGCAGAGAGGGACTTGGGGCTACTGGTGGCTGAAAAGCTAGACATAACCCAGTGAGGTGTGCTCACAGCTCAGAAGACCAATTGTATTCTGGGCTACATCAAGAGAAGGGTGGCCAGGAGGTTGAGGGAGGTGATTCTGCCCCTCCACTCTAGTGAGACCTCACCTGGAGTACTGCATCAAGCTCTGGGGTTCCCAGTACAAGACAGACATGGAGCCATTAAGAGAAGAGAGGGTCTAGATGAGGGCCACAAAAATGCTCAGAGGACTGTTGTAGCTGACAGATATTTGAGATTTTCCCTTGTTCAGAGTATAGATCATATTTGTACTGAAGGATAAATAAAGTGCCTGAAGGGAAACATATGCACAGGAAAACTGCATAATTTAAAACCAGCACTTTAAACCAAATAACCATCTGGATTAGAAGCTGAGAATGACAATTACTCTTCCAAAGGACTTTTCTTAAGTTTGTATAATAGTGGGCATGTTATCTAGAGTTTTTTTTTCTCTTTGTTCTTTTTAATTAGATGCTTTTGTATAAACCACACATATCTTTCTAGTGACTGCAGGGATTAAGTTCCTTAATGTTTCTCCCTAATATTCAAACAGCACAGTAAAAATACTGACATAGTAACTATCTGGACAGCCACCCACATGGAATTCCACATTTAAAGAATACCTTTCTCTTTTTATTTTGACAATATTTTAACAGATAATCAATACCAATAAAGTTTGTAACATTGAGGGCAAGTTGGGTATGTCAATAAATATATTTTTATTTCTATGTGCTCTCATCTAGTTTTTCTAAAAATAAGTAAAGTGGTTGTTTTCTGAAAAGACGGGTGTTATCATGGCTCTCTGCCATTGTCTACAATACCTAAGAAACTCTCATGTTGCAAAACTGAATGTGCTGGAATAAAGTTACTTTAGCAAATAGGTAATGTGTTTAAAAATCAAGGACTGTTCATGTGCTTTACTGGCTTCAGGAGGGTTAGAACAAGTTTGAAAGAATTTAGTACAATGTAACAAAGGTTAGAACAAATTTGTTGATGCTTCAGCAGATGCCAAAGAGAATGTTGTTTATAAAGCATCTTCTGCTTAGTACTGCTTAACAGCATCACTTAGTATAATATGGATATAAACTGCGAGTGAGTCAAAGAAAACTGATAAACATCAAACAGTTGTATGGAGATGCCTTCCTTGGTGAAATACCTGGTTTAGGCACATAGCACAAGGCAATAAATACTTCATATAAAGAATCTGGTAAGGAAAATGAAGTAGGGAATGGAATAAACAGGACCGTGAGAAACTACAATAAGAAATTTAACTAGAATTATGAGCTCTTGATATCAGAGCTCACAATTAAAATTAAAAAAAAAAAAATTACCTTTCATTGAAGTCCACACTGTGAAACTAAATTCTGGCTTAGCTGATATGTTTATGAATAAAAGGTGGCATTCTGGGTGTTAATGAGGAACTTGGCATTTGCACATAGCAGAAAACATTTTAGTAGGTATTTTAAATTCATGTGGTTTGTTATAAACCAGACTACATTAAAATTGTATAGTGAAGATTTCAACCATTAAACTGAAGATAGAGAGAATACCAGGCATAACAAAACCTTAATACTTAACTCAGGTTTTCAAAAGGAAAACTACTATATACATTTAAACAGAAAAATATAGAGAAGCACTTGCTTTTATAACCTCCAATTACAATTGATTAGTATATTTCAGGAACCCAAAAAACTGTTAGAAATACTCAGAAAAATAGACAAATTTTGCTTTGTACATACATAGACAAACAGGGTATGAGATAGAAACATGAACTCAAGGCTGTGTAATAGTCCAGAATACATCAGCTGAGATTGGGTAGTTGATGATATACCAGTGAAGACCAAAGACAAGAACGTAGGCTTGTTTTTGTGCTTGAAGGAACAAAGCAGAAAGGGATGCATAAGTATTACTATGAGGCCTTGGGGAACTAGTGGGATTGAATGAAAAAATACAAGATGTGCATATTACAGCAAAAATAATCAGATATATTAATATAGTGCTTTTATTCATAGATTGTGAAGTAACATATCAAATATGAGTGAACTGCGAAAGTACAAGAGAAAAACTAAAGCAAGTGCTTGAAACTGATGACTGGAACTGTCAGGTACAAAGGAAGAGAAATGGTAACAGAAAAAAAGTGAAGAAAACCAATATGCCACTATTATTAGAAAGCAAGAAACCTAATGGTGCTTGAACACCTGCAGCTACAAGGGGAGGAATGGAGTATGAAGCCATTAAAAAATCACAAGGAGAGGTCAGTAGGCCAGTTCATCTTCTGGGTCCTCCACTACAACTTCTAGGTGAACAAGGCTGTTTATAGAGACAAAGGAGAGGGAACATGGTATCCAGAGAGATGGAAAAGGAAGCAGAAGAGTACACTTAGTGGAGCAGGAATGGTCTTCAACTGCACAGCCTTGCGCACGTACCATGTTTTACCTGTGGCATTAGTTTTTTCTGCTAAATGCTTGTCTGACCCCTTAGAGACTTCAAGGTGCTTAGCACAGGGCTGCACTATATGCATTTGTTTACCAACACTAGTCTCCCAGCTCCACACCACCCATGCATCCTCTATAAAGGATCCTTGACTCTGTATATCATGACTGGTCCAGAGATGACTTGGGCACTGAATTAGAAAGGTCATTGCTCTTTCCTCTGCTGCTCTTTTGTGGCATGAGCAGACAGTTTATCTAAACCAGGGCTCAGCTAGATTTTTGTTACTACACTTAAAAGAACTAGGAGTATTTCATTCCACTCTTCCCTTAGGCTTCCAGGGGCACAGGAGTAAGGCAAGGTGTTTCTGACTAGCAGTAGCAGCTGCTTCATATTCAGGATTGTTACAGAGAAGGAAGACTGGGTCGCATGAGAGAGAGAGAAAAACCTTACAAATTACATTTTTTTGCCACTTCATAAGTAACACTAAATGCTGATTGATCTGCATTCATTATTGCTATACCAGAGCAGGGTAGGGACTGACTTTGAAAAAGGAAAGCCTGCATCTGTACATTATATTTTATTTCTTTTTCTGTTGCATCACTGCCTGCTTGGCAAAGAAGAACTTTGCAGCATAACAGTTGGCAAAGCCACAGCATGACAGACTACCACAGTTGCTTTCTGCTGCTACCATTTAGACTTGCTCTTTAATATTGCTTACATGGTAGATGCACACAGAAAGATGAAGGAGGTAGGAGTAGTTTCAGATGCTCAGAAGTTTTATTATTATGCTTTTCAACTTGTATATCCATTTTTTTTTCTCCTCTCAGTACTACCCTGTCATCCCACTTTGCTTCCCTTGAAGCTTTCAGCAACTTCCCTGCTGCTCATCCACTTCTTTCCACTCTCCCCTTTCAACTCCCACTTAACTTACTTCATCCACAGTGTTTTAGCTATTGCTTCCTCCACCTCTAGTTGCTGAGGCACTATGAGACACAAAGGGAAGAACCTTTCTTCTTGAGTTTTGCTGTCTAGAGAACAGTGCATGCAGCCAAAAGCATCCAACAAGCATCAGCTTGCAACAGCTGTTTACCTAGGAGCTCTTTGGTGTGGTTCACCACGATGTCACAGAAGCTGTTGAAATGGCACAACTAAGGGGACACTGAAAGAAGAGGTGAGGAGCTGAGAAGAGGAGGTAACCTCAACGAGCATCATGGACTACAGTCCTGCTGTGTGAAAGGCTCAGTTGCAACCCAGTTGCATTCCCCTGCAACCAGACAGAGCAGTTTGCTCAGAACAGGTACACTTTTCAGAGAATTTCTGCTGAATGATGGACACGGCTGACTATACAGATATTTACTGGGTTGCAACATGTCCATGCTTTCTACTGGGATAGCAAAAGAGCATCAGGAGATTCCTCCTTGACAAGTGTCAAAGCTTGTTCAAAAGCTTGGAGATGTTAAAAGTATCACAGCAACAACAAATGTTAACAGAAAATTACCCTTGCCCCTCAAATTCCATTTTTTGAAATAGCTAAGCCCTTTTCTTTCATAACATTACTCTCCTTCTCTCCTCCCCCTAAGCAAACCTCTTGAGCTGTATACTTTTATGAGGATAGAAGGTTGTTAAATGTATTTCTCCATTAAGTTTCCTCAAAGGCCTGATTTCTAAGAGTACAACTATCAAGACTTTTAAGATTGAAACAAGGCAAAAAAGCCACAGGAGCACTGGTCTTCTATTTGGCAAAACCCCAAACATAGTCAGTTTGGAAATAATTACCTACAGCATAGGTGCAGATGAATTCTAAGGACAACATTTCAGACTGGGTTCATGCTATCATGCATTTCAGCCTTGTTGACAGTGATTGTCAGAGATCAAGGATGACTTCAGAAAACAAACACTGAGGGTTCTATTGGTTATGCCACTTGCCTTCAGGGACAGTAATGAAGAAAGCTGATGTAAAGTAGCATTCTGAAGTGGTTTTTATCAGCTTACACCCTTCATCCAGTGATCAAAAAGTCTGTAGCACTTTGTCATTCAAACACACAAAAATGCTGATTCTGTTGACTGATGTCAAACTGACACGTGATCATTTAGTTGATATTCAGACTTGAGCGGTTTGTGGCCCTTTTCAAAAAGAATGAAGTCACCGAAATTTAAAGCTTCAATAATTATATTCAAGTATTGACAGGCCTGCAAAACAGCTGTGTACTCTTGCTCTCCCTTCTCTTTAAAATGGTAGGGCAGAATACTTTTAACCTCCTGCTGTATAATTCATCTTTTATTGAAACATTAATACCAATGAAACATGCTCCAACATACTGGCAACTAGAGAAGAAAATTTAATTTCTTTCTGCACCTTTAAGGTAGAGAGCGAGAACACAGCATATTAAGATGTAGTGGTGTAGGCACTCCTCCAGATCTTCTAAACATACTTGAAATCTGTTTTAGTTTTAAAAGCAATGTGTTATTTATAAAAAAAAAAAGGCTGAGAACTGCTTGGCAGAAACTCAGCTTTTTTTTTTTTTCATAGTTAGAATGTCAAATTTCTATTTGAATCATCTCAAATTACTTTAACATTTGGTCAACCAGCCAACTAGTTTTACTATACAACTTATACATGGAATATTTGACAGAAGCTTTTTCCTGTTACTTCCTTTTTAAGACCAGAATGTCAGTTCCCTAATGTCAGGCTTCCTACATTAGTAGTTAAAAGTTTCATATAAAATTATCTGGTTTCATATACAACTTTACTGGTTTTCACAGTAAAATGAGACTTTGATATAACACCAAGCTCTCCAACTGTAACAAAGTTGTTCTGTAAATCAAGGCAAGAGAGGGAGCATATGTATGTAACAGCAGAACAGTTAGAATAATATAGATTTCATTAAATGTATATACCTGCAAGAAAACTTTATTTTTCAGAAACTGACCTTAAACACATAAACCCAGAAAAACTCTGCAGTAGCTTTAAGAAAAAGGAGTAATGAGTAGGGCAGTGAAACCACAAAAATCTGTAAATAAGCCTGCTTTTCATTTTCCTTCAGAATAAATCTTTATATATCTAGAAGACTTTAAAGAGCCAAAAACAGAGTGAGAAATCCTCTTCTTCCTTGAGGAGTAGCTGCTTTCCACAGGTCTGCAGCAGAGCTTTCTGGAATTCATGTTAAAAACTCTGAGCTTTCCTATGAATTACAGACAATTACTTTGAAGTGGTTAAGCATGTCTGGCTTGTAGTATAAAACACAAATACTAGAAGATGTAAGCAAAGTTTATCAGACACCCACTGAAGACAGTTTGAAAATAGGATCACAAGATAATTCAGGGTGGAAGAAACCTCAGGAAGTTATCTACTGCAAACTCCTGCTCAAAGCAGTAGAACTTTATGAAAACTCCTTCAGATTACTTCATGAAGCATCATTCCTTTAATGCCTGCAAGGACAAAAAGGGTGTGAATTTTCCCTCACTGAAAAGATATTTTCTGCTGAATAGTCTGTTATCTCCACAAAAGAATAACTGAATAAGCTGTTATTTTGAATATTTGAATACTGATTTAACACAGCATTCCTCTTCACAACTCAGAGTATCTTACCAGGCAGCTGTCTGTGGGACTGCATTGCATTGTAATGGGATAAACTCAGGAAGGAAGGGAAAGGGCAGGGATTAGAGTCCACACAATATCTATGCAGTTCATCACTACACAGGAACAAATAAACTCTGATATTTCTCTTGCAGAGAACAATGAACCAACATCCCAATGTATCTGAAGTTTCATACAAGGATCTTTTCATTCATAACCAGGAACTTTTAATTCCTGACCATCTCTGAAATATAAAATATCACCACTGAAAACTTCAAGATGAGATGTTAGCTTATGTTCAGTTAACTATTAAACAACTCTAAGAACTGTAAACACACTAAAGTAACATTATTTTCACTGAGCTTCATGTTACTTTAGCCATAGGACAAATTATTCCTTTTATTCTGTTTTCAGCTTGTAAGATGATAAAGTGCTGCTAAAAGAAAGAAGAGAAAAATACATGCTTCTGTTCACTAAAAGATGCTTCTACAGAGGAATGGGAACTGCAAGTTTTCTTCCGTGAACATATGTCACCTTCTTTCTTCTGCATATAATGGCCCCATACTTAAAAAAAAATAAATAAAATTCAAAGCAACTGGCAGCATTTTAGGCAACCCGAGTCCCTTTCTTCTAAGAAGTCCTCTAGGATACCTACCAGGCCAGCATGAACAGGATAACATCTTCCATGCAATAAGTTAAAGCCTGAAGATTGTATCATTTTAAATAAAAACCAAGCAAGATAGAGTTGCTTATGCTTCATCATACCATTTGAGGAGTACTTTTTAAATGGTAGCATCTTTCACTGCTGTTGTCTAGAGCAACTCATAGGAGAGCTCTGTTGACAAGATGTATAGAAAGCACTGGCTTTGAAAAGTACATATTTTTAAGATAGAGGGACAGCCTTTTTTTTTTTTTTTTCCTCATTAGATAAACACCAGTATGAGTTTCATTTCAAAGTTTTCAAGCCCAAAAGAGCTATCACCAGAATTGCTTAGCTAGTTACTTAACACATCAGGATTCCAGAAGGCCCATCCATCTCTTTACAGAACATAGCTAAAGCTGATGCCACTGTAAGACATTAATTTTTGACCTTCCCAGTCAGTCATCATTTCAAAACTTTTACTATAGCAGAAGTGATTCAAATTCTACTATCATAGTAAGCATTACAGCAGGCAAATATCATCAACAAGCCCACTGATCACATCAGTTTAAAATAAGAGAAACTATCAAATCCTTTCTTGCTTTCAGTCAGGTTTAATCACTCCAGTGATGGATTTCTTTATTAATTTAATCTACAAGTACAAATAATATTCATAAGCCTAATAGGAAAGTTCTATAGAATTATACCACCTGCTCAAGAATTTCAGGATCACAGAATGGCCAGGACTGGCAGGGACCTTTACAGAGAAACTAGTCCAATCCTCTGCTCAAAGCAGGGTCAGCTACAGTGGCTTGCTCAGGGCTGGGTCTAGTTGGATTTTGAGTATCTCCAAGGACAGAGATTCTGTAACCTCTGTGGGCAACCCGATCCAGCATTTGACCACCAGCACAGTTAAAAAAACGTGTTTTCTTGTGTTACAGTAGAATTTCACATGTCACAACCTCTGCCCACTGCCTCTTGTCCTGTCAATGGGCACCACTGAGAATTCTGAGTCTGTCTCCCTCCTTTGATTCCACCCATCACACATGCACAATTGTGGCAAATTAGGCCTCTGTGCAGATGAAGATCTTAATGCTTGGTTTTGGGGTTGGCTGATGGAGAGGAAGAGGAACTGTTAAGCAGGTGTTCACTACCTGCAGCCACAGGATCTGTACAGCACAGCCCGTGTCTGCTCCTGTTGTGGTGTTGATCACTTTTCCACAAACAGGAGTCTCCAGATACAGATCACTACACTTGTTTCAAGTAGATTTTTTATTACATGGCTCTCTTACATTGCCTTCACATGTATTTTCCCTATTAAATCCTCACAGGCCTTTTATGCATATTTTCAAAGCCCTGCCCTTAGGACTTTTTACTAGAAATGGATCTTTAAGATACACCTGACATGCCTACTATAAAGCATAATGATTTCAAAGTTTCCTGCCCAAAGCTTAAACTTAAAAGCATTATCCTAATTCTCAGCACCTGCACATCTATAAACATGACCAAAATTCCACTATGTGGAGAGTCAGAACCTTGTCTATCTATATACCAAGCTGCTTTCATATAAGCAGACACAGAGGTAAACATGAACATCAAGGGCTTGGCTAGGTAAGGGCTGTGTTCTGGTTTATTTTTGGTTTTGTTATTTGGGGTTTTTTTTCTTATTATTTTTCTTTTATTACCTGGTTCATTCTTTACTGCTCATTCTTACATTCATTCATTTCATGTCACACCAATTAAAAAGTGGAAGAAGAATATTAATGACTTTTCACTGGAAACAGCAACAACTACATTGCACAGCAGTATTCCTGTGTGTTTACCGAGATCTTGAAATAGAACACAGAAAAGAAGATCATAAAGAAGGGTTAGAAGGATGATAAGGGAAACAAATCCACAACTGCACCTCTTACTCCATCTGGCCTTCCACTGATTCCCTACAATAGTCCTTGGAGAACTTGAAAGTGGAAGAGAAGATAGCAAATGTTAAGTCATGTCCATACTGCTGCTAGATTTATTAGAACAGAGCCCAGTTGATCTGGGGAAAAAAAAAAAACAACCCAAAAAACCCCAACCCCAACCAACCAAAAAAAAAAAACCCCAAACAAAAAACAAACCAACAAAAAAAACCCTAGGAATGACTCATCTTCCTGGAAATTAAAAGACAACAGAAAGTACCTTTTCCAGAGGTTTGTGTTTTTGTTGCCTTTTTTTTTTTTTAATTTAAAAACATTGGTTTAATAGACTGATTTTTAGATGATGGTTCTTCAGAGAATGAGACCGTTACACTGATCAGAATATTAATAACCAATACAGGGCAAGTGAGTAGAAATACCTTTATACCTTCCTATGTCTTGTACCTTAAATCAGAAGTTTTGGGAGCCTCTTCAGACAATTTTTTAGAAGCACTTGAATTGTAGGCTCAGATTCTCTACAGGAGACTGAAAGCTTTTACACCAAAAAAGCTAGCATTCACTTTGTGCCTTAGCAACTGAAATAGAGTAATGCTGAGATTGTGCCTTCGCTGAGAAGGAAGCCATAGAAAGTTTTCTGTATGATTGTACTTACAGTCTCCCAGCATACTTCATCTTCATGGCCTGTAAGAGAGGCAGCCTAGGAAAGCAGATGAAGATGTTCAGAATACTGTTAGATACTGCCAGCTTTGCAATGAATTGAAGGGATACAGAACATATACTTGCATTTCAGCAAGCAACTGCTGCTTCATAGTTTGATTGACATCACTACACCAGAATTTGTGATGCCAGGTGATGTTCCAATATTCCAGAATGCACACTTTCAACCAGAAGCTGTTAATTCCTAGAAATCCCCTTACTAGTTATTTTTCCAAGCTTGAATTCCCACTGTCTTCCAGTAGGGGCAAGCCAAAGAACCCTTTTCAGCCCAACAATTTTATGGATTTTTAGAAAACTCGGAGATGTCAGGTACACATAACAGTGGTAAAGAGTTACAGGAATTCACTAAATCTTGAGGATCAGGTGTTGCTGAAGCAAACTACTGCACATCTTCTGCAACGCTAGGAATCCTTATTTATCTTTTAAAGGAATACACCCAAGCACTAGCAAGATCTGAAGTGGTCATAAAGACATGTGGACACAAAACAAAATGCTCTTCCTCCTTCATAAAGAGCAGGAGACACCTGCTTGTTTCCTTGCAGCTGTTCATGTTTCAGACAAACTATATCAATCTCTTCTCCTCTTATATGTAATTTCCTACAAATGCTGATGAGTTACTATGGAATTGTAAGAGCCACATCCAGTTTGTTCTCCCTACTGAAGGATAGTCCCTGCTTTCTCGGGTTGGCAGTGTAAGCACCAACAACTCCAGCTTTATGCTTTACAGATAGAATGGTGCTGCCACTGCCTAGCAAGCTACCTTTTTTTTGTGTGTGTGCTGTCTTCTTTCAAGTGTTTAAACTCATTCCATAGCTTTCTAAGCAAATCCTCATCCTAGACCTCTTTCAACAAAAAGTAGTACCTGTAGAAGCCTTTTGGTTTCGACACTGTGTAAAGCCACATCTCCTTGATAAATGCTGCAGTCTCTTGAAGAAGGTAGTTAGGTAGTTCTGTATACAGTCTAGGGGAGAAGATAAACAGGAACAGCTCTAGGGATCTTGATTCTGGCCCAGAATTTCTCTGAATAAGCAGGCCAGTTCAGTCTGGAGATAGTCAGAACTGGACCCTCCATGCTGGTCAGGCTTATCCAACAAAGTTAATGTATTTCAGTGAGGGTTTGAAATCTGCATATGACTGGGGAGAGGGTGGAGGTGGAAAAAAGCAAGAGCTCTTTAGACCCAAGTGTTTACATCAGAAGAGCAAGTACAGACATTATGACATTCTACTTTACTTTATGCAAGACTTAATATGGTCTGGATTCTTCTAGGGCTCTGCAGAGGCTAGCTCTACTGTCAGTGGAAACTGAACTTATCAGGCCTTTGGAATAAATTTCCAATACAAGTTATCCGTTCATAAATTCCCTTTGCTTGCTTACTTCAAAGCACACTGGAAAACTTTCTGTTAGACATAGTTCATATTTTTTGGCTGCTTACACTTGCTACATATGCCTGCATTTATCCTTTTGGTTTGGCTTTAGGGCATTTGTTTCCATTATTCTCTTCAGGCTGCTCTATTGTGCAGCATCTTCCTCATCCTGTTAAGACTAATACAGAAAAACATGAGTCCTCTTATGTATTAATTTTCACCCCTCCCTCAAAGCCGAGTTTAGGTGTCCTACTATTTGTTTTATACAAAAGTATAGTAGACACCCTATCCAGGATACTGAATTTTAAGCCACTTAAAACAGTAGTCAATCTGGTACTGCATCTATGTTAAAAGTTACTATTGTTTGATTATAATACCATGCACACCATGACCTCTTGAAAAGGAACGATCTTAAAATCATAGCAAGAGTAATTTTATAGAGTTGGCATGCATTTCAGATTTAAATCAGTACAGTACTGACATTCAAGAATTTCAGTCCCCATACAGACTGAGATGAACAGCACTTTTATTTATTTCAGTTACAAGATGACAAGTAAACCTTACAACCAGAAAGGCAATGAAGGCCTCATGACCTTAGTGATAACCATTTCATAATCTAGGTAACATATTTCTTGAGATCAGAGAAACCATAGTATCCCCCCCCCCTTCCCCTGCACCTTAAGCAACTTTTCCTTATTTCTGTAAGGAAATTCCCTATCAGAACAGCACACAGTATCAAGGGGGACCACCAATGTACAAAGCCTGCATTTGCCCTCCCAATAAAGTGTAGATTTTATTCCAAAAAAGGTAACACACAGTCATGATTACAGCTAAAAGAAAGGGAAAAAAATAAATTGTTTTCAAATGAAGTAAAATTATAAAGTTAAATGAAAATACTTTCTCACATGGCAGTGTATTTCATGGCTAAACAAACCCTCCTCATTTTAAACCTATATAAATATGGCTTTTCTAGTAGAGAGAAGACAGCTTACATGAAAATTAATCCCCCTACCAAGCACTCTAGGCAAGAACAATGATGTATGGCAAGTTATAGAAACATGTGGGAGAAAATACTACACGAAGCATTGAGTGCAAACCTCCCTTTCCTAGAATCCAGTGAATTTACTTAAGTACAATAGAAAAGATTCAACTCAGTAGTGGTTGACAGTGGGATACAGTGCTATAGGTTGAACATTAGCCACTAAAGCACAAACCGAAGCATGCACATATCCCACCACAAAGGGATACACTTGAGCTTCCAAACCTGCTCCTTTCTGTAGTTTATACTACTGTTATCTTCTCCCTCATTAACAACTGAATTCCTGCACTGCTTTGAAGAGACCCTTTTAAATGATCTCAAAAATGCTGGGTTATTTGGAAAAAAAAAAAAAAAAAACACACTTCATATTTTCAAGATCATAGAGCCGGAAGAAGGGGAAAAAAATTACACCTCATCTCCTCGGTTGCTCTTCTAGCAGTATTGGACCTAGAAAATATGTCAAGTACTGTCCCATCATCCTTTGCTGTCTAAATGATACAGGTGAGGCAGACTAACTTCTTCAGTCACTAGCAGGTCATATTTTGTGCATAAGCTAGTCGCTGAAAAACCGTATTTTCACTCATGCTAGATGTTAGTTCTTAGCTTCCCCTCGCTTCTGTGGCCAGGGATATATTTATTATGCAATACTCTTATTACACAATACTCACAATAAGTCTTGGAATTTCAGGCAGACCTATTCATTCCCAAGGATTATCCTTTTGGCTCAGTGAAGACATTTGAGTACCTTTGCTTACATTCATTCTGGAGGCAGCCACCATGATTCCATTTACCCAAAGTACTATTTTTAGTGGGGCTGTTACCATCTTGAAATTACAGTTTAAAGTTAACCAGTAATACAAGAGTACTTTTCAGTGTTTCCAGTGAAGGAGCTGAGGAAAAAAAAAAACTGTAAGAAACCATTGCTGCAATTTTATTTTAACAAAAGGGCAGATTTATTCATGTTTACAAACAAGTTTCAAAAACAAAAAGAACATGTATGCTACCCACTAACAACCTCTCAAAATGCCAATAGCCCTCATGCTGCATGAAGGATTCTATAGATTAGGAAGAAAGAAAATTTAAAAAAAAATAAAAAAAAAAAAATCACAGTTCCACTCACAGTTCACCAAGACAGCACTAAACTAACATGTTTAGACAAAAACAAAGGACTAAGATTCTGATGTATTCTGATTTAATCCATTTTTCCCAAGATAACAGAAATTTCAAGCAAGTTCCATCACATATTGATGTCCTGCATTAAACAATCCTACTAAGTTCTGAACAAAAGTTATTCAGTAAGTTTCTCAAAATTTTTAAAAATTAAACAGTTGTTTCAAAACCATTAAGTAGTAAATGTATTTAAGAAACTAATTAGGACAGAGGCCATAACTTCATTAGAACACCACTGCTCATGTTTTTACAAAGCATTAGTGTTATCTATTTGGCTATTAGTATTAGCAATTTATCTACAATATTTAACAAGGTAAATTGCAGGCAAAATTTAGTACAGTTTCAATAGAAACACCCTTTTCCTGAAAATACAGCAGTATTTGAAGGACTAGTTTTTTTTTGTTTGTTTGTTTTATTTTTTATCTCTGCATCATTTATAAGGAAGCTTCCCATCTATGAACAGGAACAAAAAAAGTATCTACAAACCTTGTAAACAGATCTGTATCATTTATAAACATAAATAATCCAAATTATTAACAGCCAACAGCAGAAATTAAAGTATCAATCCAATAAGCCAGGGCCTCCTTGCCCTTCCCAGCCTTTCCCTCAAAAAAGGATCATGACAAACTAAAGCTCTGCTAATACACTGTTCAGGACCATTCTTAAGCACAACAGATGATCCACAGGTCACTTACGCTGAGTTACTGTTTATCTGTCAGAGTTTGTTATTACACCCCACTCCCAGAAAAGCACCCTCCAGTCTGGCAGAAAGCTTTTTTTAAAAAAATAAATCTACATTCGTACAAGTGTGTCTTCTGTTGAAGTCCAAGACAAGAACGTGATCTTGTCCATCGTAATTTGTGAAGAGACCCAGTTTCAATTTCTTTACAATGCAGCTATTGTGTTAACATTCAGCTTACAATCAGAGTGATGTTTCCAAACTATGTAGCGGGCTCCCTGGGGATGAAGAGGTAGCAGACTTGTTCATGTCTGTTGTAAGGTGAATTCCACTGTCAACCGCATTGTTATTTTTATTGGGAGAGGGTGGGGGAGTAGAGTTGCGTTTTGTTGGAGCATCATCTTCAGCATCAGTATCATCAATAAGGGGAATATGAGGCTCAGAGTCTTCTATTCTAAACTCAGGATGCGTCATAAAGTTGTGAATTGAACTTCGTGTCTCAGGTTTCTCTAGCCCCTCATACAAGGAGCTACGAAATGCATTCACCACTCGGATCTGTAAAGAAAGAAGGAAGGTTGTTAAAGCTGCTGTCAATTTACTGGTAATGGTATGGTTCTTATGAGTCTGAATCCACAAACAGGTAGACATGAGTGAATCGAATTTGTATGTGATGCAGTGGAACTTGCAATAAACTGTAAAAAATGAAGAGCGTTTCAGTAGAGCACTGCCAGTGTACATAATACAAATAAAAATAGTGGAAGTACTGCAAAAAGCTGAAGGGCCTAAAAAAATCAGATATGGCACCAGAACTGGTCAATTCTTTAACATGGACTAAGCATTTTTCAGAAGTAAGGCCAACAACTATTTACATATTCACAAATTAAATTTCAAGGAGTGTGTTTTATTGAATACTTGGAGGAGTTGGATGGGGAGGAAGGAGGGGAGAGGCTGAAAATAAGTTAAGAGGATAAAAGGGTTACTAATTTTCATGCTAGGAATTAGGATGTCAATTGACTATGAAAAAGCCAAGCAAGTGTAAGCCGATGTCACAATGATTGAAGAATTACAGAATCATGCAAGGGAAAAAAAAATAATTTAAAAAAAAGATAACATATACACACATCACTGTAACAGCTGTAAATATTCGAGTATATACCATTTACCACGCTAGAGAAAGATCCTTAGTGAATACTACTTTGGAAACTTCAGACCGTAAGTAGGAAACTGAATACATTATACAACTAAGTAGCCATGACAGGTTATCACTTTCAAGAGACTATTCAAGTAGAACAAAGTATGAGAAAAGCAGGTGATAAGCCTTTGCTTGAGTCTTCAAATTACACTGAATTCAGGGATAAAATTCCCAGGCTGAGAATTATTTCCAAGGCGTTTCATTGTTTAACTAACCTTTTTTCAAATCCAAAAGCTAAGTTTACAGAATTCATATATAATTATTTCAGAATAAAATTAGATAGAAGTATCTCTTCATTTTACAAATTGTGCATGTCCAAGTCGACTTGAATTTAAACTTTCCAAATTGTAATTTGTATAATAAAAACACCCAGCCACACCCTTATTCTCCTATACCACACTCATTTTCCTGACTTAACTAGAGAAATTCAGGATTCATTCTTGAACTGACAAAATTAAATTAGGCAGAAGTCAGTGATCCCTTTGTCCAACACTTTTGTCAAGATATCGTTTCCCCTTCTCTTACCTTCCTGTTCAGTTCCTGACATCTCTACTCTTAAGTCACCAGCAAAGCAGAGTTACAATTCCAAAGCCCCTCTGTTGTACATACAGTAAGCAGCAGAGCAACTCTCT
Source organism: Chloroceryle aenea (assembly GCA_013399075.1). Lineage (NCBI taxonomy): Eukaryota > Metazoa > Chordata > Aves > Coraciiformes > Cerylidae > Chloroceryle > Chloroceryle aenea. Next base: position 58,006 of record VWZY01008554.1, on the reverse strand, counting down.
AGTAAACATGAACTTACTGCTACAGGCAATAAGATAAATTTAAAGATTATTTTCTTTGGCACATCAAAGATGACTTGTTTCAAGTTGAGAAACAGGTCATGATGTAGTGCTTCCATAGAGGTCCTTGGTAGTAAAAGTAAGGTGTCTTCCAGGTGAAAGAATTAATCTGGAAAGTCAAGCAAATCAAGCAAATCAAGAGCACAAACTCCAAAACTGCTAAGATACACAAACAACCTCACTGTAGACAGAGAAGGGCTCCCCAAAAGTTGTTCATTGTCAAATTTGTTACCACAAAAATCACTGCACATAGTAAAGTCTTAGGTCCTGACTATATTCTTTGACCTCTAGGAATAGTATCGTTCAGGGCACTTGGACAAAGAATTTTATTCAAAAGCTATCATGTCCCCATTTTTTTGTACTACAGGTACACAACTGAGCCCCGTTAATCATGGAAACCAAAGCTGGGGCTCACAATCAAATGGGGAAGTGGGGTGGGCATAAAGTAAAGGATTATAACAGCAGCTAGTACTTTACTGTTCATCACATTAAAAAACTGAGCATGCTGTTAAGGAGTTGGTGGGTCACACAAGCTTTAAATAAGTCCAGCAAGCTGTATAAACTATCTTGGCACTTCCTAAGAAAATCAACAGTGACAATGCCAGACTGAAAGTTTGCAGTACCTTTATTTGGCATGTTGCATCTCACTGTGTCACTGATGTATGTGGCAAAATGAAATAGGACTGCTTCACGGGACTGTTTTTTAATTGCTTACAGATGGTAAGTTAGAACATAAGCAGTCATAGAAAATAATTTGACTTAACAGGACAGCTATAATTATCATAGGAATATAATCATACACACAATAAAGGCTTGAATCCTATGCAGAATGCATACTTATAAAAGTAGTCAAGACACTCCTATGAACCCAGGACCCTTGAGGAGTCCAGCCATGAAGGCAGAAATCAGATTATCAGCATTCTAAATTAAATAGGGGAAATCTAGTGTTTTGGAGGCTTTATTTTCAACTACTCAAGATAATTAGATAAGAAAGGTACCTATAAATAGTGGGAGGAGCAAACAAGACAATTTGTAATGTGGAGTTTATACTGTCATCAAGCCTTCCTCATATTAGTACCAGAATAGCAATGATTGCGGTAAGCACTCCAAATCCTCCTAGCCAGATGGCTGCTTAAGAGTTGCAACCTGACTTCACAGAAACTGCAGAACTATTTTCAAGCAAATAGTTCTGAAAGAGACACACAATGAAATAACATATCTGCTTTCCATTAATACTTATTAGCTATCAAAAGTTTATCTCCTGGAGGCAGTAGCAGAAGTCTGTACTGCTTTATTGAGGATCAAAAACTAGTACTCTGCTCCTGTAGCTCCACATCTGCCTTGGTCATTTGATGATGCAATGAGATGCTGTAGTTCCCATTAGATTCTGCTCAAATGGCAGCACGGCATGAAGTTGCTCTCTAGAGAATTCTGAATGTCTAATTAGTGTTCTTGCTTGTAGTTAGGGATACAAGTTACTAATTAGAATTCTTAACTAGGAGATGCAATCCTATGCATTCTTACTGCTGAATCTACTTTTCGTTTCATGTTCTTGAGGCATGTGAATTTGTGAGCTTAGCTTCTCAATACTACTACAAGATAGGGAAACACGTGTCTTGCCAATGGATAATAAGTACAGAGGTAAATACTTGTATAGAGTCAAACATGAAGTCTGGCCAAACGAACAAAAAATATTTAATTTGAGACAGCTCCTGAAATTAAGGGTCTTCATCCATCTGGTAATCTGAAAGCTTAAAAAGCAAGGGGGGGGGAAGAAGCCCTCTAAGAGCTACTTAAAAAAACCCCCAACAATTATTTAACCAGTCTCTAGGAAGGCAGAGAAGAAAGTTAAACCTGTAATATAGAACTCCGATGGAAAACTCTTTCAACAAAAAATTAGCTATTGGTATTCAACTACAACTTTTATGCATCTTCAGGCTCCAGAGTTTAAGCCTACATACATGAGTAATTAAATTGCTAGCCTCTAGAAGGAAGGCTGAAACTGAAATACCACTTAGAGCACAATACAGAGTGCAGAATTACGGTGAGCCAAGCTTTACTTTCATGATGCCTTATCAACTGCTGCAAGAAGAACCTAAAGAGGAAAAAAACCTTCAGATTTCAATGAAAGTTTCAACATCCAGTNTTTATCTTAGCTAATCAAATGCTTCTTTTGACTTGTATGCATTTTTGAAGCCTTGTTTCGCCACCTGAATCCTGATGTTGAGAAAGTTGTGTTATTCCGTAAAAAAGGTCCAAGAAAAGCAGAGATTCAGAAGTTTGTTAGAGGCTACAAAGAAAATGCATTTAGCGTTCCATATTCTAACTACATTCATATTTTTAACATATTGTTTGTTTTCCCATCAGCTTTTTTACCTTAACATTTGTGCTGCAATGCAAGACATCTATTTTTGTTGACCTGGGTCCACAATTCTGTAGTTAATTCACCTAAGTAATGCAAGTCACCTTAAGAGGCATATACTCGAAAATTTACAACAGTTTTCCCATTTTATCTTAAATCATCCCTCTGTACACAAATGGATGAAGCCACAGGATGTTCAGGCTCACAGTTTACACATTAAAGTCTTTTGTTGAAATTGTTCCACCTGTTCTCAGCCCTCTAATAAAAAACAAAGTCTTGAGGACTTGAAAGAGCTCTATAAAAGCCTGAACGATGATTTTAAGTACTACGGAGAAAATGAGAAACGTTAGGTATGTGAATTAGGAAATGTTAATTTCATGCACTTTAGGAACACACACTCACACCCCACAGTAGTAGAAGCAGTAGTAGAGGAAAACACTACATGTGTAGGGGTAGAAATATTTGTTACATCATGGTGCTGGCTGGCGATGGAGGGTTGCCGCCTTAGAGCCCCCTGAATGGTACTTCCACTCTGGAAAGCATTCACTACATCCATCTGCAAGGAATCAGAGATTGTGACAGCTTGCTCAGCAAGAGAGAGAGAACAAGAGAAAGGACCATCCCATCTATAACACACAAAGAGTAAAGAAAAAAGGCACTTTTTTTTAATAGAGCAGATACACAGGCAAGAGTTGCATTTAGAGCTGAAGAAAACAGAGGCCTCTGAGGGATTACAGTTCCATCCATACCCCCTTTTGACAGTCTCAGTCACATCAGTTAGAACTGCCACCTTAGTCAAAGGACTGGAAAGGAGAGATTTCCCTTATAACACCCACTACATCCTACCTTGTTCAAGACCATACCTGAGTTTGTATCCTGTTTAGGCCCCTAAACCACAGTATCTGACCACGGCGTAATTCCCTCTCAGCGTGATCGATCTCTTCTACATCTTCTGCTAGTTCTTCTTCGGGAATCTCTTCCTTTTGTGTTCCATGCCCAGCTTCTTTAAGGAATTTGAGACGGCTGGTTGGAATTGTTGAAATCAACTAAATTGTGAATGAAAAAACCCACAAATCAGGATTATCCTGTCTTTCTTCAGAGTAGTAAGTGTAATACCAGACTTAAGCCTTAACATAATAACCTGTATAAAATTAGTGAACTTGAAAACAGATTATGTAAATGGGATGAATATCAATGTAGAGCATTCACTCCAGTTGAATAGCTGCAAAGCTGTGAATATCCTTGCCACCTCAACTGAGGTGTGAAATTAAACTAGGAATGCAAACCTAGAAAACAAAACAGACAAAGAATTCCCCTTCAAGATTGACTATAGCAGGAAGGAGCAGTTTTAAAACCACAAAGAGCCATTAATTATGTACATGTGTTTATATCTAGAGCTTTTAGTGCTCCAATGTGATGAGCGTGATGTGCTACCTTAAGCGAGAACTACATCAATTAATGTAGCCACAGTTAATTCAGAACAGACATCCATTCTTTTGTGACCTGGAAGATGAGACATTTCTAGAACTCTTATTCCAAACTGTTACTTTTCTACTTGGTATATACTAGTTCATTTCTCAAACTAAACAACAGCTACATATGACTGTTCCAGCTTTCCTTTTCAACCCCACTTTCAGAGCTATTCTGGTGAACTATGTAGTTAATTACAAGAAGTCATCTTTTCATACATCCCATCTAACTGATCTGGATCAGTTTCAAGCCTGCTTTCCTTGATCATCAAACACCTAGAAGACCATTTCAGCAGCTGCAGAGGAAAAAGACTGTTACAAAAGCAAGATAAACAGCTCTAAGTTGAGATTCCTACTAGAATGTTCTCAGATGACACTTCAGTTTCTACTATTCTCAGAAAGTCAAAAAGCTTTTTGACTTTAATGAGATACTAGAGCAGCATGAACTGTAGCAGGGAAGATTTGCCCTTGCAAGACACTTTGGGTCAAAGGTATTTCAAGCCATCTCAATTCTCTTCTAGGCTCCTTTTAAACCTCAGAGTCACTCTATTTGATTTTTTTTTTTTAAATAAATAAATAATTTTCCAGAGAACCTTATTAAAAAGCTTATGCACACTTTAAAAATATGCATCTATGTATGTATTTACAACTGAAATTCACCCTACCAATTTTATACTGAAACCTAAAGTGTCCTTTACAAAATGGAAGGAAAAACTCCAATGGAAAACTCTTCATGTGATATGAAAAATTCAGACAACTATGTCATTAAATAATGGAAAGCTCCATAGCTCTAAGGTTTCATGTAAATAAGCTTGCTGCTTACAAGTACTGTTGTGCATGCAATAGTAATGAAACCCTAAGGAGGTGAAATAAAAATCTAAATTCAATGGCTTCAAAAGCGAGATAATTTTCCAATTATTTAATAACTATGCAAAGGAAGATTAAAGAGAAAGTTGTTTTTGCTGTATTTCTTGCAACTCCAGGAATTTTTTTACATCAAGAAAAATACTAGCAAGTTTAACAATTCTGATTTTTCAAGAAAACCATTCAACACTAAGTTAAATATATTTCAATGTTAGCATGTTAATTGCATCTGTATTCTTACAAAACTTCTAGTAATTATCTAGCTACATATAACTTCATATTTAAAAGGCAAGTACAGCTGCTTCTAGTTAAAAGTTACTAAGCATACATCAGCCATAGAATCTATTTAGGAAACTAATAGACAAAGTCAGAATAAGGTATCCAACTAAGAACTTTCTGCCTATTGAGTTTCTCAATTTTAACCAGTAGCTACTGTTAATCTCCATGTATTCATGCAGTCCATTGAAAGATCTGAATGCTCAAGATAGTGCTTTTCTATTTTCCATATAAAGTATTTGGCATTTTGAAAAGAGCTGATTTACCTGGCCCCAGAGAAGTGTTCCCATGCCCAGGAAAATTGACCACAGCCACTGTTCTATCGAAAGTTCAGAGCAACTGAAAGGCTTCCCACCAAACTGCACAATAATTATCTGTGAAGAGTAATATTATTAAATAACATGTATCAGTGACGTCTTAACAGAAAATTTCCTAATGCTTCAAGTTCACTACAGACAACTCTGCATTAGAACACAGGACTTCCCATCTTATTAAGCATACACTTCCACTGTCAGCAGTTTTAGCAAGATTTCAATTTTCTTAGACTTTTCAGTATGTCAAGAACCATCCAGTTATTCTTCAGATGTACTACTCACAGAAACCTGTTGACTGTTTCATTTTGCTTGCAGTTCTTTTCCTTCATTTCACAACTGCAGCATATATTTGATGCTACAAATTTACAGTGATTATTTATTGCATGAACACCCATCTCAGAACCAAGTTGACACTTTTATTAACACAAGTCATAGATTCCCTAAAACATGAAACATGTCAGAAATAATCCAGAATATTACTAGTTATCCTACCAGTGTTAAATATCATACTTGAAATCATTACAGTGTGACATCTATGTAGTAAGTCTTATGGAGAGAGGACAGAGACCTCAAAAGTTAATATAAATGAGCTACTACTAACTTACCCATTACAATAAGCTGTACAGGCTCTAATGAGCAAAGTATCCCTCTGCATAGGAATTACATGTACGAAAGTCTGCCCTGGAGAATCAACAATTCAAGTAGCAGGGCAGGTGTGAATAGGAGACAGTATTGACCATTAAGCAGGACACCTGACAGCTGTAAAGCCCAAGAGTATCATCTTCTATTAACACAGAATAAACAACTCAGGAGTTACCTATTTGGGAAGGTGTTTAGTCCATGAAGTTTACAAAGGGAACACAGCTGCAGACAAGAGAAATTTCTATATTTATGGCTTTGCTCCACAACAGTCAGTCTGCTGCATATGCAACTCCAAAACCGAGAGTAGCTTCTGAAGAAATATGTTAAAAATCTAAATCCAGGAGATCATAGAATGCCTTCAGTTGGAAGGGACCTCTAAAGGTCATCTATTCCAACTCCCCTGTAGTTAGCAGGGACATTCTCAACTAGATCAGGCTGCTCAGAGCCTCATCAAGCCTGACCTTAGGGTTTCCACCACCTGTCTGAGCAACCTATTCCAGTGTTCCACTACCCTCATAGTAAAAAACTTCTTCCTAACATCCAATCTAAATCTACCCTTCTCTAGTCTAAAACCACTGCCCCTCATCTTATCACTACATGCTCTTATAACCAGTCTTCCCCAGATTTCTTGTGGGGTCCCTTCAGGCACTGGAAGGCCACTCTCCAGAGTAGAGAATAAGTGAACTAACTTTACATGAAGCAGAGGTGAATAGGTTTTCATTGCTCAAACTGCTATGAATTTGGTTGACTACATGGAATCCCAAGTCTAAGAAGCAGCTTAAGGTATAGGTTATATCTTAAGTCCAAGTAACTTGATCAGTTGATCATCTGATCAATTAAAAGTCCATTTTCAAGGTGAAACTGTTTCTTGTAAACTATTTCCTTTAAATGAAATTTTAGCTTTGTGTTTCTCAACAGCAGTGTGTTAACCAAATTTCAGATAATTTGTTATCATGAGTTAGCGAGCTTTTACAAATCTGCCTAGGTGCACCAAGAGAAGGTCCCTAGGCATCTATGTTTTTCACCTAAACCAGCAGCATATATATAACTGTAAAATATATACCAATACAGATAACTGATTTTTGCTTCAGCAAAATAAAAACCTGATACTTATGTTTCTAAAGCAAATACTATGAGATTTCTGACCGACAGGGGGAGTGGGGTGGAACATGTATCATCTTCAGATTTTGTCATGAGACTGCAACAGCAAGATCAAATTGGAGGCCCAGAAAATTCAAAAGGTAAATACAAGTATTGCTACATTGCAGTTTTACCAATTTCAAAGATGTCTTACATGAAAACAATGTCAAGCATTGCAGAAATTAAATGCCTGGCACTAGCTGATTATCATTTCCAAGGTAAGAAAGTAGATCAGTGTACTGCATGCATTGTCCGTCCCCCCCCCTCCAAGAATTTACTTACCTGCACAACAAATGTCCCCAGAACAATGGAACAGAAGATAGCGTTGTTAAAGATTCCTTCAAAAACGTTTCTTTCACCATGAATTTTTCGGGCATTAATTTCATTAAAAAGCTGCATCATCACAAATGTATTAAATACAATAGTATAATGCTCTGAAGGAGGAGCATGCAGCGGTGCATTTCTTCCACTATCGATATCAAAAATTCTCTCACCTGCATATAAAAGACATTTATCAGCAGCTTAATTGGTGTCTTTATACACACACTCTATAACAAAAAAATAGTTAAGACCACATCTCTGTGCAACTTTTAGGATAAGTAAAGCCTCCGTATTCTTACCAGCAAACAGGAGTGTGAAGACCACTACGAGCTGGTAGAACGCATGACCCAAAATGTTCTTCATCATTGTACGAGAAATCAAAGGTTTGTTTCTACCATAAGGCTTTCGCAACAGAAGGGCTTCGGTAGGTGGTTCTGTTGCCAGGGCAAGAGAAGCTAGTGTGTCCATTATGAGATTTACCCACAACATCTGCACAGCTTTAAGTGGAGAATCCTATAAAGACAGATACGTAAACCCTCCAACATAAGTGAACAAATTGTAGCTGTTAAAGGCATTTATTATACAACAAGGTTATGTTCTGAATAGCGTTACATTCTTTGAACTGATATGTAATGTAAAGTTTGAATTCAAGAGTTAGTCATGGATTTTTCAACCTTTATTAGCTGAAAAATCCACCACCAGTACGTACTTGTGTTATGCATGCTCCTGTAAAAGCAACAATTACTGCTACTACATTGACAGTAAGCTGGAACTGAAGAAATTTGGAGATGCTGTCATAAACATTTCGTCCCCACATAACTGCTTTAACAATACTTGTGAAGTTGTCATCCGTAAGAATAATATCGGAAGCTTCTTTAGCTACGTCTGTTCCAGCAATACCCTGGTAGAAAAAGAAAATCACTGTGAAATATAACAGGATGCATTGACCTATAATATAAGCTGATATTATTATAACCTTCATCAGAATTCACTTTAAAATAGTCCCTCATACACAGTGCATCAATCTAAGCACCTCACGTTCTGTTGGATAAAGTTCTACTAGCAAGTTCTACCCAAGCATGTGCAAAAATGTCAAAAAAAAGGGTAATGTCTTGAAAATAGAGACGTTAAGAAAATTCCTCAATGTTATGATAAAGACTGTGTAAGCTCTCCCAAAGAATAGTCACTGAACCCTGTTCAAGTTAAAGGCCACCAGATAGTGCAGTACTACCATTTAGTCTATACCCTGATGGGTCTGCTCTATGGATTCCAGCAGTAGAGCAAGGTATGCGTTTGTAATACAACAGAATGATAGACATTACCAAACCCCTTTTGCAGAAGACCATTGGCATTAAACAGCAAGCTATTCAATGCCATTGCATTTGACATTGCAATGCAATACGACATTATATTTTAAGCACCTGTAGTCTCCCTGCAGTGTCCCAAACAGTTAAGCTGAGTTCTGAGCAGTTCCTACTTGAAGTATATTTCTTTTGCTTTTGGCATTTCAAAAATACTTAGCAGCAAATTTAATGGTCTTTACTCTTGAAACATTATTTTGTCAAATAAGTTACCTGCAGAGATATGTGTACACCTTAAAAGGCTGAAATATCATATAGTAGAAGATATATTTTAAGTGCCGTTTCAATAACCGGTTAGAAAATTAATTATTACACAGATGAACATAGCAACTGCAGGAAACACGTAAATTCTGGAAGACTAAAATAAATCTGCCCTTGAAAATGCCAGCTACAGCAGCTATACAATAGCAGAAAACAAATACTGGTTAAAACAAGACTGTTAATAGTCTCAAGAACACTTCATGTGTATCTGATGTATATCTGTCAAGTTTGTAGGTTATGTTTTTGAAAAATGTTCCTTGAGGATGACACAACAGCTCTTAATCTTCCCATTTTCCTTTCAAGATCAGCATCTTGAAGTTTGTGCATCTGCATGTGGTGTAGAAGAGTGGTGTTGGTTTGTTTTTTTTCCTTCAATTGATTAATAATGGAGTTTTTCCAAGACTAAAGTGACCTAAAGAACCAAGCTGTATCTTTTCATCTTAAGACTGAAGAATAATCTTGAGACAAGAGGAAGCCTGAGGAATCTATCTTAAAGTGTTTTGAAAGAGACATAAACTGAAGTCTACATACTTAAGGCATGAATCTATCTAGTGTTAGCACTTAATTCCAAGACTTTGTCTGAGAAAGCCAAGTAATTTAAGGAACCATCCAAACAGACCCTACATTGTCATAAGATGCTGTTATTTCAGTTATACTAGAGGTCTCTCAGTAATTAGTATTAAAAGTGAGAGACGTTGACACCATTAACTTGGTTGTACATCAGGCTTACAAAACAAGCAAAATTTTTTAATTTTCAGCCATAAGTTATTTTATTAACCAGGTCTAAAAAATACTGTAATTTAAAAAAAATCATACCATAGCAAATCCAACATCTGCCTTCTTCAGGGCTGGACCATCATTGGTACCATCACCAGTTACTGCTACAACTTGCCTTTGTTCAAAGACAGTGCTGTCAATTATACCTAAAACAGAATAACACCTTGCTGTTACAGTTCAAAATTGACAACACAGGAGAAATTAAACCTGAAAGAGAAACACAGTTTGTCTTATTCAGTCATAAAAAAAAAAAAAAATCACCAGTTCTATATGACACCATTTTTCAAGGAGGAAAAAACCTACTCAACTGGCAAATGAAGACACCCTTGCAGGTGTTTCCCACTGCTCCATTTTATGTTTGTTTTTGGGTGTTTGTTTGTTTTGTTGTTTTGTTTGTTTTCGTCCTCTTTCTAGGGAGGAAAAAATAAATTTTACTTACAAGCTCAGATAGTTTTTACTTACCTTTTACTAGAGTGTGTTTGTCAGTGGGAGAAGATCTTGCAAGAACACGAAGCTTTGGCCAAATTTTATCTATTCGCTCTTGCTCTATCTGCAAAAAGAGCATTGGTTACATTTTACAGTTAAAAGACTTAGAATATCTTCTGATCTACATTATGTAGTCAGTATGCTTACCTCTCCTTTTTCGTTACGTATTCTCCTGTTAAAGTCTTTGCCCTCTAAACACAGGAAGTCTTCACCAGGATTCAGAATACCACATTTTAATGCAATAGCACGAGCAGTGTTAATGTTATCACCAGTGACCATACGTACAGTTATGCCTGCACGTTGACACTTCTTTATTGCATCAGGTACCTGTAAAAAACCCAAAAAACAACCACCAACAAAAATTAAACAAACAAAAAACCACACAAAAAAAACCCACACACAAAAAAACCTCCCACACACCAACCATCACAAAAAACAGACTTAGAGACTCTGTATGTTAGCTGAATACATCTAGGCATGGGAGTGAAAGGAATACTTTTCCCTCAGTCTAGGATAACTCTTATTTTAATATCAAGTCTGTTGTTATGGAACATTTTGGGGGGGGGGCGGGGGGAGGAAGAATGCTTACCACAATTCTTTTCCTGAAAAACACAAATGACAATTCTAGCAAAGGGCCTTCCTTGTTGTTATGTAATAACCCTTTCCCCCTTCATTTTTCAAATACTGCAGTATTGAAAATACCACAACCCTCATGACATTAAGCTGTAGTATTCAGAGGTACTGAGTACTGGCTTTTCATTTACAATTATGTGGTAAACTACAGCTCACACTCTACTACATGACTTTTGGTGCCAAGAGTGAGAGTGCAGATGGGACTGGATTTTCACTTACATGTGGCAGAAAGGTTTTGAGTATCAAAAAATACCGCCCTCCTCAGACCTCAGACAGAAGCCAGACTCCATACCTCGCATCTCAGGTGACAAACCCTCATTTCCATCACTCCCTGTGAGAAGCTGGCAACAAGCACGATGGCTAATATCCTAAACAATACTCTTAATATTCCCAGTGGTAAAAAAAAAAAAAATGACAACTTATTCAATCTACTGAGACCCTGCACAGTAAGCGCCTTAAGTCATTAGTTTGTGCAGAGCTTCAGTAACACAGCATAAGTGACATTAAGAAGTTTTAATCTGCTTTTATAGCTCCATTAACTTTCTCCCCAATAAATTAGATTTTCATTTATCAACTATGCTTAAGGCATACAATAGCAATTCAGTTTCTCGTCCTCTCTGCATGAACAACAACATGAATCAAAATCCATTGTAACAGAATCACTGCAGTTTAGTCACTGACATTACCTCGGGTCTCACAGGATCTTCAATCCCAACAACAGCAATGCATGTCAGACCAGTAACAATATCATTTTCATTGTCCCATTCTGGCTCGGGTTCCCCTGCTGGGAAGTCTCTGAATGCCAGGCAGATAGTTCTGAGCCCTTCAGAAGCCATTGGCTCAATTACAGTTTTCACGATATCATCACGGTCCCTAGGTCTAAATACCTTTGGTTCTCCATTAGCACTCAGTATTTTGAAGCACCTGAAAAGGAAGGTTTAAAGAGTTATCAAATTTTAACCAGAAGTTCAGCCCATCACTTATTAGTCAACTAATGGCTTATTAGTCAACTCTAGCATGTTTCCAGAAGTGTTGCTTTCACTAGACTCACACAAACACAAAAAGAGGGCTATAGCAGCAGCCCTAAAGTAATCTTCCCCATATGCCCTCACAATCTCTTCACAACTGCAAAACATACTGGATGTAGGACACTAAATTAGCTAGTTGTCCTATGTTAAAAATTACGCCCAATAAATTAAGGACACAAACATTCGTTACCTCCCAGAAGTATCCACTTCTCTATTGCATACAAACAGTCTGTCATCTGTGCTGGTCGAGCCAGTTAATGCAGTTTCCAGTTCAAAAATAATCCTGCCTTGTTAAATTATACAAGTCTCAGAAATACTGTACACTTCTAGAACATGCACATGGTGTTTAAACAGCTGTAAACACTGAACTCAGAGTAGCAAAAGCAAACTCTAGTACTGCTATCCTTACGAATATTACGGATTCTCTCTCTACCATGCCCCCCTGCCACAAGTGCAGTGATTTAATATAGTATCTGGCATAGAGTTCTTAATGTCAAGTATTAATTTTTAAAAAATACCTAAATCTGATTGAAATATTTGTGTAAGAGACTAGATTCAACACCATGTACTCGAGCATTTCAACACATGCTCTTTTGGTTCCGTTTGCTCATGACAAAGATGCCACTGCTATCACAGACAGCATACATACTTTACCAATATTGATGCCATGAATACAACACTATCAAATATTTTGAGCAATACATTTAGTATTCCTCGAGTGCATCTTTAGAGTTTTGCCATAAAGCAACACCATAAACATTTGTTTTACAAATTAGTACTAATGTGGCACTGCAAAGAAAAGTTAAGAATTTATGACTTCCTTTAAAATTCCAAGTACAGACCTGGGAGATCTGCTCAGATTACTACTGTTACATTTAAGTGTTTAATCCAAGGGTTTATGGAATTCCCAGGTGCAACACAAAAAATTTCCACCTGAGCCAGGAAGTAAAAATGAAACAGTCCCTTAAACCTTCATAGACTTCAAATTTCAGTTATGATGAACACTATCAAATTTCTTGATTTTGGTTCTGTTCAAATGCCAGCAACTGCTACAGATATCTTGTGTTACCTTCAATCATAGGGCTTGTAATAAATTCAAAGCATTCCGAGATGACTAAATGGAAGCCAATAAGCTTTATATACAGATTTCATTGAAACTCACTTCAAATATTTGATTTGATGGTAAGGAAAGAAGAATAAAACTACTCTGCTTGAAAAAGTTTGCTTAATTTCTTCTGTGTTTATTAGTGACTCATTTGCATCTTATAAATATTCGTATTTTGGTATCAGTGCTCCAGAGTAGACGTATGTGTTAATATAAATAGGAAACAGCATAACTGAAAAAAAACAGGTTACCAGCTCTAAGATTATTTTTTGGCACTGCATCGGTAGCATGCTAATGATGTATCTTATGATAGACTTTGTCCTAGGCAGTGCATATGCTGAAATAGTTTTTTGAATTACAACTATTCCAGTCATATCCCCATTAGTCCAGATCATCTTGATCTTCTCCAAATGCCCTTATTTATTTTCTTATCTCAGTTACGAAGGCAAGTGGACCACACGAGTCTGGACTCAATAAGTTCTATCAATTTGTACAGTTCAATTGCTCAGTAACATAATACGGTACAAAATAATTGTTAAGGTATGCACCACAAATATAGGCATACATATTCACTTATGAGATATGGCTTAAAACTTAGCTATGAAAAAGCTCACATCTAAATCTGAAGCTCCATATAAAAAAAGACTAAGACTCCTTTGCAGATCAACCTTTTGTTTTCAGCACTAAGTTGAAGAAAAGGAAGTTTCCATCTTCTTTATTTAGTGCATTAGGACTTTCCTGATTATAATAATAATTTTTGAGGGCAGTAGCAAGCAAAAAGACAACTGAACTAACACACATTTCTGCCCTGACTAACGCACAGATATAGTTTGTCATTAGAAACAAAACCAGACTGGCTAAGACTGCTGTTCATAGCGAACAAAATACATACCTGCTTGACTTCTCTCCTCACCTAGTTAGGAGTTACCACAGCCTTCTTCACACTTAAGGGTTTGTCCCAGTGGTGACTAATCTCTCACTAATAGTCTAATCTCATTCTAATAAATCCTCTATACATGGCCAGGTGGATTTGCTTTGTCACATTAAAAACCCTGAAATTCTTCTACTGGCCAAGTTCAACCTCCTGTTAAAACAATCAACCTTGGACACCAACTTGCACAGCTTTGAAGCTAAAAGTGACCAATTTTCAAAGCGTATATCCTTCCTGAAATTTAGGCATATTAGCCATTGGGACTTTTACCAGAAGATGGGTGAGCACTTTGACCAGCCACAACTAAAGCTAAGATAGTTTAACTACAGAATAGATCAATTCATAGATACTTTATCATTATTCCACGTTATCCATTATTCACCAATTAAAATTAACCATGACCCGCTCTTTTTAAGGGGCAGTGCTGTGGTGAGAGAACTAAAGTAACTGAAATGACAATTGCCCACCTTACTGTAGAAAGTCAAATATTGAGGAAGACAAGCTGGGAAAATCATCTGGGAAACCAGATGCAATAACAACGGTAAATGATTTCTGCACTTGTTTGTGAATAAGGTGACAGAAATAGTTCACAGACTATGGCATAATGTGACTCAGCACTTTAATCTCCTTACTTATCACAACATTTAGCCAAATTTAAGTGCTAAATTACAATAACAGTTGTTCTTACTTTTTAAGAACTATCTCAGAGGCACCTTTACTGAATATCCGGAAACTGCCATCAGAGTTTTTTAACACAGTACTCATCGATTTTCTAACAGAGTTGAAAGTATACACTTTGTACAAATCCTCTTCTGGTATCTCATTTCTTACGTCCTGATAATCACGTTTTAAATCCAAGAGCAATCCCAGCAAGGCACATTCAGTTTTATTTCCAACATGACGTGGTAAGCCACCTTCTTTTTCAGGAGGCTGCAAGAACAACAAGAAATTTAGCTGATTAGGAGGCTAACTTACCAACTCCTGAAGCAGGGCATTTAGAAAACAAGAAAGCTAAGGTCAAGCTCAGCTCTGGGATGAGTAATTTTTGCAATGATTACTCCACAAATTCATACGAGTCATGAGCCAAAGTCATACTGCTGACTTTTGTAACTTCTGTACCTGTTTAGGATTTTTCAGTCCCTTTCTCAGACTGAAAAAATACTGAGTTTTTAAATCAAACCCCAGCATGACCTTTCCAAAAGGGATTTTCTATTATTTGAAATTGAGTATGTTCTGTTGAGTGTGGTCCCTGAATATTCTGCATTTTTAAAGTACAAATAAGTTTAACTAAACTGATTTAAGCAAGTTACGTGGCCTTATTTCTCCTAAATTAAAGTATCCTCTCCTGTAATAACTCTTCCTCAATGACTTAGTCTACAATCATATCACCTGCTAGCCTTCTACTGAACAAACTAAGTCTTTAAGCTTCTTACATATCACTACAAGTTCCATTTTCCAGGCCGTGGCCTATTTAACTGGTAGGAGTTCAGAAGCAAGTTTCCAACCCTTTAATACCAGAACAAATTTCTTATCTCAGCAACACAGAACATGGCAGATTCTAGATAAATACTCCTTTACTTACATCACTAAAGATATTTCTGACCTTATATAGCTATAGCACTGCTGTGCAGCTTGTAGCAGAAGAGACAGAAGCACTTAATTCCATTTGAATGTAAGGAAACACCTTTTAACTCCAGGAGTGGTCAAAATACTTGACCATGATGCCCAGTTGCAGAGTCTTTGAGATTCTTAAAACCTGACTGGACATAGCCCTGAGCAATGTGATCTGTCTGACCCTGCTTTGAACAGGGGGTGCAGACCAGAGGCTCACAAAAGGTCACATTCAGTCCTCCATGATTCTGTAAGACAGACTAACTCTGAGTATATTGGATATCATTTGATTAAAATTGTAGAAGGACCTGGTCAGTTTACACACAGATACTTTAGAGAATAGACAATTAAACTCCTCACATGCTATAACTCATTAGTAACATTTCAGTCTTGTTTCAGAGAAATTGGTGATGATCTTGATGTGCTGCCCCTAGTACTGCTATTGATGAAGTTCTTGCAGAGGTACCATCTTAATTGTTAAAAAAATAGCTTTTGGCCTGGGATTTTACTGCTATTCCTGCACAAAGCATTCATAGGGGAGGCTTCTACTATATCCTGAAGTGCTAACTTACTAATTTTTTAAAGCTAAATCCTAATTATAATTTCTACTGCCTTACAGAATAAGTTATGCAACACATAGGAAGGAAGGACAGCAAGGAAGTTACATTTGGAGTTCCAGAAAATGCACACAGAAGTGCTAAATTGTCCAGCACTTAGTGTGTAACTGTCTTTTTTTTACTATTTCAAAATATTTTGGAAGTCTCAAAGAAGCTATGAGCAAAGATTTTACAGTTCTAAAGGCTACAAACTCATACAAGAGTATCTGGAATAAAAAAAAAAAAAACACACCCTCATCTGCACTTGCATTCTCATTAAATTCTAGCTAATGTTGTGCTACTCTTACATGTTTACTTGAAATAGCTCTCAAATCAAGCAGAGATGCTCTTCAAGTAAGGTAAACAGCTCCACTTGTAAAAAAAAATGTAGACTACAGAATTTAAAGGAAGTAATCTTCCTGATTTTGCATCTTTGAATTATCAGTTCTAACTGAAATAAGCTATTTTTGAACTTGAGTTCCACATGAACGGTTGAGCAATCAACAGCAGGTACAAAATACCTTACACTGCATTTCTGCCACATATTTACAAGCTATCTACCATGTGGCCACCGGACAATTGGCATTTTTTAAAGAAGTTTAGTTACCTTGATTAGAATTAAACCCACTTACCAGTATTTTGGAAGTATAAGCACAATTAACAGAAATTCCTGTCACAAGGTAAGCCATAGTTTTCTCTGGAATAGCTTCCGGTTCTGGAATTTTTTTATAGTGTTTTTCATTGATGTAGGCTTGGACCACTGTCATTCTGTTCATAGTCAATGTTCCTGTTTTATCTGAGCAAATAGCTGTTGCATTGCCCATTGTTTCACAAGCATCCAGATGTCTCACCAAGTTATTATCTTTCATCATTTTCTAAGGAAGTAAAAGCAATCAACAGCTATCCATTAACATTACTTCACATTTCAGAAATTCTCATTTAAGGCATCCAGTCTTACACAGCAGTTTCAGAAAACTTAAAGGCTGAGTGTCATCTGGCAACTTACAGATAAAGAATTTGTATCTACAACATTCTGTAAGTATTTCTTTAAGTCTGTTCTATCACAGTAGCTACATTTTGACCACAGTTCATAACTTAACATGTTTGGATAGTATTTTTGTCTCAGAGGCAGAGTAACTTCAAATGATACAATACAAAGACCATTACTAGTTAGTTAGCACTCTAAGTTACTAAGTTTTAGAACACAGCCTAAGTAGTCATCAACTTTATAATTAGATATTTCAGCACAATGAAGAAATAAGAAAATTAAGGGAACAAAGAGAATCAGTTAAAAACATGCTGTAGAATAGAAAACTGTATGTTCTTCAATATTCAGTCCTTGAGGAAAATCAATCTGGAAGCTCTTGTAGTAGTTGCTACAAGCTCGTATTTCCAAAAGAGTTTGTTATTTACAAACTTCAATACATGTATTTATTATAAGCAGATGCTACTATATTATGAGCTAAATCCATTCATCTTTAGTTGGTGACAATAGGCCGTCACTGCTCACTGTTCATGTTGTGTATTCAGAGATTAAGAAAAATACCACAGCAGATTTCTTATGCAGTTCAAGGAAACAAGAAAAGTTTCTCCCCCGTCTGTTATGCATATGTGATGCAAAATATAGATCTCAATTGAGATTTTACAGCTCAATACACCTACCCACTTTTAAAATCAGTTCCCCATCTATCCACTTACCTTAACAGAGTAAGCCAGAGATATAGTGACTGCAAGTGGAAGACCTTCTGGTACTGCCACCACCAAGACTGTAACTCCAATAATGAAGAACTTCACAAAATACTGAATATAAATTGGTGTACATTCAGCAAGCCAAGGTCTCTTCTGAACCCAGAAGGTATCAATTACAAAATACAACACAAGGATAATGACCGTGATTGCAGACATCAATAAACCTTGTTGAAAATAGAATAAACAGTTTTCAGAAATTCTCTCAAATATTTGGCAACACAGACTAGATAAGTGCAAATATTTGTGCCTTTATAAAAGTTAGTTTATAACTACAACGTTAAACAGGTAAGTCAGAAAACACTGAAGTAGTTCTCAAAGTGTTCCAACTTCCAATGCAAATATTTCCTTGTTCATTTCACCTAGAAACTTCTGATGTCTTTTTTTTCTTCTCATTGCAAAGTGCAAGTCTAATCATGAATGAGAGAGACCAATATATAAAGTTAATTGACTAAGCAGAATAATAAAATAATTCAGCAGGCCTTTAACAACTATGCTGCTGACATTCAATAGAGAAAGCTGCTGACAGCATGTACCCTGCCTACAGATTAAGGTGGGATTAAATATGGCAGCTATGCACCATGTTCAATGAACTTGGAGTAACTATGAAGACAAATCAAAGTTGCCTTTAGCAAGCTCAGTGGAACACTTAAGACACCACATGAAAACAGTGAAGGAAAATGAACCTGGCTGGAATAAAGGACTGGAAGTCACTGAAGTGTCAGCTCTTTACAGAAAAAAGTTTCTGCATGTGCACTGTCCCAAAGGACAGAAAAATGCATTCATGAAGCAGATAAGCATTAAGGGTGCATGGAGAATTACAATGAGTCAAAAGGTGCATAAAGGAAAACAAAAGCTCTACCCATGAAAGATGAGGAGTAATGTTTGCTAAGAATAACATCTTACACTAAACATGCCATGGAAACTTTATTCAACAGTTGTTACTACAAGTGTCTCTGAAAAATTAACTTTTCTGTACATGACTATTGAGTGCTAAAGATAAAAAGCTTAATTGCTTTGTCCTCACACCATAACTTATGATCATATCAATGCTGAAGTCAGGCCTTTTTGAGCTGTGGCTGGGTTACAAGACTACTGAAAGTTCCTTCTGGCTTAAATCTGTCAACAACTCTACATGGCTCAAAATAAATACTCAATTTAATTAAATGCTCTACATTCTATAATATAGCATTAAATTTTAAGTGAAATTTGTGGTTGTTTAGTCTACTTTTAATAAGAAACAGTTTATCAAATGTTTTGACAAGGCAGCTGAAACCTTAGCTTATAGAAGAGTAGCAGAAGCTAAAGGTTAGCAGAAAGTCAATGAAGATGTCACACATCAGCAAGGCATAGGTTAAAGTGGAAATTCCTAAGCCTGTGGATGTACCAGAGGTAACCTGGTCAACCCTACCACATTTTCCAGTCTTCACTCAATTTATAATTCTCTAGGTACATCACTAAATACCATATCTTATAAATTTTTTTTGATAACAGTTGCCCAATATGAACTCAGAACTTTCTCTCAGAAGCTGACACTTTAAAGCCTGAATCTATTTAAATAAAGGAAGAATAAAAGCCATCCACATGACACAGTCTGAGAAGCTATCAACACACTCAGATATGACGGCATATTTGTATGCATTGGATTCTTGCACTTAAAATAATCGAACTGAGCATGGCTAGCTACTTAAGTTATCCCCTCACAAACTATGCATGTTACAACTTTATTCACATGTGACATCAACATACAGAAGATATTAATAAATCATACCTGCTTTGCCAATCTGGACTGCGAGCTTTGTAAGTTTGCCTTGGAGAACTGACTTTTCTTTCTTTGGCAAATTTGCTCTCTTTTTGTCTTTCTCATCTCCATCCCCGCCATCCTCACTCTTCAATGGCTGCATTTCCATGGCTGCACCATCCTGAGCTTTAGCTATAAGTTAAGATTCAAATAAAGTTTAGCTACTGGGAATCCCCGGAAAGGTGGCTTTAGTTTTGTTTCTTACCATCCTGTTCTATTTATAAACAGCAACAAATTCTTCCTCAGCGTGAGCCTGTTTTGCCCATGAAGATAAATAGTAAGTGATGTCCCTTCCTTATCCCAACTCACAACTTTTCATCTTATTTTGTGTCCCATACTGCTTATGAGGGGGAGAGCGCGCAGCTGTGTGGGCATCAGGCAGCCAGCCATCTAAGTCACCTCAACAATACAGCTTGAAAATTATTGTTAAGATTTACCTTTGTCTTACTTAGCTGTATCAAGACTACCAAATTCATTTAAGCATTTGTTCTGAGCAGATTCACTTATACCATCTTCATCGTAAGCACTTGGGATTAAAGTATTCCATATGCATTTTTATAGGAAAGTATGTATTCGTGACATACACTCAGAAAGGGACTTGCAAGAAAGGATCAGAGAACCTGCATTTACCTTTGTTACGGTTTTCAACAGCTCCATCTTGCTTTTTACCTGTCATAGAGAGGAACAAGGTATTTTTAAATTGTCTGTGCAAAGTTTTCAGCATCTACATTTATACAAAATTCAAACATTACCATATGCTGAAACAAGAAACTACATTTAAAAAAGAAAGTAGTACAATCTGGAGACAGTTCACAGAAGTTGGACTTTACTTTTTCCATACAAGACTGCTGCAGTGTTGTTGCCATAGTTAAGCTTGCACAAATTACCAATACAGAATATTACTTTAAGGAAAGCTTTTAAAAGGCTTATCTAAATGTTTTGGGTATTTTTTAGTAAAGAAATTAATGACATTAAACTGATTCTGGTCTCCTCAGTCTTCCTCTCTGTTCTTCCAACACTTGGCAACTGTATCTGATTGCTACATAAATGAACTGTAGGATTTTGCTTCCAGAATCAGTGCTTTTGTACAACACTGCAGAAGCTACTGTAGTATAAAATATTTATAAATCCACACTAAAGCTTAATGGAGGTAGAGCGCTGGATTACTGGATCTATGCTAACCCTATTTACGCAAGCAGGAATGTAATCTGTTGGCAACATACCAATATCACCCCACCAGGAATAATTCGAGTCCATAATAAAATACCACTCCTAGCTTTGTTCAGAAATGGAGTTGAACAAAAGATCATAAAGAAGGACAGTGAAATAATGATTTGGGGGTGGGAGGGAGGTAGTGTGGACAGTGAAACGTTCAAGGTAACTAGTAGACCAACACATCATGCATAGCTTATTGAGGCTGGGAAGGGGTGGCACAATACCTTTTTCAGCCTGGGTTTTTAGGTAAGAAGGTTTAGATACTACCTTGATAAGGGAAAAAACTTTTCTGTTAAGTAAATAAAGCATGGATTACAGTTGCTATCTGCAATAACCTGAAATAAAAGCACAAAACTGAGGAACTTTGGATGAAACCCAGAACTTTTCAGTATCAGTGGTAATTCATTAAGTCTGTGGCCTTAGGTTATGTAGACCAAAATGTACAATAGTACTCAGGTAGAATAAAATCAATTTGTCAAGTAGCTCATCTGGATTGACATTTAATATCTCCACTACAGTATTACTGTAGACATGTTCTCATGTGTATACATAATGTTTTCCCCAAAGCATNCCAAACACAAACAAAAACCCACAAAAACCCACAACCAAAATAAAACACCCACCAAACCTAAACAAACCTACCAATAAACCAAACTGTGTTCACCCTCTCCCGAAGGTGCCACTTCAGACTTTTTAAAACTCAGTCTCCTAATTTAGCATTTATTCTTTCCCAGTTCCCTTTCCCTCTTACAAGAGAAAAATTCTACACTTCAGTTACTTCTAACTACTTGCACATACATTTGCTTTCACTTTGAACCAAGACATACACAGCCAACTAAAAATAGCCACTTTAGTTTTCACAGAGAAGATAATTTAGTTTAACCTGAGTTTTACCAAGGAGAATCTTATCAGGCACCTAACTTAAGGAAAAGAGGACGTTGTGTATCTTGGGAGGAAAAAACTCCACAAGTGTTCAGGCCCCAGGATGCACCAAAACAGTATTTGTCAAAAATACTTCCACTTATGGAATAGTAAACACTGACAGAATATTAATAAAAGCTATAATCTTCTCCATATCTCCTGTAGCAGCTGGTACTGTTGCTTACTTCACTCTACTTCCACTCTAAGGGAAAGAGCAAAGGATGGAAACTGTTCCACACTAATGCCTGGAAGTGATCCTGCAGGTCAGCTTTTACTCTTCACCACCATGCTCGAGCTTGAAACTAATTTTGATCTTTCAATTATTCTTGTGACAATTCCTGTAACTTACTTGTGAAGGAACTTCAGTATTACGTTTCAAGAAGGGTCAGAAAAATAAAGTATCTGTGGATTAGGACAAGGTCTAATTCCTGCACAGAGCACACATTTCAAAAATTGTCTCTTTAGACTAAAGGCCACTGAGATTCCCAAGACATTTCTGTATGGTTCTCAATTCATGGCTTTCCATTACTGTTCCATATTCTTCTGATTAAAAAGTGCATTTTTCTGTCAAAAATCCCCAGGCTCAGTGCCATCCAGCAGACCTCAACAATTTCTAGAAAAAAATCCACTGTGGTGAATCTCAGTGCCAAATGTTCCTTGTGAGAGATAGTATCAAAAAGTTACTACTTAACATTCCTAAGCTTTGATTCTCAGGATAAAGACTATAGCTTAGTTAAGTGATCTTATCATTCTAGCTACTGAGCAAGTCCTTCAGAGTAAGGAAGATAGTCCATTTCACACTTCACAGAAGGGCTCCAAAATGTTCTGTGTTACAAGCTCCTCCAAAAATAGTTTACGTGAAAGTGCCTCTAGGGATTTGCCTTGTGTACATCTCTAAGTATTCAAAGTTTCAGCTCAGAGAAAAAGGAGTGTCAGACAAAGATATCTGCTCATCTTTATCAAAATCAGTCTCGCATATACTTAAGATATCCACAGAAAGCTACAATCTTTTCCCTTTCAGTTTTGTGGTTTGTTCTTTTTTGTTGTTTCGTTCTCCCCCCTCCCCCCCGTGCAGCCTACTGAAAGTATGATGTTTAAATAAAAAAAAAAAATCTGGCTCCAAATTACTAGAATGTTTTTGTCCAGCAACATTCAGGAGTTCACCCTCCCTCCCCAAGGATTTAAGATTAGTATGCCTACTTTTCTTGTCTTTCTTCTCTTTTTCCTTCTCCTCTTCATCTCCTCCAGCCCCAAGTAAGGTAAAGATGATTCCAGTCTGAGAGTTTACACCTACAGCAGTAACTACCATTCTTCCAGAGCCTTCCATCACATGTGTACCTGAAAGATTGAATAAGGTTTTCCACTGAGACTTGAGCAATTATATGGCAGAGCCCAAAGAAAAGGAGTTCTCAAACTTGACGATGATGAAACCACAAGATGTGTATAAATAGACCACTATGTTCCTCTACAACTTTAATCGCCAAAAACTGTCTGGAAAATAGAATCATAAGCAACTACACAAAATATTTGTCAGCTTTAAGAGTCTGCTCACTTTGACAAAGTTTTGTACTACTTGTATTGGTTTTGGATACTTCTAGAAGTCAACCTAGATAAGGTCCAGTTTCACAGATTTTAACCTCAAAATTTAAATAGTCTTTTTACCCCAGAAACAAACCATTTTGTTCAAGAATCATCCAATATTACACACCTGACAGCAGCATAGGATCTCTGTCCAGAGATTTCTTAACATGATCGGATTCTCCAGTCAGTGAGCTTTCATCAATTTTGAGGTCATTTCCTTGAATGAGTACACCATCAGCCGGTAAAAGATCACCTACGAGAGATCACTGGGTATATTGACTGCAGTTCCTTTTTTCAAAATAAAAGAAAGTTCAATTTAAAAATATGTTTACCATATTTCACTTGTGCAATATCTCCAACAATTATGTCAGCTACTGGTATTTGGATGACTTGGCCACCTCTGATGACTGTGAATTTCTGTTCTTGTTCAATACGGCTCTGCAATCCCCGAAATTGTTTCTCTTTACTCCAGTCATTGAAAGCTGTTACTAATACCACACAAACTACAGATAGGAGGATTGCCGCTCCTTCAATCCAACCTGCTTCAGATTCCTCCTCTTCTTCACCAACATTTACTGATCCACATACTGTAGAAAACAGTTTTTAGATTTAAGAAAATTCACACGGACAGTTATTCCAACAACAACAAAAAAATTGCTTAACACAAGAAACTGCTAATTAATAGTTGCTAAACATTTTCTATGCTAGCTGTCTTCGCAGTTTTACAATTATTTTCAGTAAGGGTAACACAAAAGAAGCTAAAAAAACCCAGAAAGTTAGAGCAGTTCAAACAAAGTTAAACCACCTAGAAATTGTATCTCTGGTTACCTGAACATAAGAGAAGTTGATACAGAAAGACACCTGTCCTTATAGTCTTGTTTAATGATGGCATAAAAATGCCACACTGGACATTTTTTACACCTTCTGCTTTCTCAACATTTTCCACTTTATTTTTATCTTATCAAGACAGATATCATTGCAAAAATTCAGTTCAATGAAGGCCAGATCCCTTTATCTTCCATTTTGAAGTATAAATATAGCTTAATTTCTTTAAGAAGTGCTTTCTTTGAGGATTCAGCAAATGAATGCAAATTATAAATTGCTTAAATATTTGAGGCAATGCTAAAAAAACACATTTGCACAGAAACATGACTGGATCCGAGATAAGTCCTTGTTCCTGCTGCTTGCGCTTTAGCTTTGGCATTATTTTGGTCAATGATACCAGATCACAACCAGGGAAATTTGATATTGCCCTATTAAGGTGAGCTAGAGTTTTAGTAGTATTCTCTCAATAAGGAAAAATAAACTGATTTTTTCCAGTTCCTGTCTCCCAGCAGACTTACACTACAGGAATATTAGACCAGGGAAGCTCGCAGTATAATACAGATACATAACTTTTTAACAAATGTTTACTTACACGATTCATTTCCTCCTGGAGGCTGGTAAAAAGAAAGGCCCAAGGATACTACGGCTGCAATTTCTAATATAATTAGTGTAACATCCTGTAGTGCTTCCCATACTAACTGAAGAAATGTTTTTGGCTTTTTAGGAGGTATAAAGTTCTTCCCAAAAACTGCTTCTCTCCTTTCTATATCTGCTGGATTTCCACTTAAACCTATTTAATAATAAGATAAAGTTAGTGACACTTATTTGCATTTCACCCTTACATTAGATGTGATTGAGGTTTCCCATTCATGGACTCAGGCCCCACTCCATATTTCAGTAACAATACTGAAAAGCCATTGCAAATATAATTACATAACTATCATCCTTAAATCACAGTTGCCATAGAAAACCAGCTATATTTTAGAAATCACATTTTGACAATACAAAAGTATGCTGATGGTTCTACCTACTTACACTTAATATAACATAGCAACAGAGTAACAGTAACAGACATACCTTTGTACAAAGTAAACAAGTTTGTAAGACAAGATCATTAGTAGGGTTACTACTATCGAGCCTGAGTAGCACCATGCAGATTTAGCAAGACCACAGCCTGTGAAGCCAGCTCTGGTTCCCACTGTAGGGATTCTGTATTCAGAGATAACATCCTAGGATCCTACAATTAATGTAACATTTACAATGAAATATTTAATATAATTAATATCAAATACTATAAGTATTCTATTTGTGTGTTATTAAATTATTGCATAAAATACTATTAAAAGCTAGTGAAACTCTTCAGGCATCATGTGAGGAGATGCAGCCACTTAATGCTGCTTCTACCTGGACAGCAGTAGTTTGCTTTTCTGAAGCTTCATATTTAGCACTGTGCAAGGCCTGTCACCTCAGTTTTGTACTTCTTTCTTATATGGCGTATTTCTTTCAGAAGTCTCTTCTTGGTCTCAACTCTTGTACCATCCTTAAGGGACACTAGCAGGCAAGAGTGAGGGGCCTTCACTGAAAGGCACTGCACGCTTCAAGAGTGAGCCAAGTCCTTAAAAATAAAGGAATGTCAAGTATATTCCATGCAAGGTCATGCACTCATGGTCTTCGCTAAGTATACTTCCTGTTTACTCCTTCATTTCCAGATGCCTAACCCATCATTTAAGCCATTAGCTCATTTTTCAAAATAAAATGGCCAAGTGTTGGACACTTCGGTGATATTACCCCAAGGGTATGATCAGCATCTGCTTGAAGATAACAATCTTCTTACCATTTTTTTTTCAGTAGTTAAAACAACTGCTTAGTAAGAGAGGCATTGTAAACACTCTCAGTAATCAAGAATAGTGACTACTGCAACTGATTTTTATAAGTGGGGTATTTAACAACTGTAACAATTTCCTAGAACCATCACATGATATTTCAAGACACTCTGCAAAGACTACTGCACTGCAAAGCTCAATTTTAAATTCTAACAACAGCTATGTAATCACTTAACTGAAAAGCAACATATTACGTGGAGATCTTGTCACAAGTAAAACAATTAAACACACTCTTAGGGTATATAATAAATTAGCTTCTTTCTACTATGCTTATATTCACCTTGAATTCACAACTTCGAGGAGGTTTCATACAAAAAAGCAATTTTACTGATTAGCCATAACACTACTCTTCTTGAAGTTTAAGCTTTGAGGTGTTTACATTCATTAAACTCCAAGAACACTCACTGCAAGACTGTTTTGAAAATTCAAGCTATATGAAAGGATCTAGAGAAACTGAGGACAGCTTTGTCATTCCAAAAGGCTAGGTCATCTTTTGTAAAATAGCAATATATCATTTCTCTTCCTTTAAGCATGGCAGAGTTTAGAAGATTTGCATAATGTCAGCAGTTCCACTTCTCTCCTACCTTCACAAAGTACCAATATGCAAAACATAACAAGTATATAGCAATGGTCTTTGAAGAAAGAAAAGCATTTTCTAACAAGGCTATATAAAGTCAAGCTACTATCAAAACCACTTAGTGAAGATTAGTAAATAAGCCTAGCAGAGACAAAAAGCATCTGTATTTTTAGCATTCGCCTTATACACCATGCATCATTCTTGAACTTGCTACTTTTACCACATGGCTGGCAATGTCAAAGTTCATAATCTATAGTCCTGTGGTCAAAACTACATCCATTACGATGTTTATTATGTATCTTAACTAGAGTAATCTATGTTATTTGGTGTTAAATTTGACAAGTTTTAGGCAAGGGACTAGTTAAAGCTTCATATACAAACTTTATTAGAAATCTAGAAGTTTATAAGACAGCAAAAGTACTTCTGTTATGGAGTGGTGGACCACCATTGATATTTTGACAGGTCTACAAAATTGACTAATACAGTTATATTGAATGCTAATTTATTCACATTTTACTGCATTTCTACACACATAAAGGACATAATAAACATTAAATACTAAGCAGTAGAGTATGCTCAGTGTCTTTTTTTAGTAATACCAGTAAAAGACAATTCCCATTTCTCATAATCACATAGATCTGATCCACATTTTGCCTGAAAACAGACATTACCTTACATTGTCAACAACCTCAAAGCAAGAAACTATAAAAGCTGAACTCATCCACTGTGTAGCATTTTGGAACTACTTGTACTTTTGCTGTTAAACTGCTGGAAATTATGCAAGCCAGCATTTCATATCATAAAGAAAGTTTCTGAATAGGAAGAAGTGTTATAGGGTCTTTGAAGGGTACACAGAAGATTTTAAGGAGCTAGAACTAGTATAACACAGCAGTTTTTCTGCTTCGATATTGCCTACATTTTCTTCATTAGACATGAATCCATTTCTACACTTACAATGTGAATTTGAAAAGAGACCTAGTTCTACTTTACTAGAGCTCTCTAGTACTGCCTCAGAGAAATTTATAGAAGCTTACCTGACAGAGAAGCTGCTTTTCTAAAGGTTCATGTAGTGATTTAGAGACAAAATGCCACCTCTGTAGAAGACATTGCTCTAACTCATCTTACTTAACCTTTTCAGAACTAATTATCATATTCAACTGTTGAGGTCTTACTGTCTTTGAGCTTCTCTCACTCCTAAGAACTAAAAGAAATCCACAATATTTTGCAAGATGGTGCCCTTTCTATCAAGTTAGTGATTGTATTTAACAGTACTTCTAAATGTCAAATGGTCTTGAAAAAGAAAGCCCTTGGCCACCCAATCCTCCATAAATCAGAACTAACCAGCAGGAAAAGGCCTTTGTGGTTTTAGTACTCTAACACGTTATTTTGTGTATTAACCTGGTTTTGCCATTAAGGCACATGAAGTGGATCCTGCAAGTATAGCAGGTATTGGATGCTTGGTGCATCATAGCTGTCTACAACCATATGCCCTCCTAGCTTGCTGTGATAGTGGGCCTTAAGCCTTGCACATTACTGTAAAATGAGATTCAACTCTCAGTTCCTGATTGTAGAAAACTACAGCCCTTATTCACTGAGAAGGGAAATTGCCTTTCAATACTATGCAACAGGTTAACAGGGTAACTAGAGACCACTGCTCCTAAGACGTGTTACGCTGTACACATCAGTGCTTCACACAGAGTAAATTTTACAACTCCCTTAATGCAAAGAAACAGAAGGTTTGCGATCCTCATATTTTATAAATTTTGTCTTCAGGCTAAAACTGGTCTACTCTTATTGACTGGCAGGTCAGGCATGAGAGCTTTCAGTTTGGTAAGAAGAACCTAGTTCATGTACTGAAATAACTTCAGGAGTCTGGAAATCAGGAGCTGGCTTCGAAAGCAGATCAGGCCAAAACATGCTAAATGCAGATAAACCCCGATACCTTATGGCATTAGTAGGCTCTTCTTGATCCAAGGAGACAAAACTTTCCATAGCATTTCTGAAGAACAGAAAGCAACAGCTCTCCAGGAGAAAGACAAGCAGGTACTTTACTGCCACCAACATGACACCACATTGATTAAAAGTGCTTAAAGGCTGAGATACCACAAGATTTGTCAAAATCTTGATTTTGATACTTCCTAATCACTACCAACAGTGGGACTTCACATTGTTTGAGTTAGATAAAAATATGTAAAAGCATTTGTACAGGATACTATACTGTAGCTATCTTAAGCAATATGACTTGCATCTTTGTTTAACAAATTAAAGCTTAACAAATGAAAGCTTACAGCTTTCATTTACATTGGAAGAGTAGTAAGAGGTCCAAATTTTAAGGAAAACTTCTAGAAAGCTCTCAGGAAAGATACTAGATAGACTGATTTCCTTCTTCACATTTGTAGAGTCTATCTTGTAGTAATAACTCTAGAGAGCAAAAACATTAGGTAACCACATTTCACAGAATTCCATCAAATGCATCATGGCAAAGATTTCTTTAAAGATTCTTATTTTTAGAGAATAAGATTATGTGATCACTTTGCAAGCCTTCTACTAATAGTGACAGTACTTCAAATGTCTAAAGCTATACTGATAGTTATTTGCACAGATCAAATGAAATCTAAAATACTGTACATTTAAAAACTAGGTCCTTCTATTAAGAACTCAGTGTACTACAAGTAGAAACCAGATGTCACCAGGCTTAAAAATTGTTGCATTTAGGAATAGAGAAGCAGGTAGCAACACAGAAGCATTAATAAGCCCTGCATTAGTTTATCAAAACCTTGTGTTCTACATTCAGCATGATCTGAAATGTGAACTATAGGTCATAAGCTATTCACAAAATTGACACTTTCATGGTAAATTAAGCATTGCTATGTTGCATTGCCATTTCATACGTGGATGCCTATGTCAACGAACTTTATTCCAAAGTGGAACTTCACCACTAATCCAACATCTCACATGCAGTTTGACCAAATGAAAAAAATGCTTATTTATTATCTCTGAATACCTCTGCCTTGGAGAAGTAAGAAGCAGTATTTTGTTATATAAAAATTTCTGTTACCATACTAAAGTTTCTGAAAGTAAGCAGTTTGATTAACTACGCTTTTTCCTAAATGGAGTTTCCTCAATAACAGTGTTTAATTAGTCTTACCTTCATTTGGTGAAGTTTTCAATTTTGTACAGATACCATGTACATCTCCATAGCATTCCTGTATTTTATGCAGTGCATCTGCAGCTCGAAGTTCCATAAGAGAACGGAGCTCTGCAAGAGTAACTCCAAAATCTCCATGATTAGCTTCTTTCACAGCATTTTTTACACCACTATATGCAACCGAGTTGTTTGCCATATCGCCCATGATGTGTGCAGTCTTTAGTGTAGACAGTTTCCAAGAAGGAACAATAATTCAACAAAAATATTTCCAAAATGAAAATAAATCCTTTGGGTATGAAGACAGTCAGGAGAGCAGACACATCACCCAAGTAAGAGACCCCATCTGGAGAGATTTCTTTGAGGTTGCCCCATGGTGCATTCTGTTCCCCAAGCCAAATGGCATGTACAATCTAGAGAAAGAATAAATACACATTCAGTTATGTAACAGCTATTCTGAAATAAGTTGTAAGACAACCCTGATCTTCATATTGAGGTTATAGAGCAAATTTCTGCTTAAGGACAATTTCTTCGTATTGCCTATGTTTTTAGTCAGCACTGAGCTAGCAAGAGTGTCAGTGCATAAATTGGATGTTTCCCACCCCAAAATAAACTTGCATTACCCTGCTTTCCTAAATCATTAACTTCGTATAACAGCTGTGGCCTTTAGGTCATGCATTTTGCTTAGCATATACACATGGCTCATCATAAAGAGGAAACTTTTAAAAACACCTGGAAATAAATCTGTTTCCAGGAAAATTATGGAGTTCAGACCATCCGCCACTGATGTCAGAGGGCAAGAACATACTCATGTTAAAAATCCTGACTTTTCACAAAAGCTTTCACCTCAGAGTTTGTGTGTTCCCATGAATTAATATGTGCAAACCTCGAGAAAAACAAATTTTAACACTATGTTAGCACTAAGCACTTTTCTTTAGTGCTCAAAAGCACTATGTACTTTTGTAGTGTAAGTAGCAGCATGTCTCCAGAAAGACCTAGCATTAAAATGTTTTCATGTCCATACAGCATTAGCTCCACCACTCCACACCACCCCCACCCCCCCCGAGCAGAAAATTGCATAATATCATCTTCCTACAGAATGGACAGGGACACTAAGAGCAGGTCTTCCGTTTGATTATCACAGCACTGTAGTTAAGAAATTAACTACTACCCACAGGACGTTTAACCTGCACAGACACTCTTATTTAATTCCCGCTCAACTGACATATCTTGCATGTATACATGTATCTGCACAACACTACAGTGAACACACAAACTTTATGCCTATATGAAGACTTGCTGTATACAGAAGACAGAAATCTGATTATGTAAGTCAGCTTTATTAATGTATCAGAGCATGGTGAGCATTCTCTATGAAACATTATCAGGCTCAGATATACAATAACATGGACACTTCCAGGTCAACAAGACCCTCAGGTGTCACATGGCTTGCAAAAGCAAACAGTTAGCACTGACTGCATCACTTTATAAAGGCAAAGCATCAACAGTTAAGAAAATATTTCTGTTTATTGCCCTGCCAGGTTAGAGGACTGTTAGACATGGTGGTTCAGCCCCATCAACAAGGTATCTAATTATAAAATTAAAATTTAAACAACAGCAAGTCCCACAACACTCCAACAAAATACTGCAGTTGAAGAGTCCATGACAGTGGTATTAACCTGCATGCTAGGATGCAGTTTTGATTAATACACACATTCTTCAGTTGACTGACTACATCACGTTCTGCTGGAGTAACCTTTAAGTAAAGAGATTCATGCAAATCACACATGAAAGAGTGCTCTTTAAAGCCACACCACATCTTCAGCTAGTGACCAAAAGCTGGATGTTGTTGGCCAACTAATAGCCTAGGAGGATTTATCAATTGGCATCTCATCATAAGCTAAAACAGTGTAAAAAGAAGCAGATCAGGCAAATGACTTTGTATAGCTATGGAAAAGATAATGTGGCTGCTAATTAGACAAGAATAGACCAACCAAAATACCCCACAACTAATTACATCAAAATTGTTTCAATTTTAATTAAGAAAAGCTCTGCTCAATCCTCTAGCAGGAGGATTGAGGCATTTGCACTTGAGGCAGGTAAATCCAAATACAGATGAGGTCAGGAAAAAGCTACAGGTCTCGTTACTGCTCACTTGGCATCAAAAAGCTTTGAGACTGAATACTTCACCAGGGCAGGACTTGCTTTCATGTGCAAGGAATCTTAAGAGCAATAACATTGCTTCATCACAGCTCGTACTGTGCTTTGCAGTCCTGTCATCTCCATTCATCTAGATCCATTTTTGTTGATATAATCGTCCAGTGATTAGCTATTACTAACAGTTTATTTATTCTGAAAGGGGTTCTCAGATGTTCTGAAGTACATTAGTCATGTCCTAAGATACCAATGGGCCCTTAGGTTTCACAGACAAGTTCAATAAGCTTACATTAACACTACAAAAGCAGTGCAGTTCTGCAGATAACTGTAGTAGTATTACAGACTATTGGGTACATCCATGTTGGGAAACAGCTGTGGAAAATTCAGAGGACCACTGCAAAGACTCTTCAAACTCCAAATACTGCATGAGAACAGTTTTGCTCCCAAACATAAAAACTTGGTTAAACATTAGCAATTGTTAAACCAAATCAGACCTGAAAGAGTCTGCTCCACTAGCCCATTTTTGCCAGGCATTTTAATGGACAGCACAAAAGCCTCTCAGTACATGGATGCAGAATGGATTTAACATAGATTGCTGATTCTTCTAGAAAAATCTCACTACAAATTTAATAAAATCTTTAATGCAGTTTTGATGTCAAAACTTGCAACATTCAATCGCTTCCTGTTACAGCAAGTTCCACTTTTGTAACCAAGTGGCAATAATGTAACTATACAACTATAACAGTGAATTCAACTAATATTTAATTCTAATACTATTTATCTTCAACTAGCAGAATATTGTTTTGACCAATGTTCCAGTTCTCAATTCTTGCAGGAGCCATTTGAATAGCGTGAGCTCTGAAGCACTATACTTAAAAGTAAGTCACCTCAAACAGCCCTCAAACCTGCAGTCACTTATATACCATTGATGAAGTTCCAGCTTCTTTAAAGCTTAATTCGTTTGCAGTTATGTTAGTGTCCAGCTTAAACAAGATCCACACAAGATACATGAGAAGTCTGTCTTTTGATAAGGCACATCAATTTATGGTTAATCCTTTGTTCACATATCATTAATACTAGGAACAACTTTAAAGCTGTTGTCTGTCACACCCAAGTGACCAAAAATCCTGTAGAGTCACATTACAGTAGCAGCACAAACTCTCATAGACATGAATCAGATACTTCAGCAATCTCTTTTCTAAAAACAACCTTATGCTCTATGCAAAACTTCACTAACATCATGTCATCATGGCTGCCTATGATGAGTAATGCATCTTAAATTCCTTATCGAAATCAAATTAATATTTATCACTAAGTGAATGTGCTTTGTTATCAAAGACAATTAAAAGCCATAACCCATGAAAAAAAAGGTTAGATAGTTTTACCAGTGTCAGAAGTCTGACAACCTCTCAAGCCTCTGTAGTTGAACGGGCAAAAGGATAAGCTCTAAGCAGAAGTCTACATGCAGAGATATTTACTAAAGTACAAAGATGACTGTAGATTACTACTCTTATTTAGCGACACCAGAACATACTGTGTTACAGCTAGAAGCTGTAACATGTTTCTTGAAGTGTTCCTGCAGCAACACTTTAAATGTAAACCCACATTAATCCCTCACCCCACCCTGCAAAGCAGCTATTATTGAGGCAGCCCTGAACATAAAATCTGCTTCAAAAAGGACTACAGAAACAGTCCATCATAGGTGAAAGTATTTAGTAATTTAATATTTCTTAATTCCCTTTATTTGGAAGAAAGCTATAATCTGGGTTCTATGTTCATTAAAATTAAGGCTATCTTGAAGTGATAAATTGTCAGTGCCATGCACTGACAATCAAATACAAACAGCAGAACTTAAGAGTGGAATAATTACTGCTGCCCAGATGCACAGGACCCAGCATACCTCAGACTCCCATCCAAGCCTTTTCTATTATTGAATTTGCATTTAATACTTGCTTCACCAATCTACAGGAAGTGTATTTTAATATTAAGAAAATTAAATCTTGAAACACTTAAGCAAATTCATGCCTCAAGAGTCAAAGCTCCAGCAATTATATATCCTGTGTTACTCAATTTCACTTATACATCAGCTTGAACACTGCATTCTGATATTAAACATTTACCTGGTACTAGCATTTGACCTTCAACACCACACTAAAGCTGGTTGCTGTAATATAGGAAAAGGATTGCAAAGTGATTATCTCAGGAAAGCCTTTGTTTAATCTAATTAGTTCCACGAAGACCGGACAGATCTACATACCAAGATGTTTCAGTGATAAAAACTGTCCCCATATGTTTCAGTTCTTATGTTGTTTCAATATGTTTCAAAAAAAAACCAGCTTTTAGGATACAGATAAATATAACAATCCTTTGCATAGTTTAGTTTGAAACCCACAGCACTGGGCAAGTTCCACATCTCTATTTGACCATGTTTCACAAGAAATAGCCAATAGAATTAATAGTTCTTATAGAAGAGTGTGCATTTACAGTTCATTATCCTCTGTTAAAATGTGCCTAACTGAACAACTACAGAGTTAAAACATTTCAGTGACATGTTTTATTGCAAGCATCTCAGACAGCCTGGCCCATGAAGAGACAATTACAAGTAGATTGAACCACTAAGAGGGAGAGGGCACAGTTGTGGAACTCACTCTGCAACGCAAGTTTTTAAATTAATCGCCTTCAGCCTTAAATGTGCCCAGTGGTGGTGTAATGACAAGCTACACTTATTACAGCTCTTCTTATTACAAAAATTCAAAGGTCACAAGTTTTGATGAGTTTTCAATGAGAAAACTCCATTTATTCTGAAGCTTAATCTCTTCGCAGGTGGATGTACTCACCCAACAAAAATTGCTGCTTCTAGACTCTGCAGTGGAAGCAAACACAGGCATTTATTGCACTTAATCTAAAGGATTGCTGCTGCCTATTGTGATTGACTTCTGTAGTTGCAGTTACATCCAATGGTAGTTTTTAAGACCTCAAATAATTTCTTATTGAAATGATGGCTAAACAAATTAGGACATCACTTCCTTTCCATTTTGGTAGCATCAAGGGAAAGTTGTAACAGTCTTGAAGGTAAATTATTATGGAATGAAGAACATGACCTTCTCTTACAACGCTGCTTGCTCCAAAGTCTCTACAAGAAGCCTGGCAAACAAGCAGTCTCATGCCATCAACCAACTGCACAGGCCTGAACTGCCCTGCCTTTTCTGAGCCATGGCCTTTCCATACTTCTGAAGCAAGTCAACTCTGACTAAAGTAACAGCTGGATTACAAAAAAAATAATTTTTAAGTGCTGTATAGAATAGTCTGAGTAGAAAAACTATTTTATCAAAAGCTTAAACTAATCATAGCTCCCAGCACTTAAGGTATTTTAACTTGAATAAGAGAACTAGCATGATCCAGCTAGTAGGTCTCCAGAAAAACGTACGAACGGTTTCAAGTGAACATCAGACTTTCAGACTTTAAGACATACCAAGAAAGCCCAAGAGAGTAAGGGCATAATTACAGAAAGCATCATGTATCTCATATCTAAAATACTAGGCTTTCATATTTCCCTATTTCATATTTCAATGGGGAGCTGTCCACAATAAGTCAAACACTTCAAGGCAGAAACCCAAGCAGAAGAACTCCATCTTTAACTATTTAGAACACTTCTCTGGAAGCAGCAGTTACTCATCCTAGATAGCGATTAACAGAGCAATGTCTTGAAACATCTCCTACATTCCATAACTCTGATCAACACTCAGACAGCTTTTCCCTTCTCAGGAGAGGTGGCTCAGAAATCACCTCCTCAGTAATTCCTTTTAATAGGCTCATCCATTTTTTGCTCTGATGACATTATAAAACTAAAGCAAAAGGCCTAAATTTGACAGAACTGCTTATAACACAAGGTCATTCTAAATTAAGACTATAATCCCAGTGAAAAAAAGTTTTCATCTCTAGATAAGACTGTGCCATTCAGTGTTGTTTCTAGCATGTTCAAAGTTCAAGTACCTAAAATGCATTTACTCTGTGTCTTGCATTCCTCAGGTAACCTGAGATGAATGGAGCTGCCAAAATTTGGACTAAGGCAGCTGATGGCTAAAGGCAAACTACTCACTGTGTTTAAAATGCAAGGCAAAAAATTAAAGAGTTTGCTCAATGCTCACCCGTATTTTCCTTTACTTTAGATCCATTGAGTACTATGTAAGATGAATGAGAATTTAAGGTCTTAATCCTGTACAGTTCAGGATAAAAATAATTATTTGGGATAATTATGCTGTAAAGTAAGTTCCATTAATATTTGTCATAGGAATAATTTGATATACAACTCTAATTTTTAAATTATTTTAATTATTATTTTTTAATTATTTCTTTTGTACAGTAAAGCCATCCATTGACAAACATTCGCATTACTAAGTTCAAAAACAACTTAACATGATCTCATCAGTATTCTTCAAAACCGTATTGGCAAAAATTACAATACAAAAAACTGAACTTAGAGATGGTAGCATGAGATCCTACTTATTAAAAACAAGCATCATAAAACTACAAATGAGTTTACTTGCATTCCCCAATTATAAGATGCATTCCAGTCAAAAAAACTGACAGGCGTGTATTAAATGATGCATATAGCATCATTACATGCAGCTAAATTTCAAGTAAGGGAAAAGTGAGTTGGTACCAAATTTCATCCATCAGAAATGGAATTGGATTTCTTGATTTCAGTCAGTTGAATTTAAAGCTTAGTGCATGCTGTTGGTCAATTCTGACAATAATTATGACTCAGAGCAAATGAGCAGCTGACTTCGTCATAACAGTTATTTCTACAGGTATATTACTTGTCTTGAGAAATCTTTGTACCTTTTTTCACAAAGCCTCTACATTTCTGCTGCTTCCCCTTAACCCTGCTTCTGATACCTCTTTGGCTAAACAGGCATTTGTTACCTCTATTTTTACTTCCATCTTTCAATTCCAACAATATCATACATGCATACCATTGAAATTGCTTTAATCAGTGAGCAATTATTTTCTTCCCTTCCCATGTCATTAGTAAGTAGCATTAATGGCTTTCTTTTTTGTTGTTCTTGTTCTGAGGCTCCAAGTCACCTTCAGGAGGTCTTAACACAGAAACCTTGTTTCAGAATGCGTTGCACCCGGTTAAACTTAAAACCTGTTCAATTAAATTACATGTAACACTTCAGCCAGAACCATTTATCATCTCATCCTGATTTGAACACTCCCTCTTTTTTCTTCCAGAAAGTATTCTTTCATCCTAATACCTATTTAATCACAGTGGTATGCTTTTGACTGTAACCATGCTTCTTGGTATCAAAGGGGTGCCAAAAGCTCTTTAGAGATATGAGACTTCAGGCAAAGGTCAAAAGTCCATCCCTACTTAATTCTTTTTATATTCAGGAAACTTCAAGAGAAATTTAAAATTAGCCTTAAATCTACTAGGAAATATTTATGCCTAAAGAGATTAAGCCTAATTACTTCCATAAAGTCACTCCACATATATTGATTTTGTTCTGTTAGGACAGTAAAATTAACTTAGAAGGGGAAATTAAGGAGTATTTTGCTACCTTAGACTAGCTTACTGCTATATACAAACAGTACATGTAAATTTTCTATATGACTATTGAATGGTAAATATATATAAAATAGTAATAGTTATGTGGTAAACCACCCATTTGTGATCCTCAGAATTACTGTTCCTGGCAAGTAATGGTTTGAAAAAAAAACAACCAAACAAAAAACCCCGCCAGATAAGATTACTCATTTCAATGAGCACACACTATAATGGCTAAGTTTTATATTTGTTTTGTCCTTTTGTAGCCAAAGTTTAAGAAGCAAGAGCTCTCATCTTCATATTTTTAAAAAGGATTTTTTTTTAAATAAGAGAGTACAGAATTTCCTTATTTTCAAACCCTTAAAAAACCTTACTTCATGAAAAATGTACGATTTGAAAGTTACGCTAGCTTCCCCTGCATATCATATTAATTCCTGCCTGTCAGAAATACACCAAGTAAACTGGCTAAAGATCAGTTCTGAGAAAATGTCTTTCACAAATTTCTATTACATTTGCCATCTTCTATCCCTAAGGAGACAATATTTGTTTTAATGCAAATATAACTAGTCTACACTTGAGTATCTCTTTCACAACTATTGTGCAAGCTTGTTACTCCTGCTGGTGGTGGCAAGAGGAGGTTCACAGGCTTTTTGTCTAACTTCAATATTTGAATTTAAGAATACACTGTACAGCTTTTCATGAAACATAGATGTGGCATCTCTTGCAAGTTTCTTCATTATGATTATACTGATCATCCCTTTAGCTCTTGATAAATTTTAACAGCTTAGATCATTAATCCATACTAATGGCCCTCTCATGATACAGTATAGGAAGCATCTTCAAAAAGTTGAGTTTTGTAGTATTACCTGATGTTTTACCATTTAGTGAGGCTACATACTCCTTTATCCTTCAGGCACATCTCCAGTTTCAAAACAGGCCCTTCCTCATTATTAATATATAATTATTATCAATCATGATATAGAATGATTGATACAATTAATATATATCACCATTTAATATAAAATAATAAACTATTCTCTTGGCAGTTTGTTTCTTTCATATAGACAGGAAACATGTAAACACTGGTTAGTAGACAGACTGCAGAAAGCAGCCCATCATAGCACACTTCCTAAGTCTAACAGTGCAAGCAGCCAAGTCTGCCACATCCTTAGGTGACCAAAGTTAAGGCTGTGCTACAGTGTAGAGGCATAAGACTGCCACCCACAGAGGTCCTGAAGTAGATCATTATCTGACACTAACACCACCACATCTTACACCTTCCACCCTTACCCTTTTGCATTGGGAAAGCCACCTGCATTAACTGGCAACTTCATTGATGAAGCAATAGACTATGTGAAAGCCTGCTGTTGCAACAGTCACAGAGGCAACCTGGAGCTCAGAAGAGTTCCTGTGTGCCCTTTTACTCTTCTTTCATTAAATCATAGAATTATTCTGGTCGGAAGAGACCTTTAAGATTGTCAAGTCTAACCATTAACCCAGCATTGCCAGGTCACCACTAAACCCCATCCCTAACTGCCAGCACCTCAGCCACTGAGAGAGCATTTGGGCTTTTTTCCTGCTTTAAGTCCAGCTCTCATGGGAGACGCAGCACTCCAAACACTTTTAGCACCCCTTGCTTTAATAATATTTTTCCCAGTGCTCTTACCTTCTTCCTGCACTTCCATAATGTTTAAGAACTGTCAATTTTTTTGACAACAGTGTGATCTGTCCCTCCAAATCCAAAGAGATAGAAAGCACCATACATGTTCCCAAACCTCCACCTTCCCAGCAGCTGTTATCATGGACATGAATTTCACTTCTTTACAGTCTAAGGGTGGGCAACTCACAGCGGCCTGGTGCAGAAAGCAGTCATACAAAGCACATGTTCCCCTCAAAAATCCACAAAATAAAGCAAAAATATTTAAATATCAGGGTGTGTACTAACTGAACAAGTTACTACAATGAATTCCCCAGATGTTTTTCCACAAGATGGAAATCAGCTATTCCACAAGAATAGCTGATGTATTCAAAGTCATCATAAGTTAGCATACCCACATTGCCTTTAAGAGACACACACAGGCCTAATGCTAGGAGCATCTTCATCATGGAGCTACATCGCTGCCACCTTTAAGACAACAATGTCCATTCAAGGAGTTCATATTCCCTCTGTTAGTTGACAAAGTGACATTCCACTAAACAAATCACATGATACATCACTTTGCTGCCAAGGCCAGACACTGTTTGGGCCAGAAAGTAAATTCACCGCACCATCAAATGGCATCTTAAGCAGATGTATTAAACTTAATTTTTCAGTTTTGGTAGGCTATTTAAAAATTGCTGTACAAACTGGCTATGTGCAATTAACAACTGTGGCTAAATATCTAAAAATCTTTAAATGTGAAGATCTGTATACTGTATATAACACTGTTTCTGAGAGCACAAAGACATCATCTGTGTTACTAATTCATTAAAAAAGAGTGACTCTGAAAAACAATGCAAATTGTGCCATGCTCCCTGAAAATATTTAGAAGTCCTGTTCCACCCAATACAGGATATCACTCCTCCAGTTCCCCATAAACCAAAGGTTTTAACTTAATCCTAATGCAATTTATTGATGGTTGTGCTTCCAGTGTAAACAGCAAGCATTCAAATTAGGTGACCTAGGTGTCCATTTAGAGGAATATAATAAGCATTCTGCCAGAGCTAAGCAAGGAAAAGCCATGCCTTGAAAATCTTCATGGCAACCGGATGGACCTATTTAGTGCAGAGGATCAGGTATTTGTTTCCCCTCACTACCCTTCCCAATTGAAGCATAAGACTGTCAGAAGTTACATAATAAACCAGAAGACACTCAGGTGCCCAGAGCATAATTACTGTTGGCATACATAGTGAGGTGTCAGTCTCCTGCTAAGACAGCAATTCTTAGTGGCTAGTTCAATAAGCATAATAACTCCTCCTAAAAGACAACACCTGAATTGGGAGCCTACTGCCATTAGTTCAGCTGCAGCTGACCCTCAGGGTCCGAGGAGTCTACCCATCCATACTATTTTGTTCCCTTCTACATAAAGCTACTTCCAACAACTGTGTGTGTTTCTTTTACAGTAGCACATAGTAATGGTGTGCAACTTCTGCAATCAGGTTGGGTTTTAGCAATAGCATACGTATCTCTAAAGAAAAGCAGCTGGGAAGGGCAGCAACAGCTCCTCCACTCAAGTGACAAACTTCAAGCAACCTGATAAACCATTCTGCATGTTTGAATGAATTTGAATACATTGAATACAATTCTGCATGTTAGACTAATTCCAACTGACAGCACTGAGGGCACAGACTCTTAACCAAGATTTCTACATCCAGGTCATGGTTTCCCATGAACTTCCTCAAAGGGCCATTGCAATTTCACATCTGACTTTAGTGAACTTCAGCTCAGAATGAGTTTCCTTCCCAATATAGCTAAACAGGGGCTCACAGACCAGACCTGATAAGTCAGTAGCTAATTATATTTTTTTAATCTAAATGCTGCAGCTCACAAATTTCTCTTACTGAAGCAAACGTAGAGAAGTTGAGCTTCCTCTATCCTGAGGTTTCAAAGACTTGGGGAAATGACTGTTGCCCTACTAGAGGGAAGTGACTGAATAGAGCATCAGAGTGACACAGCACTATGAAACAAAATCACATGAATTACCAAAGCTTCCACAGTTAAGGACTCCATGTTTGTAGAGGTACTTCTGGAAGATGGATAGAAATTTTTGCTTCTACCTCCTAGTGCTCCAGTTTACCAAGCCTCCTGTATCCCCATCTTCCTCCTAGGATACCAGGACCTTCAACAGACTCTCTAGCTTTAAGTACCCACAGCAGTCTGTCTCCATTTCTAATGAAAAAGAGAAAACAGACTGCTAAGCAGTAACTGTGTTATGACTAATCTAAAAAACTGATTATTTCAGTTCCATTAAAAATTACTTATTTCAATTAGGCTGTCAAGGGAAGTACAGGAGGAAGCCATCCAAAAACCTTTATAATTAAGGACAACTTCAGTAGCATTCCTAAAGAAACCTACCTGAGTTAGGCAAAGCTTATTTAAAAAAAAAAATGGTGAACTTACGAAGTCTGATAGTAACAAG
>VWZY01008553.1:43094-66141 GCA_013399075.1 Chloroceryle aenea | reverse complement strand
AAAACATATTGGGAAGAAAAAAGCCCTTTTGAATGGATAAATTTGATAACATTCTTGAGTAAGTTAGATAAATAAAGAAATGCTAGTACGTTATTGGAAGCTTTAGGAGAAAGGTAAGAAGCAACAGTGACTGACCTTAGAAGAATCAATTTTTTTAACATCCATTTATCAGGCAAAATGTCAGAAAAGATTAAAATAAAGAACTTTGATTCTTCTGTGCAGGATTTTTCAGGCTTTTAAAGTCCAAGTTTATTCTGCCTGTCAAGAAGTACAACTAATGAAGGGCTTTCTGAGGACTTTTGCTGTCATCCTTGGGATTATAAAAGAAGAGTGAAAAATGAATATTCTTCTTGCTCCAATAGTGATCTTCAGACATTCCTAAAATGCCTTGGCTCAAGCTGCTTTGCAGCCATTGTACAAATTTGACTTGGCAAGACTATTAATGATTTGACCTTCATTTCAAATTTACTTTGTGCTTGCAAGAACAGTGGGTAGTGAGGAGGAATATTATTTTGTTCCTAGTGGCAATTAGGCTTCTCAGTAGCCATAGTGCTACTTGCAAGGGGAAGATCCCGACTAATCATCAGTAAACTTCACTCAGAACATTTGCAGCATTTATGGAATGTAATTCTTACTCTTTCTGTGATCCTCCCTTTGTTCTTTGCAAGCCCATTAAGCGCTCCAAACTACCACTGGGTCAAAGATATCCATTGTTTGTAGCAGTAAATAGCAAATCTAACATCCTCATGAAAACTAAGCTAAACGTATACGTAGAATATGACTATACTGGAGGATATAAACCCGTCACATAGTTACCTCATGGCAGCATAATTATCTTTAGAAGGATGGGCATATTTTGCTGAGATCCTTAGGACTAGTTGCTGTGAAAGAAGAATTTAAAACTACAAGAAACCAGAACAGGGCCTGGAAAGTTCAAATTCTCAAAACATTAGAAAGATCACTCAAAGTGGGAAAACTTTACCCTGTGTTGTCTGCACACTAGCAGAAAAGGCACAGGAAAAGGCAGAGTGTCTCCGCTGACCTTCTGTAAAAGACTCTGCCATTTTACATTCTTTGGTACAATTTAATTAAAACCCCCCAATCTTCCTCATGTCCATTACATGCAGCTGACCAGTGCTCTGGTAGCAGAAGCATGGATGCAACTGGTTGCTATGAGGAGTACTTCTGCATCTTGGGCTCTTGTCCTAGTTGAACCCCATCTGTCAAGCCACGTCTTATCAGTGGGTGGTGTTCCTACATCAAGATGTTTTACAGTTTCAGTTTCTGCAAGGTGCAGAATATACTGGTGAAATATATAATTCTTCTCTTTGTTTTATAATATGTGTATGTGCACACATATCAGTTTATAGCTGTATCCATATCTGTATTGATATATCTTCATTTATCTGTGTATAGATACACATATGTATGTGTGTATTTGTATGTGTGTCCGTTTACGTATATAGTAATACCTGTACACTGCAGACACACTTATAAAGATATATTTAAAAGCTTTAGAGTTTATTTTTTTTTCCATTTTTGATTCTACTGTAGAGATCTAGCTTGTTTTGGAAAATTCTTCCACAATATTGCTCTGTCTTTGAAAATAACAATATGTCACCACATTGCAATGCTTAGAGAAAATGGTCTGTGAAGTACAAAGTCAGGAGAGATGGATAGAATTTTAATCTGTTCTGTGAGAACATAAGGATGTTTCAGTTGAGAAGAATAATTTGAATTTCCTGTGCTGATGCTTGCCGTTCAAACAAGGTGTTTTTAATGATTTCTCTTTGCTTTATATAAGCTTTATCTTCAGTTAGAATTTGCAGTTCCTCTACTGTATCTAATATATACCTCAGTCTTTTGCTGTATCTGGAGCACTGTGTGGTGGTACTCAGAAGAACTTTCTTTGATCTCCAATCTTCTGCCCTAGAGCTTCCCACTCAGCCTTTCTGGAAGTTGGTTTCAAATGACTTCCTTGTACTGAAGGTGATTATTTAATTCTTAATCTCTCTCTCCTGTCTTCAAATTATCCCTTTTAATCTGATCTCCCTTTTATAGAGGATTAGTGTTTACTTTTCCATTTTGTCTGAGTGACACAGTGAACAAAAATGTAACTACTGTGGTTTATAAAACTAAAAATATTATCCTATGGCTATTGGGCAATGTGAAATGCAGATAGTACAGTATATAACTGCAGATGAGCTGTGTA
Organism: Chloroceryle aenea; assembly: GCA_013399075.1. Taxonomy (NCBI): domain Eukaryota; kingdom Metazoa; phylum Chordata; class Aves; order Coraciiformes; family Cerylidae; genus Chloroceryle; species Chloroceryle aenea. Next base: position 63,929 of record VWZY01008553.1, on the reverse strand, counting down.
TACATTTTGTCATGTAGAAGGAAAGGCTTAGTTCAGTTATATGTAATTTCTGTATCTTCAGCTCAGGTTTCTCAAGGAGAGGTCACGAATCTGAGAACAAATGTGGTACATAGGGAAAAATGCCTGTTTTGCATTTTAACAAGTTTCAAATTATCTAACTTCTCCCGTATGATGTACTTTGTATCTGTCTATGTTATGATGACTTCCAGTAAGCCCCTGTCACGCAGTGGGTAAGTTCACTTACAGTACAGTCTTACCCTAAATATGGCCTCCACATGAACATGCTGTAGTTGCTGGGGCTATGGTCCAGGAAACTAGGCTGTCCATCTCCTTAGAGATGGCCAAGTGGTGGTTCCTGGTTCATGTGTGTTTCCTTTACCATTTGCTTGCTTCCCCACTGTGCTCTGTTGCTGCCTTTGACTCTTCTGAATTCGGTTCCCAGCTCCAGCCACAACAGCCATGTGTACTTTTTGAATTTTTGCAGTAGTGCTGAGCACTTCAAAAATGTATATATATTCTATAGCAAATAAAGATATCGGGCAATGGGTTCATCACTAGTGAGGAAAAAACCCTAAGGTAACAGCTGAAATTTATCATAAATATAGCTATGCTATGGCTTGGTAGCCAAAGTTGTGACATAGGTGCCCATCCCTAGTAATTGAACATATCTCCAGTGTTTATTTCAAATACAGAACATTATCAAAAAAATGGTCCTGGATGATCCTCAAAGTTTTCACAAGGGAATAAATTAATCTGTGAAGAAATGAAAGATGAAGTACAACTTTTAGTGCCAAACTGCTGAAAAATTCCTTAAGCCCACAAAAAATAAAAAAAATCTGTTTCACTTCTAAACAAATTAAAGTAATATCTGTTTTGTGATAATTGAAGTGAAAGTTTAGCTTTTTTAAACAACTGGGAGGTTATAGCAACTTGATCTGAACTTGTTGCTTTTTAATGATTCAGTGAGTTCCAGTGTATGAGGTTTATATAGTTGTTCTAATAAATGTCTTTTTTTTTCCTATGGAGTGGCAAAGAATTTACTTAAATTAACCAGGAAATCTCATCTCACTGCTATTAAATAAAATTGACTTTAATGAACAGCAGCTGTCTGCCTGCAGTGAGTAAACAATTTAAGTATCTTTCTGCATTAATTTACTGGTTTTTCCTCTTAAAAATAGTAAATTTTTGAAAATGGAAAACACCAAGAAAATAAAACTTCTTTCTCAGAAACTTAAGTGTCTAGATCTTTTAGGATGTAATTAGACAATACAGATCACTTGATCTCTGATATTTTTCACACTGACAATTTTTCTTGGAATCAGAAGGTGAAAGAGCTAATTTTAATGAGTTTGTATTTGTAAAAGTCTGCACACACACAAAAAATCTCCAACTGTCACAGCAGCCAGTAATTGGCAGAGAGATGCTTTGATAAAGGCAGGAAGAGATCCCTGCTGGTTCAAGACAGGTGGACATCAACTTGAATCCAATTTACATCTTAAAATGCACAATAGAAAAGATTTGCGTTACACTGCCTAGATAAAAGGGAGCTCTTAGTCTGAGCTCCTCATTTACTTTCTCCTCTTCTTTTTTTTTTTTTCCTTGCCCAAGCACTCAAACTATCTGCAGCTAATTTTTAATGAAGATACCTTGTTCAGCTGCTGTTTGAGGCAGCAATTTACTCGACTAAGACTCAAATCTGAACTCATGCTGGGCTAAAAAAGAAAACTCATACTGATAATTGGACAGACCTGAAATTGAATAGCCTGCATTACCCACAGCTTGAATCAAGTGAGTGTATCTTCAGTGTCAAGTTATTTTTATTTGGTTGCCTGGTCAAGGTCTCTTGCAACTCTTACTGGGGCTTTAACAAGAGACCTGCAGTGGAACGTGCCTGCTCTGAAAGGTACAAGGAAGGTTCCTAGTGGGCATATTTGGGTTCTGTAAGTGATTCTAGCTACATGTTTAAATGGTTGATCCATATTTAAAATGTTAATTCTGTTACAAACTTGTAGTGCATCCTCAAGTTTTCTGATTAAGAAGACTGTATTGAGTTTAAATGAGGGTAAGTAGGCTTATTCTTGTTCCAGAATGGATGCTGAGGAAAGGTAGGTGGGCAGTATGTGGGTAGTCTGAACTTTTGTTCCCCTGTTGTTCCTTTCCCAGTGTTTTGAGTTAGGACTGATGAAAAGTGAAAGCTTGCTTACATAAGCCTAGGAATTTTTTGTGTGTATGTTTTCAGCTACAAATTAAAATTTTGCAGTTATCAGTGTGAAGCTTGTGAAGCCTATTCTAAATTTGTATGTGTAACTGAAGTTAGTCTCACACTAACATTCCACTATTTGTTAAATATTTGATTGTGAGATGGCATTCCTTTCATAAGTAATCCTTCCTTTACAGGTAAGGTTCTCAGTCTCTTTTAAAACACAAGCAGTAGATCAGCAATATAAAAATGTTTCTTTATTTTTAAATGTAACTTTCCTTTTTATATGATGCAAGCACTTTCCTATTTGTAAAGTTCCTTAAAGTGTTGCTTTGTATGATATCAGAAAAACAGTCTAATAATGTGCATTACTGAGTGTTTTCTCTCTTTCAAATTTAGGGAACTTTTATCTAACTTCAGCATGTGTGTGAACTAGTTGAAATTAATGGAGCTATTCTGTACTTTGGGTGAAGTATTAGGCCACTTTGGTGTCTGAGTACAAGCTAGTTTTGAAAATCTTTCCAAATCCTTTGTTTCTCAGGTGAAAATGTCTTCAATAGTAAATGTTGACAAATGTATTTTGCTTGACATGCTTGAGTATTGATACAGCCCAAGATTTATTCTACTTTCCAATATTTCCATGAGGCAACTGAGTTAGGCTACCTAGAAAGATTGATGGGAGTGCCTGGATCCATCCAGCCTATCCACATGAATTTCCCTTCAGTGAAAACTAGAATTTGAATGCAAAGGTGGATGGCACATTTAAAATTTTTTTTTTAAGGAAGACACTGCAGGAAAACACTCCTGAAGACGGGATCATGGTCACAGTTCAAGTATTTGAGTTTGGTCTCTGACAAACAAGTGAAGAATCACAGAATCATAGAATGTTTTAGGCTGGAAGGGACTTGTAGAGGTCCCTACACAAGTAGGGACATTACCTAGGGCAGGTTGCTCAGAGCCCCATCAAGCCTGATCTTGAATGACTCCAGGGATGGGGCCTCCACCACCTCTCTGGGCAGCCCATTCCAGTGGTCTATCACCCTCAGATTAAAGAGCTTTTTTCTAATATCCATTCTAAATCTATTCTTTCCCAACTTAAAACCACTGCTCCTTCTCCTGTTATTACAAACTCTTTTGAATAGACCTTCCCCTGCCTTCATGTAGGCCCCCCTCAGGTACTGGAAGGTCACTGTAAGGTCCCTTGGGAGCCTTTTCTTCTCCAGGCTGAACAGCCCCAACTCCCTCAACCTGTCTTCATACAAAAAAATGATGCAGCCACTGAAACTCAAAGTAGGGTACCTACTGTATGGTCCCCCCCACAAAACCAACCCCTTTTTCAGGTGGTGAGGAAAGGGACCTGGTGCACGTGGGTCTGGAAGAATCTGTCTCTTTTCTAAGACTGTAGCTTTTATTCTTTTATTTTCTGCAGTGGACGTGCTTTGAGGCACAGTTAAAAGTCATTACCCTCCTACCAAATACTTTATCTCTGTAAACTGGTTCATGACTTCTTATTCAGATAAGAATGATCAAGATCCAGGATGCTGGAGCTGTGTCCCATTGCCCAGTCCTGAACCTTATCAGTGATGCATAAGGAGGGCAGAGTAGTGAGGATGCAATACCTTCACTCACCCCTGGTGACCCTTCATATATTCTGTATGTGAAAATCACATATGACCTTGTAAGAATGTGGTGGGTTGACCCTGGCTAAATGCCAGGTGCCCATCAAAGCCCCTCTTATCACTCCCCCACCTCAGCTGGACAGGGAAGTCTCTGTTCTGCTGCCTGGAACACCTCCTCTCCCTCCTTCTTTACTGATCATGGTGTCTGCAGAGCTTTTACTCACATTCTCACTCCTTTCTGGCTGCTGCTGCAGTGCAGGATTTTTGCCACCTTAAATCTGTTATCCCAGAGGCACTACCACCATCACTATGGGCTCGGCCTTGGCCAGTTGATCCATCTTGGAGCTGACTGGCAATGGCTCTATTGGAAACAGGGGAATCTTCTAGCAGCTTCTCTCAGAAGCCACCTCTGTAGACCCCTTGCTAACAAATCCTTGTCATGCAAACCTCATACAATGAATTTACAGCTGAACAATTCAGTTATACTTCCCATTTGTTCTTTCACTTTGCATAATTTTTCAGGGGAACACAAGTAGTGAAAGATGAAAGACTAGGAAAAGCATGATTACATACAAAAAATATGTGTTTTTAGTGTTTTATATTTTGATCCATCATTAGAATTTACCTGTATTAGACTAACAGGCTGTGCCTTTCTGTGTTGGATAGAAATATACAGCACTAAGAAAAGAAACAAATTGAAGGTATTTTCTGATACTTTTGCTGTGTCTGTGCATGGTACTATGTCAATGGGTGCAGCACTCCCTGCTCTGGAATACAATCTCTGCTTTCTTTTGGAGTTCGAAGTGAAAAAAAAAAAAAAAGGCTTACTGCTGTCATTTCTGATGTTAGCAGGTTACAGGCTACAACCTTTGGAGATTTTACACTACATTTGATTTTTAGTGTTTCACAAAATGGGACCTGTTTTCCGACAGTCAATAAATCTGCAGGTGATGCTGCTCTTATAATAGATGTGAATGGGCTTTTACTGTTTGCTATAGCAGTTTAACTGCAGGGCAAGCTTATAAGGGCTTTTGTTGGGAAAAACACACAGTCTTTTTTTAGCCACAGGACTATTACTTTATTTTCATCAAGTTTCATGGTCATATTGGTATATACTGATCTGAGCAGGTCTGAAATAAGCAGGAAGTTCTCTGCTTCTCAACTTCAAAATAAACTGAAAATTGAAAATCGGTGTTGGTGGGCTAAAGCAAGAGTGTCTGTATAAATAGGTAATCCCAATATTTAAAACAATTTATCTAAGCAAATGTTGTATGAATGTAGAAGTCACCTTCATCTCTTGGTGCTTTCTCTTAAGTTATTGGAAAATTTTCTAGCTCTGAAAATCAATATGTGGTATTTATACTTTGAATCAAAAAATCACTGAGGTTGGAAGGGATTTTTGTTTATGGTCTAGTCCAGTGTTCCTGCTTAAAGCAGGGTTAACTATGGCTAGTTGCTCAGGGCTGTGTGTGGTTGGGTTTTGAACATCTCCAAAGATGGAGACTCCACAGTCTCTCAGTTCAGCCTGTGCCAGTGTTCAAAACCCTTGCTGTGCAAAAGTGTTTTCTTACTCTTAAATAGAAATTCCTGCATTTCAGTTTCCTTCCATTGACATTTGTCATGGTGGGCACCACCACTGAGATGAGTCTGCTTTTCTCTTTTTCATTCACTTCCATCAGAAATATATAAATATACACACATGGATAAGCATGCTGGAGGCTTCTCTTGATCATCTTTGTAGCCATTCACTGGACTTTCTTGGACTGGACACAGCACCCAGAGCTGGACACAGCACTTCTGATGTGGTCTCATCAGTTCTGAGTAGGGAGGAAAGACTACCTTCCCTGACATGCTAGGAATGTTTTTCCCGATGGAGCTAAGGACATTTCTGGACTTCTTTGCTGAAAGGGTGCACTGTTGGCTTATGGTCAGCTTATTGTCAGGAAGGATGCACTGCTACTTCTCTGCAAAGCTACTTGGTTGCTTGGTCACCCTTAGCCTGTGCTGGTGCACGAGGTTATTCCTACCCGTGTGCAGGACCTGATATTTCCCTTTTTGAACATCATGAGTTCATGAACTTAATTAACTTCCTGTCATCCAGTTTTACCAACCTGATGAGGTTCCTCTGAATGGCAACACGAATCTCTGTGGTATCAGCTACTCCTCTCACTTTTTATATCATCTGTGCAGATGCTGAGGGCACACTCAGCCCCATCATCCAGGTGATTAGTGAAACAGTTTATTGGCCTAATTATCAATCCCTGGGGCAAACCAGAAGTAACTGGTCCCCAGGTGGGTTTTCTACTTCTGATCACAACCTTTTGAGCCCAACAGCTCAGACAGTGTTCAATTCCCCTGATCTCATCTGTACTTCTTGTCAGGTTTGCTAGTCCTAATGTAAACCTTCATGTTTTTTTCCTGAGAGTACACCCTGTCCCATCCTTTAGATCATTAACCGAACAGGATTGGACCCAGTATTGAACCATGGGGCACGCTGCTATTTCCTGACCTCCAGCTACACTTTGTGTCACTGGTCATCCCCCACCCTCTCTCTCGGTCTGTCCATTCAGCTGGTTTTCAATACCCATCTTACTTATCCAGTGCATACCTCATCAACTTCTCCATGAGAATCTTATGGGAGACAGTGTTCAAAGCCTTACTGGAGTTAAGGTACACAGTATCTACTGCTCTCCTCTCATATACCAAGACAGTCATTTCACTGTAGAAAGTGATCAGCAGGTTGGTCAAGCATGGCTTTCTGTTATTGGTTCCATAATGAGTACTCCTTATGACCTTCTTGCTGTTCACATGCCTGGATATAGTTTACATGCTCCAGCACCTTTCAAAGGATTGAGGTGAGACTCAACGTTCTCTGGGTCTGCCTTTTTATCCTGGAAGATATGAGTGCTCTTTTCTTTCTTCCAGCCCTCAGGCACCTTTCTCAATCACCATGACTGTTCAAGTGTCCTTGCTACGACATCAGCCAGGATGCAGTTGTGGGTGCAACCCATCAGGGCTCATGGCTTTATGTCCTGTTTGCTTAGGTATTCTCTAAACTGATCCTCATCCACCAGTGATATGTCTTGCTGTAGACTTTCCCCTTGGTCTCTGGGGCCAGGGATTCCTGAAGGCCAGTCTTGCTAATACATTCTGAGTTGAAGAAGGCATTCATGTTGTGTGCCACTCATGTTCCTGTCCCATTCATCAGCAAGCCCATCCACCTTTCCCCTAACCTTCCTTTTGTCAACTATGTATTTACAGAAGCCCTTTTTGTTGCCTTTGAGGTCTCTCAAAGGACCACCCTGCTGATTTCCCAGAAAGGGCTTTGATTTTTTTCCCCATAGTGATGCCACATTGTAGGCCCAGTGCTAGAGGTGACCCTGCCTAAACCTTGTTTTACTGACTTCCTTCATCACAAGAATGTCACATTTCTGAAGGGACAGTTTATATCAGGATTAATTTTTTTTCCTCAGGGGTCCAGGCCCAAGTTTCTTTGGACAAGCAGCTTCCTCCTTACTCATTCTATTTACTACTGTAACAGTACTACTGTACTTGACATCCTTTCTATCTTCATATGAACTATGTGCTCACTCCCAACCCTCTTTCAGAATCTTATCCAGGTTCAGTACTCCACAGTAGTTGTGAAGGACAGGCAAAAGAGTTCAGTAAAAATAAAGACCACACACATGAATATGTTTCTATAGTCTTTTCCATCTTTCAGTTTCTGTTTTCAGTACTAATCTGAATGTTTCTAGAAAATGTCACATGTGTATCTGTATGTCAAAGTACATCTCTTATTTTGTGGGGTTTTAAAACTTCTGTGGTTTTGATGGTGAGTCTGTCAGCATTTTATGATCTTTGAGCAATAGAAAATCAGATGTAAAATCTGTCCTCTAAAGTCTTCGACATTTTTCTGGTAGCTAAATTTGTAGAATAGTAGGAGTTTAATGCATTAACAGACCAGTGACAAAATGATTCACTCCACTCTTTTAGTTTAAGAGAGTTAAGATACAGAGGTAGTAAACAGAGTCAGCATCTTTATGAATCCCTGTATCAACACAAACTAGAGGAAAGGCAAGAGTGAATAAAGTATCTGTAAGTGTTCATTGAATGGTGTATGCATTTCCAGTATTAAAAACCTTGTCATAGTAATTTTAGTTAATATTCCTATTTCTAGTTATGTTTTTTGTAAAGTTCTTCTGTTCATTGGTGGTTTCTCTGTACATGTCTGGTTTTCCTTTTTTTTGTTGTTTTGTTTTGTTTTGTTTTAAAGTACTTACCTAAACTAAGTTTTTAAATGCAGGTTCATAAAATGGGTTGGTTACTGAGTAGAGTGGAAATCATTAGAGAGGAAGAAATGGAGAGAAAGAAAAAAAAAAAGAAAAGATGAAAGACATAAAGTGTGTGAAAGAATTAGGTTTTGGAGTCTGGGATCAGAAAGCTCAATAAAACATGTAAATACCAGTAAATGTCAGCTGGCATTGACTTGTATTTGTGAATCTCATATGATGAGCTCATCATCACAAATGTTTAACATCTCTCTGGTGGCTTGATCTTCACCTGCAGCTTTCTGATGTTTTACCTCCTTTATCCTTCCTTTCATTTTTTTGCAGGCTTTTTGTTTGTTATGGGGGATATTATGGTATCTTACTCTGGGTGTTTCATGGGGACCTGAGCTTTAAACTGCAACCTCAGTACTCCTCTGCCTCCAAGCTACTCTGGTTTCTATCCCCCTGTAGCACATTTTGTCCTCTCTGATAATTATGGAGGACAGGGAACTCTGCAATAACTCCACTCTTGATGTCTCATTTCTTTATCAAACTCAGTAACTTCTTGTGGTGTTGATCTGGCAATCACCTCTTGAAAATTCTCTTTATTCTTTTTCTGCTGCTAAGTACTTGCCATGTTTTAATAGAACAGGCCCTCTGGCTGCAGAAGAGTTGCCAGCTAAAACTTGTGAGACTGATCCACTGGTTTATTATTATTTCTTTCAGCAGCTCTTCAGTGTCTTTGATGTTACCCATGCATTTGCATTAAAAGCTGTCAGTGATTTATTTTAATAAAATCCAATTATCCTTTTTAGTTCCTTGTGAAAAATTAATGGATGTTTCCAGTTTAATTGTGAATATAAGCTCATGGAAGGAAACACACCAGTCAGTAATGGAACTGTGGCATTTATAGTGCCAGCAGCAGCAGCAATGAGGGTTAACAAATGTCTAATGCTCTGCTGTCTCGACTTCAGTAACTTATATGGGACCTGTTTTGGTCAGAGGAGAAAAGCAGCTGCTTTCAAGGAGCTGCACTAGGATAATGCTAAAATGCTGTGTTCTGTGCACAGTTCAGTATCTCCGCATGATTCTTGTGCTGTGTAAACATAGGGAAAGAAATGACAGTTCCAGGAGGTGGCATCTTTGGCTTTCTAGGGTGTTATTGTTCAACCTGACCTCTTACACCTTCAGTTTTTCTGTAGTTTCACAAGGAACAAAAAAGTGAACTTCAGGCTCCTGAACCATTAAACCATCATGTTCTCAACTGTGTATTTTTAAAGCAAGGGTTCTGCTCCTCCTGAAAATCTTTGATTTCCCCATACTGCTAACAGCAGGAGGCTATGCTTCTGCTACCATCAGCTTTTCTTTGTCTGAAATACAAGACTGTTTTCTTGGTACTGAAATACTCCTATTGGTGCAATCAACAAGAAAAGAAGGGCTATCTCTCTGTTGCCTTAAATTTGGTCTGGTGTGGACCTGAATAGCATTATGAAATTACTTGCACCAGCCAACCACCTTTCCAGCTCGGTTGTGTTATCTCTAAAGTATTTTTGTTGGCTTAATGCCAAAAAAAGAGGCTGGTTATAAGCAGCAGTGAGATGACACTGGTTTTATTTGGGACACTTTAATAACCGAGAGGTGAGACTGTTCAGTGATTGTCACCTATCCCAGCTAAGACCCATTTGTGCCCCCATTTGAACACTGCAGGGGTAAGCTGAGAAGCCTGTCAGACCTGAAGTACCAAACGTATGTTTAATGTCAATCTGTTATGTCTCAGTGGTACAGATGACACCCTCACACACTTTGCATCTCCACTGTTGCTTAGTTTTTGCAAAAAAAACCCTTGCAGTAGATCTCAGTATTTTTGCATTAGCTCCTCAAAACCAACATAGAGTCTGATAACTAATTAGTACAAAAAGTCACTGATATCTTATTTCAAGATATCAGTAAATTCTCAAAATGGAAAATAATGATGATTATCACTCAGGAAATACAGTAATAATGGGCCCAGAAATGGCCTTCAGCACGACAGGAAAAAAGAGGTGGGGAAAAAAAAAGGCCTTAATTAAACATTTACAGGGAACCTGACCCACGAGATTTGTTTTAATAATTTTAAACTGATCTCTGATCTGTTAAAATTATAAATTATAAAAGAAAAAGGCCCAAATACAACACAGCAGAAAGCATCAAAGAAAAGAAAATGTTTCATTTCATATCTGGGTAATATAATGCCTTCCTTCTTTATCTGATTTGTCATGGGGTTGCTCCACGTTACTGGCTATCCATCGTGCAATTTTATACACACTCATAGAATCATAGAATGGTTTGCATTAGAAAGGACCTTTAAAGGTCAGCTAGTCCAACTCTTCTGCAATGAGCAGAGACATCTTCAACTAGATCAGGTTGCTCAGAGCCCCATCCAGCCTGACCTTAAGGATACCCTCATTTATCTTGTTGCATAATTAAAACCCCAAGAGTAGTCTTCAATGTCTTTTATTCCTTCAGCTAAATTACCTTTTCACCCTTACTAGTTTCTCCCCTCCTGTCCTTATTTTTGCTACTTCCCATGTTCGTACAGTTCTTTCTGGTTGCCTTTGCATCAATACCTCTGCATGAATTAAACAATGTTTATTATGGATGAAGATATGCAAAATATTAGTTCGATTTGCTCCTTTTTTCCATTCCAATAACAAGCACTTTTTACAGAGCTGTCTCCAGATGGATAATGCCTAATAACAGTTTAGTGAAAGTATCCTGTGATTCCATAAAATATTAAACACTTCATAAAGTCTGGTTTCCTTATTAAACAGTGTCAAGAGCTTCATCAGTCATTTGACTGGTGGTACATGTCAAGCCAAGCTACTGGGAATACATGCTGAATACAGAGGTCAGAAGAATCGAGGTTTCAAGACGACAAATTCGATCCATGTTTTTAAGATGTCAGCATATACACCTGCCCTTTAGCTAAAAATTAGCATCACAAACCTTCCTCTCTGTTTATAGTGGTACTGTAAAAAAACTTTGCTAACTAGAAGATAAATTAGCTACAAGTAGCTACTTTAGTACTTGATAATCAGTACTCTGACTCAAAGCCTTCTCTCCTAGTAGGCATTTTTTTCAGGGTCAGTAAGACTTCAAAATGGCATAAAATCTCAGAGAGGAAATATTCACAGAAAATGAATTTTCAACACCCTGAATAGCTTTATTGGCCTTTTTCTTCCTCTTTAGTTAAACTTTGGTTTATAACTGTTACTGCAAAGTTGCATGCAGATCTCTCAGTCGTGTTCTGTTAGCCACAACACAGAGAACCTACAGAAAAGCAGGAGGGGAGCAGCTGAGTTTCGGATGCTGCTGTGAGCCTTTGCATCCATGGCAGCATTCCCACAGCCAATCCAGGGAGATTCCTGACTTCTGCAACCTTGCCTGATGTAGGCAAAATATATCAGTAGAGACTTAAAATTAATTGTTACCAGAAAATAAAGAAGTCATTTATTGGTAGGTGAGCTTAAGCAGAACTCACATTATGCATCAGGTTAAGGCACCATTCTAAAGACTGGCTGTGGTCCCATTCTACATTTGTTGTAATACTTGCATAACCTTAGGAATGCCTACTTGTTATGTGCCAAGATACAATATTTCCCATAAGAACTTTAAACAGTCATGTGGAAATCACAGATTTGTTAAATTAATTGAATTATCTATGGCAGAGCAATTAAAGAACTGACAATTAGTGTATTTTAGTGCCAGAATAAGTAGATTAAAGGAGATGCGTAATTGAGAAAAATAGAGGTAGCTATGCATTGTGTAGTAAAAAAGATTAGATATGTCTCAGTCACAAAGCACAAAACAATTTCAGTTGTTTAGAATAGACATTGCTTACTCAATTGCATAAATTTCTCCAAAATTCTCCACTTGCAGTCGTTACGGTGGAAGTCGTTAGTGGAAAAACCCTCGCCCTTTGGATTGTGAACTGTCAATTAAATACCTTGGTGATGAAGACATTTCACATTCTCTTCAGTGATCCACATATTCTGGGCTATAAAGGAATTGAATTTTGCCTGTGTTAATGCATCTGGTGGAAGCCTCATGGAAATTGGCATTTGGCCTTCAATAATTTGCTTATAAAGCAAAGGAAAAGACACTCAGTTCACACAGTCTGGAAATGAAACAGAAATCTTTCCAAATGGTTTGGAAAATAATTACTGATTTTAAGAATGAAAAAATGGATATAAAATTGAGAAGTATCTGTTTTCTTCCACCTGAAAATTATATATTCATATTTCCTTTAATAATACAGCTGGAAGGATGTAATTAAGCTATTGTGCAGTTTAGTTATGTTTTGGTTGTGCTTAAGTAGTGTCAACCACAGACACGTGTAAAGCAGACCACATGCAAGGGAAAAAGCAGTGTCCCTTCCCCCTATTCTACAGGACAGATGCTTGATGCTGGTTTCAGGTGTTCTCTCTTTCCTCCTGGTGTCACCCTCTCTTTGACAACAGAAGTCTGAGCACTCAGAAAATTATTGTGTAGCACAGGTCCTTTATGTTGTGTAATGAAGGTGACCTATTTTTCAGCACTTTAGACTGCATTTTCTTCTTCTCTCACTTCATTGTAAATGAGTCTCACTGTAGGCCAAAAATGGTTTCAATTCTCTGTGAGAAGTTTAGAAATTCAGACTCAGTCCTAAGTGTGAGTATTTTTATTTGCCTCATCCCAGCTTTTCCTCACAGAGGCAGGTGCTACAATGCCTGAGAAGACAATCCATAAAAAGTCTCTGGTTTTCTTTCACTGAAGTAAAATGAATAAACAAAATTGTCAGGAAAAAAATGGATGAGTCATCAAGAAAATCTGTCATTAAAACCCCCCCAAAACCATAATGAATTAGCATTTGAAAGATTGAGATTATTAATATAAAAGCTATTTCAAATATCAAAGCCAAATAAGCACCTCGGTGAATACTTATGTAGATCATCAGGCTGTTGAAAATAAACACACACTTCAGAATTTAGCAGCACAGTAAGTGTTGAAGGAATGGCTAAAAAATCCCAGTGAGATTATGTTCCATGAAGCAGTTATCAGCTGGTGGAAACTGGCTCACCAGTGGTGGTGTCATCATTGCTTTTGCCATTGCAGACAATGGGCTGACATTTGGCTTTAGTGGTTCAAATGCAGTGAACACAGCAGCATGATGTTCTGAGATTTCTGATGGAATGTGTTATGACAAATCCCATTAGCTGAGGTGCTTAAAATGACTTGGAGCACCATTGCCTCTGTGCCATTATATGCTGCCAGGAGTGTGACAGGCAGTGACCCACCTTTGTATGCTTCTCTGATGGCTGTATTGTAACTCTCTTCTGTAGAACTCTGCTCACTTGTGATATTCAGCTTCCTGAAGGATGTTGAGATGAATGTCTCAGTCATCAGTGTGAATGTTCGAAACAGCAGCAGATGACATCCAATTTAAATAGCAATGGTGGTATGGAACACTATGCATTGAGAGAAGTTACAGTTCTAAGCAACACCTGAGCATCACATCTAAAATACCTAAGCAAGCTGTGAAGGAAAAAAGTGTTGCATTATTTTCTCCCCAGGTTGCTTCTTAAGATGCTGAAAGGAGCTACTTTTCTAACAGGAAGGAATAACATTTATTTCCTGGGAAAACAGAGTATACAGTGAAAGAATTTAATCACTGCATTGACTTGAAATTGATTTGGAGATAAAATGACTTTTGAATGATTTGAACTACTTACCTGATCTAGCATTTAAACCAAGATGCTTCCCTTAACTGGAATGATGGAAGCATTTTATTTACCATTACCATGAGACAGGACTTATCAGAACAGTTGTCAGAATAAAAAGATCTTTATTCATATGAGTGTGTACATGGCTGTGATCCAGTCAGTAAAGTATGTTGTGATGTGCCAAAAGTATAGGTGTTTTTCTATCAGCAATAACATTCCTGCAACTTCTGACTGACACATCTTTGCAGTGTAACAGCAGGTAGTCTCATAAATCTTTGCTACATAGAACTAATTTTGTGTCAAATGATATAGTCTATTTAATTTTGTGTTTTCTCCCACACTTTTTAGTAATTCCTAATAATATAGCACAGCATCCATCTGACTCTCCTTTGTGGAAACCCACTGGACTGAATTATACTTATGAGTATCTTAGAAGTCATATTGACTTCAGAATTTGACAAGTAAAGTCCCAAGAAAATGTAGTTTTCAGGAATTTTTCTATGGTAGGAAAACCATCATTTTAAAAGAAAATATCCATCTGCTTATGATGAATGGTTTTGGATTGGCCATAATTCTTTTTCTCTGTCATACTGTAATTCTCTTCTATCTGGGTTGGGGTTGTTTTGTTTGTTTGGTGTTTTGTTTGTTTTGTTTTGTTTTGTTTTGTTTTGTTTTGTTCTATCTTCTATCAGAAAGAAGTTCCTTTGAACAAAGTTTTCTAAAGTGGCTCTTGAGACCTTGCTGTATGGTAATGATTTCATCAAACTGCTTTCAGGAGTGTAATATTGCTGGTATCATCACAGGGATACAGGTATAACTGTAACTAACAAGGTATAACTTATTACATTTATTTTACATTATCTCTTCTGTTTGAACAGGCTAAAGATGCCTGAAGATGCTGTACTCTTGACATGCCCATGACAGTGACAACAGGTTTGACTTATGAATGGGAAGCCTCCCATGGCTAAATATCATCTGTCCCTCTCCTTCCAAACACTTGTTTTGTTGCTTTTAAACTCTTTAGACAATCCATCACTTTGGCTAGATTTCTTCTAGCTTTTGAAAACAATGAGAAAATACAGAAGCAGAAGATGACTCATTTTGCTTTTGACTACTTAGTGGTATGGCAGGAGGTTTCTCTGAAAATTTGACTGCTCCAACCATGCTCATCAAGATGCACAAGACTATTAGAATGATAATTCTCTCTTATTTCCAGCATACCCTGGGCTGGTTTGTTCACACCTCTCTGTTTAGAGAGTCTTTGTTTCCATAGACAGATAGAAACATCTGTAAATATATATAAAATATCTTTAAGAGATCGACATACCCGCAGAGCATGCAGTTGTATACTTCAGCCCAGAGAAATGACAGTAACATATTTATTCTGTACAGTCTTCTAATACATGGATGTGGAAGAAAAAAAAGCCATTTTTAATGTTTCTTAACTCTCTTCTGTGATGGGCGAAATAAAAAATATGGTCTATCTGCTTTGAAATGACACCACAGAGCAGGGTCAGGATTCCACCTTATGCACTAGACCTCTGGAATCCACTCTGTGCCCAGCCAACTGCACTGATACAGAAAATACAGATAGGATTTGGAATTTGTGATGATATTTTCTCTTCAATTATGCTGAATTATTTTAATATTTTTTCCCCCTTGAAAAATTTCCAGGTTATTAAACATTTCTTTGAGCAGACTTTTCAGATCTGAGATTGAATTTCAGTTCAGACATGGGGGGCTAGCCTGTGCAAAGTAGCTGTTTATGCAGGAGTTGAGCAGTGGGAATAAAAAAATGGTTTAATCAGAGAAAGATTTTGAATCCTGTATTATATTGCAAATTAATGTCCTTGAAGATGTATAACATATCTGGACACATTCCTGTTTCTTTGTTTACTTTTCTTCCCTAAAAATAATTGCTTGTCAGATTTTGAACTTCTTTGGCATCAGATTGAATAAAAAAATTACAAAGTGGTGTTCTACTCTGTTTTACTGTAACATAAAGCATAAATAAGCAAAAATCATCATCTTATCACTGAAAAGTTTAAGCACAAATTGGCCACATGTCAAACCATGCAAAAACTCATTTCATCTGACTCCGCAGCAGAGAATGGGAGTTCTTGTGAGAGAGTGGTGGCAGGAAGCGGGGACTGCAATCCATGATTTGCCTGACCAAGAATCTTTTGAGATCTTCCACACAGTCTCAGGGCTCAGTCACATAAATATGTTTTCAGTGCAGATTGAAAGCTACAATTAATATAAGCATCTTCTTTTCTGACATTCCATTGACTAAGAAAGAGAAACGGACAGCTTGGTCAGGAAATATCACTGAGTGTCTAACTTCCTCTGTTAGAAGTTGTCTATAATGCCCATGCTTGATTATCTTCATTACCAGGACCTGTTGAGGGTGAAGAAATTCCTTTTACAGTGTTCTCCTTTCTTTGCTAGACCAGGGGCAAATACCAGTTTTGAAAAGGTAAATTAAAAGGAATGTTTCTTTATGTTCATTGTGAAAATATATGTGTAATATAGGTTGCACAGACAGCATTTCCAGTGGTTAGGGGAATATGGAGATGCCTTTGATGTATTTTCCTCTTTCTGCCAGCTTCTTGTGACCTATGGGTTTTTCATCTGGTGACTTGATGACTTCCTGAGTTGCTGTTCACCCTTTTGGTGAACTCTCAGTTCTGAAGCAAACCAACACTCATAGTTAGCAAATCTCTTGTGGTGATGAAATCCATCTCAGAAGACAATGAGTATTTACTATTATGTCAAACATCTTCAAAGCTATACAAGGGAATTGGGTGTCCATACACCATTAATAGCTGTGGCAATCATAGAATCACAGCATTTTTTAGGTTGGAAAAGACATTTAAGATCATTGAGTCCAACTGTTAACCCAGCACTGCCAGGTCCCCACTAAGCACCACATCTACATGTGTTTTAAATACTTCCAGGGATGATGACTCAACAATTTCCCTGAGCAGCCTGTTGCAGTGCGTTACAATCCTTTCAGTGAAGAAATGTTTCCTAATGTCTAATTTATACCTCCCCTGGTGCAACTTGAGTCCATTTCCTCTTGTCCTATCACTTGTTACTTGGAAGGAGAGACTGATCCCCACCTTAGTACATCCTCCTTTCAGATAGTTGTCAAGAGCAAAAAGGTCTCACTGGAGCCTCTGTTTCTAAAGGCTAAACAACCCCAGTTCCCTCAAACATTCCTCATAAGCCTTGTGCACTAGACTNAAATACTTCCAGGGATGATGACTCAACAATTTCCCTGAGCAGCCTGTTGCAGTGCTTTACAATCCTTTCAGTGAAGAAATGTTTCCTAATGTCTAATTTATACCTCCCCTGGTGCAACTTGAGTCCATTTCCTCTTGTCCTATCACTTGTTACTTGGAAGGAGAGACTGATCCCCACCTTAGTACATCCTCCTTTCAGATAGTTGTCAAGAGCAAAAAGTTCTCACTTGAGCCTCTGTTTCTAAAGGCTAAACAACCCCAGTTCCCTCAAACATTCCTCATAAGCCTTGTGCACTAGACTCTTCGCCAGCTTTGCTGCCCTTCTTTGGACATACTCCAGCACCTAAATGTCCTTATTGTAGAGAGAGGTCCAAAATCTAACCCAGTATTTGAGGTGCAGCCTCACCAGTGCTGGTACAGGGCTACGATCCCTGCCATAGTCCTCTGGCCACACTACTTCTGATACAAACCAGGATGCTGTTGGCCTTCTTGGCCACCTGGGCACACTGTTGGATCATATTTGCAGCCAGTCATAAGTTGAGTTTCTTCCTAGAGAAAACAGGTAGTATAAGGAAAAATATCACACTACAAAGATTATAAATACTTACTTATAATAACTGTAACAGGGCTGGATTTGCATTTACACTCAGTTTAAGTACGAAAATTTTAAGATGGCTGAAAATATGCATGAATGAGCAAGACTGGTGCAATGTGTACCAAAACCGAGCCACAATTTAAGAGTTAGACTTCTCATCTTTAAATTGAGCTAAATCTAAAACTACGTTCCAGAAAGTGAATTATATAGAGTGATTTCAGAATGTTTCTTCAGTTTGGGGAATTATGATATACTGGACTTCCCAAGTTCGTTAATTCACATAATGTATTACTTTTATCTTTAAAGATATATGTCAAACTAAAGCAAAATATTGTAAAATATTAGTAGAAGCTGGTATGTATATTTGAAAAGGACAAACATATTATCCAGACAGATTACTTGGATGCATTTTCTATTACAGTTAAGCAATCATAACTGTGAAATTTCCTCCTTATCCTGTAACAGCAGCGTAAACACAAAGCTTCATAAACTTGTCTGTATTACAAGCCTTATATACTCTTAGTCTAAATTATTCAGTGGTTGTTACAAGAGAACATCATGAAGAATTTGTTGTTTTTGAGGATACTGCACTGGTTTATATGTGTAATAAATGTGTCAACCAAGTGAGGAATGGTGAAGAAATTTACTTTTTCAAACAAGCATTTTATCCGTTCTGTGAAACTTTACTATTGAAAATGACTATGAATTGTGTTGTGTTTTGGTGCTATTCGTGTTTCACTCCACACAGCCTCTAGGAGGATTGTGGCTAGCCTACCTTACGCTCTGCACAAAGCAGCAGTCTTCAGATCAGTGCAGTTTGATAAGTATTAATGATGCCTGTGGGTGTAGCAATGAACCAAGCTCGTGGACTTCTCCTCACTTACCAAATTGCTTGTCTCGATGGAGATGGACATGTGCTGAACTCTGCTAGCACCAGTGGAGCTCACCATTGCACTGGGGTGACAGACACTGCCCGTGGTCACTGACAGCAGGGCTTTTCCAAAGATGATTCACATATCTCTGGGTTGTCCTATACAGCTCTAGTTCCTTTCTCTCTCCTAAAATGCGCCTAATTTGCGCTTCCTTACTTCTTTGAGCTAGTAATAAAGGGCAGAGTGTGTAGTAAAAGCAGACATAGCAGAGGAAAGGAGACATTGTGGACCAGCAAAACATGAGGAAAAGGGACTCAGTGGAGCTGTTCAAGCAGGCTGTTCAGTTTGATTTTTGGATTATTTTTTTTTTAATCCTGAGTAGAGAATTATTTAGTTGTTGTTTTTGTTGTTTTTTTTTCTTTTCTTCCTGTGGCAGAGATCCTTGTCCCTTTGAAAACCTGAATATATTTTCCATTTTTTTGCTGTTTAGCTCACATCAGGCAGACAAATGGTGTGGTTATTGGAGCTGAATCACTTCAGAGTTCATCACTGATGTCACTAAACAAAGTAGATCTAAATACAGCTGGACTAGAAATAAGCTTCTCTCACCAGCGTTAAAGGAAGAGAATGGTTAGTGGGAGATTCTTGAAAACTGAAGTGGTCTTGTCTTTTTTGGCTTGATCTTTTTTTAAAGAAGTCCCTAATTGTGACTGATTTCAAGAGCTCCTTCCACAGCTGAGGATGTGATGTGTCCTGAGTACACCCTCTCCTTCCCAGTCAGGGAGCCTGCAGCTGCCCTGTAAGTAGAGCCTTACCAGCATTTGATGTAAATTGATATATTAGTTTGAAATAAATGGCCCTTTTGTGTATTTATGCATTTTTAAGTTATGGGGCTGTCTCATTAATTCAAGTAATGATCCAGAGCTGTGACTGAATCTGTTTTTTCTGAAGCACAAGAAAGTAAGGCCAAAGAAGAGCTTGTGAGGAACCACAAAACCCAGGCAATGCCCTGACCAGCTGCTGCCACCAGGTACTTTTCCCTTGCCTCTCCTGTCCCTCCAGGAACGTAGCCTTGCCCTGCTGGTTCAGATCAGTGCATGAAGCTTTTTACCTTCTAACTTTCCCCTGCAATAGCATGTCACATGTGTTGTTTCTTCATAAAAATCACAGACTCATGAATAAACATGAGAATCGAGAATGTTTCTGTCGCTTACTGTGGCTGCTAATCAGATTTATCAAGAGGAATGATTATCAGGCCATAACAAAGCAATATTTTGGCAGGTTTTGGATAACTAGACAATTTGTATTTTGTACTAAAAGATAGCTAAATACAGAATTCTGCTACAAATAAGCATTACATTTTATGATTTCAGTTCTTCCTCCTTGTATTAATGCTTCTCTAAGGATGAGAAAAATGGGGATTTGAAAAAATCCAGCCACTCTGCATGGTATGATGTGGTGGCTAAAACCAGATTTGCTGACTCCTGTAAATCATCATCGCCATCACCGTATTTTCTTTTCTCTTTCTCTCTATTTTTTTTTTGCAAATATCACCGAACGTCGAGTGTGAACCAGCGGCGTGTTAGGGATTAGAGCGATCTGATCACTAGAGGGCACTGCACACTGACAGGAACACCGCTTTGCGATTTTCAAAGGGACCTGAGCGTACAGGTCATTTGAAAAACTGCTCTGACTTCAGGCTGGAGACTGTTAGCTCTGTTTATCCTATCTATAGCAAGAGATATTGGATTAGGATAGGAGGAAAAGTAAAAAAAGCCAACTACGGAATAATAAGAAAAACACACTATTATAGTAGCTGCTACAGATATTAACAACACTACAATGAATACTTGGTAGAGTGATCTATTGCAAATATATCTTTAAGGAATATAATTTTTATTCATAGGGTAGTGTAATACACAGCATAACCTTGCAGCTGTATATTTTTGTAATGCCAATACACATCTAAAAGCTATTATTTCCTGCTTGATTTCTTCGCTGAGTTCTCCATCCCCCAACNAAATATATATATTAAATAATTTTAAATAAGT
This sequence comes from Chloroceryle aenea, assembly GCA_013399075.1. Classification (NCBI taxonomy): domain Eukaryota; kingdom Metazoa; phylum Chordata; class Aves; order Coraciiformes; family Cerylidae; genus Chloroceryle; species Chloroceryle aenea. Next base: position 43,338 of record VWZY01008553.1, on the reverse strand, counting down.
AACTAATCTCCTTGGCAATCTTCAAATGTAGAATTGTTACTAAAGAGATTTGGATAACTGGAGGACATATCATCTGTCATTAGCAGGATGCTGTAATAATGAATTAGCATCCTGATAGTTTAAAAAAGAATAAAATGTTTTCAGATGTGTGAAATTCAGATGCAGTTTCAGTGAGGATGCCTAGAACATTTCTAGAGCTTGAGTTACTGAAAAGCAGGCAATCTTAGTGCTTGCCTTTTTTTTT